>JAJOZX010008219.1:0-142500 GCA_023014485.1 Bathynomus jamesi | reverse complement strand
AAAACAATTATTTTGAACCTTCTGGTCGCCTACTGATATAAAAATCATCAGGCTCGTAAACAAAATAATGCGCATCACAGCATATGAAACTGTTTGAAGGATTTCTGACAAGAGGCCGCGTGGTTTTGATATTATCCGACCTTTCAAATTTAAGTTAATTTCGAAAGTTTCTAATCCATTTTGACCTTCGAAAGAAAAATAACTGCTTCAAGACGGGAATGACCACGAATTCGATAAAGTTCCGTTCTGTCCTTTACGACTTTATATCTTACGGTGAGGTGACTAACTTTGACACTCGTTTAATTAACGAAGCATATGCATACAGAAACTCGAGTCACGCGACAAAATATTCATCTCGAGAAAGCGGCATTAATTAATCTCAAAAAAGAACGCCTTCGAAATTAGTTTACAAAATTTTCTAAATCTTTTCAAACAAATCGTACTGGTTCGACTTCAGCATTAAATTACGATGCTGAACACCTACTGAAATACATTCGTAAGATGCAAAATTCTAAGCATTATATTGTATATAACACTGACTAATATAAAAGAATCATCGTTGCGCAGTATCGCAATACTTATTTTTTCCCATGAATAACCCTTTAAGGACGAAAGGTACAAATTGCTAACGTTTCAAATATACACATTCGTAACTTAACCCTACAAAAAATTCAGGTCTTAAAGGGTTATAGGTATTGAATTGAACTTAGGGGAGCCCATTTTAAACTAACAAACTTCTTTCGCGTAACTTTTATTAAAAATTTTTGTCGTTGACTTTGACTACAGATATACCAGTATGTATTAATTTACGATCTGTATTTATCATCATCTCGCTACCAATATAGTTAGAAAATTAAATCGTAATGGAAATCTCATTTATAATTTAAAATGAGTCAGACCCAATATCTCGCGAGGGCGTTGCTTCCGAATTTCCTTTTCTAAATTTACTTCATATGATACATCGTGAGAGCATGCGAATATTAACAGTCTATGTAATTACCGAGTCTCCTCATAAAGTTTCATTTCATTCACGAACGTTCATACTAAATTCGACTCGCAGCGTCCTTACATGTGAGCAGTAAAAATACAAATCCTAATTAACAGTGTTAGTTATGGAGATGAGGCGGGTGGAAGTCAGTCTGGAATAGCTGCTAATTTGATTAGGGTAGGATTTATTAGTTTATTAGACTATGACATGACCTATGGCAGTGGTACTCATTGCGCGGGTCGCGAGTCAAATACGCTCTATATATTTGGCTCGCGAGCCGCCCAATGAGTACCACTGACCTATGGTTTAGTTTAAGGTTTCATTGCTTCATCAGCTTAAGACAAGGTCAAGAACTATACTAACTTAGTCTACTTTGGCGTTTTGGGAGGCCCTTAGGCAGTACTCCTGTGATTTCCCATGGAATGATTACTGCTTCCGGGGCCGGGGCCCTTCTGGGTGTGTTGGGCGTATCACAGAAGTGATTCTTTCGGGCATGGAGGTATACATTCCATATTCTATTCCTACTACTAATGCAAAAAAAAAACCTTGGTTTAACTTTACTTGTTCTAATGCTATCCGCAACAGAAAGAAAGGAGGCTTTCAGAGGGTACCGTCGCCAGCCAACTCCTGACTCTCACTCAGCTTATATTTCTGCCCAAAATTATGCAAAATCTGTTCTTCGACTCGCCAAAAATTCCTTCATCCGACAAAAATGTGAAAACCTACCCAATTCTATTTCTTCTCGCTCTTTCTGGCATCAAGCTAAGAACCTCTTCAACAACTTCACTTCCTCTTCTTTCCCATTCCGACGGCAGTTCTCTCTTCTCCTGACAAAGCTGAACTCTTCCATCAAACCTTCGCTTACAATTCAACCCTGGACGATTCCGGTGCTGTTCCTCCATCTCCTCCCCCCTCTGACTTTATGTCAGAAATAAGAATCTCTTCTAAAGATGTTTTTTCTGCACTATCGGGACAACTCCAGGAAGGCGTATGGTCCCGATGGTGTTCCTCCTGTTGTTCTTAAGAACTGTGCTGACATCCTGCCTAGGCAAACTCTTTCGTCTTTCTCTCATATCTGGTACTTTTCCTTCCTGCTAAAAGTTCGCTTTCATTCAGCCTGTCCCAAAGAAGGGTGACCGCTCTCATTCTTCCAACTATCGTCCAACTGCTTTGATTTCTTGCCTTTCTAGTTTTCGAATCATCCTGAATAGGCAGATTCTTAAATACCTCTCTTCTCACAATCTTCTTTCAGATCGTCAGTATGGATTCCGCAAGGGACGCTCTACTGGCGATCTTCTTGCATATCTCTGACTCTTGGTCATCCTCCTTTCGGGATTTCGGGGAAACTTTTGCTATTGCTATTACTACTGCCCTCGAGGTTTGATAGAGTCTGGCACAAATCTTTAATTTCCAAACTGCCCTCCTTCGGTTTCTATCCTTCTATATGTGCCTTCATCTCTAATTTCCTTTCTGGCTGATCTAAAGCTGTATTTATAGATGGCCACTGTTCTTCTCCTAAAGCTATTAACAGTGGTGTTCCTCAGGGTTCTGTCCTGTCACCCACTCTCTTCCTTTTATTTATTAATGATCTTTTAATTTTGTAACTTCCTGTCCTATTCACTCCTATGCCGATGATTCCACTCCGCTTCTCCACCCGCTTCTCAAAGCGTCCCTCTCAACAGTCACTCCTTGATTCGCGTAGTACGGCTATGGGAGCACCTGACCTCTGATCTTTCTGCTATATCTGATTGGGGCAGAGAAAACCTTGTGGCTTTCAATGCCTCAAAAACTCAGTTCCTCCATCTGTCTACTCGTCACAATCTCCCACACAACTATCCCATTACCTTCAACAACACACAACTCAATCCTTCCTCTTCTCTTAACATTCTTAGCGTTTCCTTTTCTCACGATCTTTCCTGGAAAGATCACATATACTATCTTTCTAAAACACTGAGTTGCTGTCTCTGTACAGGGTCTTGTTCGCCCCTATATGGAGTATGCTTCTCCTCATGTGTGGGGTGGTTCAACCCACACAGCCGTACTTGACCAGGTGGAATCAAAGGCTTTTCGTCTCATCAATTCCACGCCTCTTACTGATTGTCTTCAATCTCTCTCTCTTCGCCGCAATGTTGCCTCTCTCTCTCTTTACTATCGCTATCATAACGGACATTGCTCTTCTGAACACACTAACTGCATGCCGCCTCCTTTAAAGAAAGCACGCAGTATCAGACTTTCTACACTTTCTCATTCCTTTTCTGTCCAACTATCTAATGCAAGGGTTAATCGGTATTTTCAGTCTTTCATCTACTCAACATGTGAACTCTGGAACAATCTCCTTCAATCCATCTTTCCTCCTGTCTATGACCTCCCATCTTTCAAACGCAGAGTGTCTAGGCATCTCGAAAACCCCGGACCTTGATTTTGGCTCTCTTCTTCTATGGGAGGGGAACTTTTGTGGGCATTTACCCTTGGCCACTCCTTCCTGCATTAAAAAAAAAATTCCAGATGAAGCTCATGCAAGTATATGGATTTTAAATGAAAATTAAAAGTTTGTTTAATATTTTAACTGAGAGTGACTAATCCATAAATACATTTCAGTTTTTCAATGAAAAGGACTAACTTAACCTAGCTAAACCTAACTAAGCATAATGTAACCTAACCTGACGTAAGTTAAACTAACTGAATAGGAATTTAACTAACATACATAACGTTGAGACTTTCGACATTATGCAAGTTCAGAAATTTTAATGTCAACCTCATGCATGTCGACATTGTTCCGCTATCCCATTTCGTAAAGAGGAAATTTTCTACATTTATTTAGCATACACATGCAATATTGTAAAATAACTACTACATTTTATTAATTTTTTTTCTTAAATTTCTTGCGACCTTCAAATATGTTAAGTACTGTATATCAATGGCAATATTCTGAAACCTCATAAGTAACAAAACCACAATTTTACAAAAGGAAAAACTGACTAATGTCTGGAATGGAAAAGAAACTGAAGTGGATTCGAATTTTTGTAGATAAATTATGCGCCAACATTTGGTCTGACAGTGGCTTCAGAACCTTCCGAGACCATTAACTGCAATACATACCCCCGTAATAACTAATTTCATGGTACAATACTTAGCACAAACTTCAAAACAAACCTTAAATAAGTTCTTTTTCATCAGTTTTATATGCATTTGAAAACCTTTCAGAATTTTTCACATTAAATAACCAGAAATTTGTGGCATAGTTTATGCATGAAGGAGTAGCTAAATACTTTATCCGAAAGTATCGTAATGTATGCCATTGCGATACTTTTTTCTAATTCAATACACCGCCACGTAACTATAGCTACCAGTATGTCTGAAAATGTACAAAAATGAATTGTATTGACAATGTATACGCAAAGGCTATTACATGCCCAGGAAAGATCTTATATGAACGCATGCGTGTACAGTAATATTCATTCTTTAGCATCTAAGGATCAAGTACCCAAAGAACATGAACTAGAAGCTAATACCATGTTCAATGCTAAAACATTTTCAATGTTAGTTTAATTCCACGTAAACTGAACGAGAAGAATACACATTACTTATTTTTAATCAGTTACTAAAAATAAAATAAAAAAAGATACGAGGACTTCCACGAATTACACTAACAGTAGCCAAAAAATAAATCAATAAAAACTTCAAAATTTTCAAATGAAACCATCAACGTAAGTGATCATCTCTTGTATAGAAAACAAGATTAAACAAAGCAGTAAAATTAGCGAGATGAAGGGAAATGAACTCCATCACTTAAAGAACACAAGAATGGAAACTAACATTTATGGCCCAACTCAATAAATAAAGCATACGAGAAATAAAACATACAGAGGAATTTTTATTGTATGACAACAATAAAAGAAAATTATAATACGCATCAAGCTCGTAAAATAAGGATGATGAGGGTGGCAGACAACTATGATACCAGCTGATAATATAAAATGAAATAGTTCTAAACAGTTCCTAAAATAAAAAAGACCACTGATAATGAGAAGTGATTTTTTTTTTTAATTACTTACAACAATCGAAATTATCAATAAAAACATTTAATTCAAATATCCAGTGGTCTTCTTTTTGTGGGAGGCGAAGCTAAAATGGTATTAATACTCCAACAGGGACCTACAATCTTTCTAACATGCTTTCAATGAGACGAGGAGATAATCCACCTGAGTTGAAAGAAGAAAGCTGTAATAGGAGACTCTAAAGAATGGTGCATTTAAGCTTTTTCCTCTTGCTGGGATCTTTCTTTCCTTTGCCATTCATGCTTTTTGTCGCTTCCAGTTTGCGAGAACGAATCTCACGCATCAGATCAAAGAACACCTGTGGCAGTCAGAGGAAGAGATGTAAAGGTGCAGCATTAAGATATGTAAATGTTAATGGTGTGTCACTACGTGATGCGATGTAATGAAGCTAAAAATGTAAGTGTCGGTGAAAGAAATGTAACAGTGCGAGTCAGAGTTGATAGTGCCAGAACAGTTCCGTGATATAGATAGAAATCAGATGAAGAGCAAAAATAACGCTATCAATCAAGTACATATTTAACTACAATCGAATCCAGTTGAAATGCACTAAAAACCTTCAGTGATGTAACGCTGTCAAAACTCTCGATATAGTTGACAAAGAGTAAGATAACCTAATTACCATGCTATTAAATTACAGTGACCCATCAATGTAAGGATATGTAATAATAATAATAGACACATTATCAAATGAACATCACGAATCCTGAATGACAGTGTAAGTTGAGGAAAGAAATATTAATAATTACAATAAAAATTAAGTCACTACTTATTCCTAAGAAAAAAAATTAGTCTAACCTTTGGAAATATTAATTTTTTTTAAATGGTTGTCATTTTAGTTTAGCCACTTATACCTTATTTTAAATGCATTCAGCTTATAGCTACATATTTGCCGACTGCCTGAGGCCTAATTCATTAATAAAGACAAAATACTTGCTGCCTAAATACCAGTTAATCTGTGCCCACCTTCCTAAGTTTCATACATTTTCAATATTAGGTGAACTATCATGAAATTCCTTTTAGCATTTTCATATGCTAAACCCGACTTACTTTATCTACATTGGCTCTTGTTTTGGCTGAGGTTTCAACGTACGGAACATTCCACTGTTCACTCCTGTGTTTGGCATCTTCGTAAGAGACTCTCCTTTTGTCTGCTAAATCTGCTTTGTTCCCCACGAGTAAGAAGGGAATGTGGTCATCATTTTTAACTCGAAGAATCTGCTCTCTGTAAAGAAGAAAAAAGGTGAAATTGGTAACATTACATTAGTCATACAGTTTAAGATGAGGCACAATCTAGATCAGATAAAATGTCTTATTAACTGTTCATTTTAGAGATAGCGAGATATATTTATTTTATTTTATTTTATTTTATTTTGTGTGTGTGTGTGTGTGTGTGTGTGTGGTGTGTTGTGTGTGTGTGGTGTGTGTGTGTGGTGTGTGTGTGTGTGGTGTGTGTGTGTTTTATATACCTGAATTCTTGCGTTGCTTGAAAAGATTCGTCATCTGTTATTGAGAATACACACAAGAATCCTTCACCAGACCTGCAAATGAAAATGTTAATTTTAAGAAAAGTAAAAACTAAACAGGATGAGATTTACACGCTAGGTCTGCCTATTAAATTTTCTCTTTCATAAGAAACCAGAAAATGTTAAAAATTCACTTATATTCAAATGTAAGGATATGCCATGGCCATGTTGCAACACCACTTCCCACAGATCAACCAAGTTAACCGATAGTGGGTCAGGGTAATAGTAGTTGGGTGTGTGATTGTAGTCTACATGAAGATGATGGGAATTTAATAAGGTAGAGGATGCCTTAGGTTTTATTGGTTAAACATAGTTCAGGCCAATACGAAAATTTTTTTTTGCAAGACCTTAAAAGAGAGTCATTTCAGAAACCCTAATCTTGCTATTATTAATGAAGTATATGAAACAGGTTGGGAACAATATTGGAGGGATTTAAAAATGGTCTGAGATATATGATTTACTCATTTGATCTTGTATGTGCTTTCAAAAGCAAAACTACTTTAAAAAAAACCTTTAAGGTAATTTTCCTTTCATATAATACACCAACTATAACAGAATAGGCTTTAATTTAATTAGCTCCTCAGAATTTTCACAGCACACTTCACAGCAGTGGGGTAAGCCTATTAACAAAATTATTAAGTAGGCCTATTTGTTGCTTCAAGCAAAATAGGGGTCTTACCATTTACACCTAAATAGCCTAGGATTATTTTCTTAAGATTTTAAAAAATTGGCAATTTTCCATCAGCCCCCCCAAATACAAAATACAAATTGGAGGGATCTTGAACCCTAAACTACCAAAATGAAGTTTAAAATAATGATAATTTGGCTAATATTAAGTTTCGAGGACACCAGATTTTTGACAAAGTCAACATTTGTTACAAGGATTCTGACAGGCCTGAAAGTTGATGTTTGGCTTTTGGCCAATCACAGAAAATCTTTTTCTTTATCAGCCAATCACAGTCTTTTATTTGTTATATACAATACATGACGGTAAATAATCATTTTTTTTTTTTCAGTTTTAATTTGAGAGAGAGAGAGAGAGAGAGAGAGGAGAGAGAGAGAGAGAGAGAGTTACAAGGAAAAGAAGCACCTCAAAAGGCCTTGCGGCCCATACCGAGGAGGTAACAATGGCAACGGGTGCCAGGGAAAATTTTGTAAAAGTTGATTTTTCTTTCAACTATCCTAGCAGTAGTAGAAAACTGGATAGAAAAGTAGAAGGCTCTCTCCCCACCCTCCGCTCCCTCCCTGCCAGAGGCAGGTACGGAAAAAGGTTGAAGAAAATACCTTGACCCTGGAAAAGTAGCCAAGGAAATTTTACAGGAAAGTGGAGAATATATAAATAGCTCTATATTTAGCTTGCTCACAGAGACACCGAGCAAGCGAACTCCTGCAGAGTTTTCTGAGGTTTTAATCTTAAACTATGAGTGTGTTCAGTACTTTGTCTAGCCTATTTGTAAACAGATTTACACTTTCACTGGAAACAACCTCTGAGGGAAGTTGGTTCCAGATATTAACTATTTTATAGGAAAAGAAATTTCGCAGACTGAGGTCCTAAATGTCTTTACACACTCAAATAGTGTGCAAGATTTGGTCTACCTTTTCTTGAACTGATCCACAGAGGAACTGTTCACAACTTCCGAAGGTAACCTGTTCCATGTGTCACAGATCTTATACGTAAAGTAATTCCCACACACACTAGTCCTAAACGTTTCAAATCCAACTTCCAACCATTGTTGCGAGTTGGGTTATCATTTAAACTAAACATACTTCTAAAATCGACATCGTTGAACCCGCGTAAGAGCTTGAAAACTTCGATCAGTTGACCGCGCAGCCTCCGAGTTTCAAGCGAAAACAAGTTCAGGGCGCGTAACCGTCGATTGTAGCCCATATGCCTAACGGAAGGGATTAACTTTGTGGCCCTCGCCTGCACTCGCTCCAGCCTCTCAATATCTTTCCTGAGGGTGGGCGACAGAACTGCACAGCATACTCCAGGTGCGGCCGAACAAGGGAATTGTACAGTGAGAGCACAATCTCCTTGTTCCGAAACTGAAATTGCCTCCTGATATAACCCAATAGTTTCTGGGCTTTCTTTTCCACCTCTACGCACTGTTTCGTAAACTTAAGGTCGCTGCTAATTAGCACACCCAAGTCCTTTTCTAAATCAGTCACCTCGATATTACTACCCAACATCGAGTAGTCCGACTTGGGATTGGCGTAGCCAATGTGCATACTTTGCATTTACCCAAGTTAAACGGCATTTGCCATTTTTCGGACCACTCTCCTATCCTACCTAGGTCCGCACGCAGTTCCTCGATCGCTTCGGGCGTCCCAACATTGGCCCCAAGCTTGGTGTCATCAGCGAATTTGGCGATCCGACTGACGATGCCACCGTCGATATCATTTATGTAAATGATAAACAGCGGCGGCCCCAAAACGGAACCCTGAGGAACCCCACTAGTGACCGAGGCCCAACCCGAACTAGCACCTTTAATTACAACCCTCTGCCGCCTATTCTTCAGCCAGTTTTCAATCCACCTACCTATTTCCCCACCGATACCCAGCGCGCGCACTTTCGCCATTAGCCGGCGGTGAGGTACCTTATCAAAGGCTTTCTGAAAGTCGAGATAAAGTATATCAATCGCCCTACTCTTATCGTACTCACCCAACATGACGTGGAAAAACTCGAGCAAGTTGGTGAGACACGACCTATGCCGTCTAAACCCATGTTGGGAGTCCCCAAGCAGCTTGTGGGAATCCAAATGGTCAACGATCCTATCCGCTATTATCCCTCTAATAATTTACCTACAACTGAAGTGAGACTAATGGGACGATAGTTCCCTGGACTTTCGTGATCCCCTTTCTTAAAGATAGGGGTCACGTTGGCTTCCCTCCAGTCACCAGGCACCTGGCCCGTCTCCAACGATTTGTTGAAGACTGTAGCCAGGTGGGGAGCCACCTGGTCGCGCACCTCCCGCAACACTCTGGGGAGAAACTGGTCTGGCCCAGGAGCCTTAAACGCGCTCAGTTTGTCTATTCTATCGGCAACGACTGTCGCGGTACATCGAACATTATCCAGGCCAGCACCTTCGTGCCTCACACCTGGCTCGGGGATGATGCGGGTGTCCTCCCTGGTGAACACTCCCGCAAAGTACTCATTAAGCACATTGGCAATGTCCGCGTCCGAGGTCCGCAGAACGCCGCTTCCGTCCTTTAACGGACCTATCATGCTTCTAATGGGAGGGAGGGAGAGAGAGAGGGAGAGAGAGAGGGGGAGAGAGGAGAGGGGGGAGGGAGGAGAGGGGGGAGGGAGGGAGAGGGGGGAGGGAGGGAGAGGGAGGGGGGAGGGGTGAGGGTGAGGGGTGAGGGGGAGGGAGGGAGGGAGAGGGGGGAGGGAGGGAGAGGGGGGAGGGGAAGGGAGAGGGGAGGGGGGGAGGGAAGGGAGAGGGGGAGGGGGGGGAGGGGAAGGGAGAGGGGAGAGGGGGAGAGGGGGAGAGGGGGAGGGAGGGAGAGGGGGAGGAGGGAGAGGGGGGGAGGGGGGAGAGGGGGAGGGGAGAGGGAGAGGGGGAGGGGGGAGGAGAGGGGAGAGAGGGGGAGGGAGGGAGGGGAGAGAGGGGAGGAGGGAGGGGAGAGAGGGGGAGGGAGGAGGGAGAGAGGGGGAGGGAGGGAGGGGGGAGGGAGGGAGAGAGAGGGTGGGAGAGAGAGGGAGGGAGAGAGAGAGAGAGTGTTACAAGGAAAAGAAGTACCTCAAAAGGCCTTGCGGCCCATACCGAGGAGGTACCAATGGCAACGGGTGCCAGGGAAAATTTTGTAAAAGTTTATTTTTCTTTCAACTATCCTAGCAGTAGTAGAAAACTGGATAGAAAAGTAGAAGGCTCTCTCCCCACCCTCCGCTCCCTCCCTGCCAGAGGCAGGTACGGAAAAAGGTTGAAGAAAATACCTTGACCCTGGAAAAGTAGCCAAGGAAATTTTACAGGAAAGTGGAGAATATATAAATAGCTCTATATTTAGCTTGCTCACAGAGACACCGAGCAAGCGAACTCCTGCAGAGTTTTCTGAGGTTTTAATCTTAAACTATGAGTGTGTTCAGTACTTTGTCTAGCCTATTTTTAAACAGATTTACACTTTGACTGGAAACAACCTCTGAGGGAAGTTGGTTCCAGATATTAACTATTTTATAGGAAAAGAAATTTCCGCAGACTGAGGTCCTAAATGTCTTTACACACTCAAATAGTGTGCAAGATTTCGTCTAACCTTTTCTTGAACTGATCCACAGAGGAACTGTTCACAACTTCCGAAGGTAACCTGTTCCATGTGTCACAGATCTTATACGTAAAGTAATTCCCACACACACTAGTCCTAAACCGTTTCAAATCCAACTTCCAACCATTGTTGCGAGTTGGGTTATCATTTAAACTAAACATACTTCTAAAATCGACATCGTTGAACCCGTAAGAGCTTGAAAACCTCGATCAGTTGACCGCGCAGCCTCCGAGTTTCAAGCGAAAACAAGTTCAGGGCGCGTAACCGTCGATTGTAGCCCATATGCCTAACGGAAGGGATTAACTTTGTGGCCCTCGCCTGCACTCGCTCCAGCCTCTCAATATCTTTCCTGAGGGTGGGCGACCAGAACTGCACAGCATACTCCAGGTACGGCCGAACAAGGGAATTGTACAGTGAGAGCACAATCTCCTTGTTCCGAAACTGAAATTGCCTCCTGATATAACCCAATAGTTTCTGGGCTTTCTTTTCCACCTCTACACACTGTTTCGTAAACTTAAGGTCGCTGCTAATTAGCACACCCAAGTCCTTTTCTAAATCAGTCACCTCGATATTACTGCCCAACATCGAGTAGTCCGACTTGGGATTGGCGTAGCCAATGTGCATCACTTTGCATTTACCCAAGTTAAACGGCATTTGCCATTTTTCGGACCACTCTCCTATCCTACCTAGGTCCGCACGCAGTTCCTCGATCGCTTCGGGCGTCCCAACATTGGCCCCAAGCTTGGTGTCATCAGCGAATTTGGCGATCCGACTGACGATGCCACCGTCGATATCATTTATGTAAATGTAAACAACAGTGGCCCCAAAACGGAACCCTGAGGAACCCCACTAGTGACCGAGGCCCAACCCGAACTAGCCCCTTTAATTACCACCCTCTGCCGCCTATTCCTCAGCCAGTTTTCAATCCACCTACCTATTTCCCCACCGATACCCAGCGCGCGCACTTTCGCCATTAGCCGGCGGTGAGGTACCTTATCAAAGGCTTTCTGAAAGTCGAGATAAAGTATATCAATCGCCCTACTCTTATCGTACTCACTCAACATGACGTGGAAAAACTCGAGCAAGTTGGTGAGACACGACCTATGCCGTCTAAACCCATGTTGGGAGTCCCCAAGCAGCTTGTAGGAATCCAAATGGTCAACGATTCTATCAGCTATTATCCTTTCTAATAATTTACCTACAACTGAAGTGAGACTAATGGGACGATAGTTCCCTGGACTTTCGTGATCCCCTTTCTTAAAGATAGGGGTCACGTTGGCCTCCCTCCAGTCACCAGGCACCTGGCCCATCTCCAACGATTTGTTGAAGACTGTAGCCAGGTGGGGAGCCACCTGGTCGCGCACTTCTCGCAAAACACTGGGGAGAAACTGGTCTGGCCCAGGAGCCTTAAACGCGCTCAGTTTGTCTATTCTATGGCAACGACTGTCGCGGTACATCAACACTATCCAGGCCAGCACCTTCGTGCCTCACAGCTGGCTCGGGGATGACGCGGGTATCCTCCCTGGTGAACACTCCCGCAAAGTACTCATTAAGCACATTAGCGATGTCCGCGTCGGAGGTCCGCAGAACGCCGCTTCCGTCCTTTAAGGACCTATCATGCTTCTAATGGGCTTTCTACTATTAACATAACTGAAGAACTCCTTAGGGTTCCCCTTGCAGAGGCTTGCCACCCGTAGTTCTTCGTTACGTTTCGCTAGCCTAACCTTCGCCTTCACTTCCCTACACAGGCGGACATACGCTTCAGTGTTCTCGTGGGAACGATTGGCCTTCGCCCTCCTATACGCTACTTTCCTATTTCGGATAGCCGAAGCGATGTCACGATTGAACCACTTAGGCTGCGTTGAAGCAGGGGTGACCGGTTTTGAGGGTATGGCAGCAGACTGCAGCACCATAAACTCGTCCCGGAATGCACTCCACACTCCCTCAACATCGCCCCGACCTCTAACCCCATCTTCCTACGCTATCCCTGAGGCTAACAAAGTTCGCCCGCCGGAGATCGAGCTTACTGCCTCTCGAGTTACTACGCTTCACCCGAGGGACGCACACACGGAACCTAATAAGACCGTGATCACTCCCGCCCAACGATTCGTCAACGGTGAGGCCAGTGACGAGGTTGTCTTCGGTCGTGAATACTAAGTCTAGAACGCTTTCGCCTCGTGTAGGCTCGTTGACCCACTGAGTGAGGAAGTTCTCATCAGCAAAGTCAACTAGCCTCCTCCCTTCAGCATCGGCAGTCCTGTTTTCCCACTTTATGCCGCGACAGTTGAAGTCTCCTAAAACTACACACACCCTATCCCCTAGCAGGCTACTGAGTTCGGTGTACAGGGCTGTATCCTCCTCGAGGAGGAGATGCGGAGGTCTGTACACCAAGATTAACCTATAGTTCGTCCCTCCCACGTTCAGATCGACGCCAAGCAGCTCCCGTTCCGACCGGAACTGGCAGTCAACCGGACTCAACGTGTCTCTGACGTATATTAGTACCCCACCCCCCTCCCCACGGGTGCGGTCTTTGCGAAACATTCTATACCCGGGAATTTCGAACTCCCCAACGTAGTCCCTACGATCAGTATGAATCCAGGACTCGGTGATAGCAACGATATCCTGGTATTCTGATGCTAAGAGCGCCCGTAGCTCGCGAAACTTGTTCCTAATTGACCTAGCATTAAAAAGCATTGCACGGAGGGAGCCTTCCCTATTCTGACCGCCCCCTAGCACGACCCGTTTCCCGAACAGCCAGGGCTGTCGGGAGTTGAAGAGCCCCTCACTAACGAGGGGGCAACTTCCGCAGGAGACTGAGCCCCCTCCAACGTAGGAGGAGGGTCACCCACCTGTACTTCGACGCACCCTTCAGTTGAAGGTACGTCCGCCACCGGCTCATCCTCATCTCTCCCCGGTGGGGGCCCATCATCTCTCCCCGGACTCGACCTCACCATTCTGTATAGGTGCCGGTCGAGCAGCGCGCCTAGCACACCTTTACCCTTGTTATTGAGGTGGACACCATCCCTCTGGTAAAGGTCCCACCTACCCGAAAATGCATCGAAGGGGTCAATAAACTTCACGCCCAGCGGAACGCACAAGTCTTGTACCCTCTCGTTGATGCCAATGACCTTACTGAGCGCGTGGTCACTGGCATTCATTCGCGGTAAAATACCCATTAACATTCCCCTGTCTGTCTTCAGTTTTAGATCATCCGCAAGAGACATGATCTCGGTGATGATCCCTTCTGTAAGACCTACCCCACCGCCTTTGAGGAACAGGTCATTGCCACCAGCGTGGACAACGATCGCAGTCCTCCGACTAGCCACGCGCACCTTCTCTACCTCCTTCCTTAAGTGCGCCGTTCCCCGCCCAGGTAAGCACCTTACCTTCCTCCCATCCCGGTTTGCAGAAGCAAAGTACTTCTCCTGGCCCCTGATCTGCGAGTCCCCAATCAAAACGGTGTCTTCCTCCTTCGAGCACAGGAGACTAAAGCGGTTAGAGGTCTTGACAGGGGCAACTGGGGTCTCAGGCTTCGGCTTCGCAGCCTTCTTGCCCGAGACCTTTCGAAACCCGTCGCCACCCATACACGCAGTTACACCACCCGACCCACCCCGACAGGTAGCTACATCCTTCGGTTTCTTTGGGCCATCAGCAGGCCCTTCCACCCTTCTCCTATCAGGGAGGGAGGGAGGGAGGGAGAGGGAGGAGGGAGAGAGAGAGGGAGGGAGGGAGAGGGAGGGGGAGAGAGAGAGGGAGGGAGAGGGAGGGGGAGAGAGAGAGGGAGGGAGAGGGAGGGGGAGAGAGAGAGGGAGGGAGGGAGAGGGAGGGAGGGAGAGAGAGAGAGGGAGAGAGAGGGAGGGAGAGAGAGGGAGGGGAGAGAGAGGGGAGGGAGGAGAGAGAGAGAGGAGAGGAGAGAGGGAGGGAGAGAGAGGGAGGGAGAGAGAGGGAGGGAGAGAGAGAGAGAGAGGGAGAGAGAGGGAGGGAGAGAGAGGGAGGGAGAGAGAGAGAGGGAGAGAGAGGGAGGGAGAGAGAGAGAGGGAGAGAGAGGGAGGGAGAGAGAGAGGGGGAGAGAGAGAGTTACAAGGAGTTACAAGGAAAAGAAATACCTCAAAAGGCCTTGCGGCCCATACCGAGGAGGTACCAATGGCAACGGGTGCCAGGGAAAATTTTGTCTTTCAACTATGCTAGTAGTAGTAGAAAACTGGATAGAAAAGTAGAAGGCTCTCTCCGCTCCCTCCCTGCCAGAGGCAGGTACGGAAAAAGGTTGAAGAAAATACCTTGACCCTGGAAAAGTAGCCAAGGAAATTTTACAGGAAAGTGGAGAATATATAAATAGCTCTATATTTAGGTCCTAAATGTCTTTACACACTCAAATAGTGTGCAAGATTTCGTCTAACCTTTTCTTGAACTGATCCACAGAGGAACTGTTCACAACTTCCGAAGGTAACCTGTTCCATGTGTCACAGATCTTATACGTAACGT
This sequence comes from Bathynomus jamesi, assembly GCA_023014485.1. Lineage (NCBI taxonomy): Eukaryota > Metazoa > Arthropoda > Malacostraca > Isopoda > Cirolanidae > Bathynomus > Bathynomus jamesi. Next base: position 127,189 of record JAJOZX010008219.1, on the reverse strand, counting down.
AATTCCCACACACACTAGTCCTAAACCGTTTCAAATCCAACTTCCAACCATTGTTGCGAGTTGGGTTATCATTTAAACTAAACATACTTCTAAAATCGACATCGTTGAACCCTCGTAAGAGCTTGAAAACCTCGATCAGTTGACCGCGCAGCCTCCGAGTTTCAAGCGAAAACAAGTTCAGGGCGCGTAACCGTCGCTTGTAGCCCATATGCCTAACGGAAGGGATAAACTTTGTGGCCTCGCCTGCACTCGCTCCAGCCTCTCAATATCTTTCCTGAGGGTGGGCGACCAGAACTGCACAGCATACTCCAGGTACGGCCGAACAAGGGAATTGTACAGTGAGAGCACAATCTCCTTGTTCCGAAACTGAAATTGCCTCCTGATATAACCCAATAGTTTCTGGGCTTTCTTTTCCACCTCTACACACTGTTTCGTAAACTTAAGGTCGCTGCTAATTAGCACACCCAAGTCCTTTTCTAAATCAGTCACCTCGATATTACTGCCCAACATCGAGTAGTCCGACTTGGGATTGGCGTAGCCAATGTGCATCACTTTGCATTTACCCAAGTTAAACGGCATTGCCATTTTTCGGACCACTCTCCTATCCTACCTAGGTCCGCACGCAGTTCCTCGATCGCTTCGGGCGTCCCAACATTGGCCCCAAGCTTGGTGTCATCAGCGAATTGGCGATCCGACTGACGATGCCACCGTCGATATCATTTATGTAAATGGTAAACAACAGTGGCCCCAAAACGGAACCCTAAGGAACCCCACTAGTGACCGAGGCCCAACCCGAACTAGCCCCTTTAATTACCACCCTCTGCCGCCTATTCCTCAGCCAGTTTTCAATCCACCTACCTATTTCCCCACCGATACCCAGCGCGCGCACTTTCGCCATTAGCCGGCGGTGAGGTACCTTATCAAAGGCTTTCTGAAAGTCGAGATAAAGTATATCAATCGCCCTACTCTTATCGTACTCACTCAACATGACGTGGAAAAACTCGAGCAAGTTGGTGAGACACGACCTATGCCGCCTAAACCCATGTTGGGAGTCCCCAAGTAGCTTGTAGGAATCCAAATGGTCAACGATTCTATCAGCTATTATCCTTTCTAATAATTTACCTACAACTGAAGTGAGACTAATAGAACGATAGTTCCCTGGACTTTCGTGATCCCCTTTCTTAAAGATAGGGGTCACGTTGGCCTCCCTCCAGTCACCAGGCACCTGGAGAGGGAGAGAGAGAGGGAGAGAGAGGGAGGGAGAGAGAGAGGGAGGAGAGAGAGAGAGGGAGGGAGAGGGAGGGAGGGGAGAGAGAGGGAGGAGAGGGAGGGAGGGAGAGAGAGGGAGGGAGAGAGGGAGGGAGAGGAGAGAGAGGGAGAAAGGGAGGGAGGGGAGGGAGGGAGAGGGAGAGAGAGGGAGGGAGAGAGGGAGAAAGGAGGGAGGGAGAGGGAGAGAGGGAGAAAGGGAGGGAGAGGGAGAGAGGGAGGGAGAGAGGGAGAGGAGAGAGAGAGAGAGAGGGAGGGAGGGAGAGAGAGAGGGAGAGGGAGGGAGGGAGGGAGAGAGAGGGAGGGGGAGAGAGAGGGAGGGAGAGAGAGGGAGGGAGGAGAGGAGGGAGGGAGAGAGAGAGAGGGAGGAGAGAGAGGGAGGAGAGAGAGAGAGGGAGGGAGGGAGGGAGGGAGGGAGAGAGGGAGGGAGGGAGGGAGAGAGAGGGAGGGAGGAGGGATGGAGGGAGAGGGAGGAGGGATGGAGAGGGAGGAGGGATGGAGAGGGAGGAGGGATGGAGAGGGGGAAGGGGAGAGAGAGGGGGAGGGGGGGGGAGAGGGGGAGGGAGAGGGGGAGGGAGGGAGAGAGAGGGAGGGAGGAGAGGGAGAGAGGGAGGGAGAGAGGGAGAGAGGAGAGGAGAGGGAGAGAGGAGAGGGGGAGAGAGGAGAGGGGGAGAGAGGAGAGGGGAGGGAGGGGGAGATAGAGGGGGGAGGGAGGGGGATATAGAGGGGGAGGGAGGGAGTGAGAGAAGGGAGGGAGTGAGAGGAGGGAGGGAGGGAGAGGAGGGAGGGAGAGGAGGGAGGGAGAGGAGGGAGGGAGTGAGAGGAGGTAGGGAGGGAGAGGAGGGAGGGAGAGGAGGGAGGGAGAGGAGGGAGGGAGTGAGAGGAGGTAGGGAGAGGAGGGAGGGAGGGAGTTACAAGGAAAAGAAGTACCTCAAAAGGCCTTGCGGCCCATACCGAGGTGGTACCAATGGCAATGGGTGCCAGGGAAAATTTTCTACACACTCAAATAGTGTGCAAGATTTGGTCTAACCTTTTTTTCTTGAACTGATCCACCGAGGAACTGTTCCTGTTATTAAAAGTTTATTTTTCTTTCAACTATCCTAGCAGTAGTAGAAAACTGGATAGAAAAGTAGAAGGCTCTCTCCCCACCCTCCGCTCCCTCCCTGCCAGAGGCAGGTACGGAAAAAGGTTGAAGAAAATACCTTGACCCTGGAAAAGTAGCCAAGGAAATTTTACAGGAAAGTGGAGAATATATAAATAGCTCTATATTTACCTTGCTCACAGAGACACTGTGCAAGCGAACTCCTGCAGAGTTTTCTTATATTTTAATCTTAAACTATCAACGTGTTCAGTACTTTGTCTAGCCTATTTTTAAACACACTTACACTTTGACTGGAAACAACCTCTGAGGGAAGTTGGTTCCAGATATTAACTATTTTATAGGAAAAGAAATTTCCGTAGACAGAGGTCCTAAATGTCTTTAGTTCCAGTTTAAACCCATTATTTCTTGTTGGATTGGCATTAAGTGAGAATAAGTTTCTGTAATCTACCCTGTCTATTCCTTTGAGCATCTTGAAGACTTGAATAAGCTGACCTCACAACCTCCTCGTCTCTAAGCTAAACAGATTCAGGCGCTCCAATCTCGTTGGTAGGGAGGGAGAGAGGGAGAGAGAGGGAGGGAGGGAGAGAGGGAGAGAGAGGGGAGGGAGAGAGGGGGGAGGGAGAGAGGGGGGAGGGAGAGAGGGGGGGAGGGAGGGAGGGAGGGAGAGGGAGAGAGGGAGGGAGGAGGGAGTGAGAGAGAGGGAGGGAGGAGGGAGTGAGAGAGAGGGAGGGAGGAGGGAGTGAGAGAGAGGGAGGGAGGAGGGAGTGAGAGAGAGGGAGGGAGGAGGGAGGGAGTGAGAGGGAGAGAGGGAGGAGGGAGGGAGAGGGAGAGAGAGGGAGAGAGAGGAGGGAGAGGAGGGAGAGAGAGAGGGAGGGAGAGGGAGGGAGAGAGGGAGGAGGGAGGGAAAGGGGGATGGAGGAGGGAGGGAAAGGGGGGATGGAGGAGGGAGGGAAAGGGGGGATGGAGGAGGGAGGGGGAGGGAGGGGAGGGAGGGAGGGAGGGAGATGTACTTAAGGTAAATTTATAGTTCCGGACATCACGAGTTTTGGAAGTTGAAATTATATTTTTCAAATGTTTTTCAATGTGTTTTGAACAATGCTGACCCCCCATTTCTATTGGAAATCACTAGTTTTTTAGATAACACTCGATTCAGAGATGAGGGGCTTTCTCACAGAAATCTACGTGAGCATCATCCAAAACATATTGAACCTAACATTGAAAAAATATAATTTCAACTTCTAAAACTCATGATGTCCGAAACTATAACCTAACCTAACACGGTTGTTCACAATGAGGACACTGAACTGATGTTGGAAGAATGCCATGTCGTCTTAAAAACAGAACCACTTCACCATTAACACCGTAATAATTGCTGTGGTATTTCACGATAGCTGACCAGTAATCAATCTCACAACCTGCACACAAGTCAGCCATGGTGGAACTGCTTCAAATTTTTTCCCAACACCAACCGATTCACTATGCTGAGCTGTGATTGGCTGACACTGACTGACTCACTATGCTGAGCTGCTGTGATTGGTTTAAACAAAAACAAAACCACCAATAGTATTCAAGGTTAAATATCTCGTTTATTTGTAACACATACATATTAAAATGTTAAATATCTCGCTTATTTGTAGTTTGTGACAGAAATGCCATAGAACAAAAGTGTCTTAGAATTTATCAATATACCTAAATATAAGATGAAAATCTCTAGATTCGAGTCATGTCCTATTTTTTCAGATTTGAAGAGAGGAGACAATAACAACTAATAATTATCAATCAAAATGCCTTGGACAAAGGAGGAAAAATTTTTTTGCGTCACTACTTATTTGGAGACGAAATCATTCAAAACTGTGCAAGCGAAATTTCGCCAGAAGTTCAACTTCAACAATTATCCCCAGAAAAGCCAAATTTATCGTTGGGCACACAATTTCAAGCCACAGGATCAGTAAACAATCTCAACAAGAAAGCAGAAACACCCAGATCTGGCAGGAAGGTGACTGCAAGATCTCCTGACAATGTGAATGCGGTGAGAGATTCTGTTGGAAGGAGTCCGAAAAAGTCAATCCGAAGACATTGCCAAGATCTGGGTCTTTCACGTGCGTCAGTGCAAAGAATCTTGATCAAGGATCTTCAGCTGTACCCATACAGGATCCAGATCAAGCATAAACTCACACCAGCTGACATGGCAAAACGTGTTGTGATGTGCCGGTGGTTCGAGAACAAGATCGAAGAGGATCCTGACTTTCTTGATGATGTTTGGTTCAGCGACGAAGCACACTTCTTGCTCAGTGGGTATGTCAATAGCAAGAACAATGTGTTCTGGGGCACACAAGCCCCAGACGAGGTGCTTCAGAGGCCCTTGCACTCTGTGCAGGGTGTCAGGGTGATTGACAACTTCGCTCATCGGCTTCAAGTGTGTCTGCAGCGCAACGGCGGTCATTTGGAACATGTGCTCTAATAAATGTATCCTTTGATCTAGAGACCTCAAATCTTCAGTTTTTAATTGTTATCATATCAGCTTCCAGGAAATGTAATCTTTTTTGGAGTTTATTTTCTGAGTAATAAATTATCATCATGTCAATGGGTTTCATCTATTTTGAGACACCCGGTACACAACTCTTATGGAGAAAGCAGTGTGTGATGTCAACAACAGGAATTGCATGATGCAAATATGTAATCTCTGTCCAAAAGAACAAGGTATTAAGAATTTTTTGCTAACTTTTCAGTGTTAATGATCCTGAATGTGAGGAAATAAAATATAAATAATGGGTTACTACAGATCGATGCAATATGGTTGAAAAAACAGAATCTGTAGATGATTTTATAAATTCATTAAGCACAAAAATTGTCAAATTGATACGTCATCACTTTATAGCAAAGAATCAGGTTGCATTTCTAAAAAATTTGAAGAATAATTTAAATAGCCATACAGCTGTAGTTCTTGGTGACTTTTCAGAAAACTACTCATTTGTAGTATAGGATGCAGCCCAAGGTTTTTATTGGGAAAATACCCAATGCACAGTGCATCCCTTTGTGTTATATTATAAGGAACCAGAAAGTAATGAAACAAAACATTCAAGTTATTGTTTTTTACCTCCAAATACAAAAACAACACTAAGGGCTAAGGCCGAAAATAACCATAAACATAACCATAAGCCACGTTCATTTAACAGGCTTAACTCATTTTGGTCCTATACAAAATAGGCCAACTTCAATATGGGCATATTTAGTAGGCCGCTTCACCCTAAGCCTATTTAATAGGCCTTATGCTTTAAACTCAAAACAAATCCTCATTTAACAGGCTTAACTCACTTTAGGTCCTATACAAAATAGGTCCATTTCACCCTAATCCTACTTCGTAGGCCCACCTTACTTTACCTTAATAGGCCTACTATACTCATACACCTAGGCTACTTGAAACAATTTACAATTGACCTACTAAAAGCCTACCTCTCAAAGTAGGCCCTACTCTTTAAACTCAAGGCCTATCCTAACTAAAAACTAAAATTTTTAAATTAACCTGTGGTGTCGGTTATATAAAACTTATTACAGCAATTTAACTCATTCATAAAACACTAACATCATAAAATTAAACTCAGAACTTTAACACCAGCAATTATAAAAGACATGGACAAAAGGGTAAAAAACCCAAACTAAGACAAAAACACAGACCTTGGAGCTATGGCACCATCTCAAAATTACAAAAAATTAATGAGAAAAAATGAACAGAAAGAACCAACAAGGCATGATCTTCAAACAACATTAGTGAAAATGAAAAGGTTTATTGGCAGACTATAGTCCATATGACAATTATTATTAATACAATTGACAGTTCATCTACAAAGGATAGAAATATATACAGTTGATTAGAAATAATACAGTAATGTTTAAGTTAAGTGGAGCTACAGACAGACATTTTCGTACCGAGAAGTCTGTAGCTTAGAGGATAAATGGCAGGACTCATGGATAGCTTGGATAATCAGGTTGGTTGATTTTTTTAGTTCTTTGCATCAGACTGCATTGCGCACATCCTGTTACCTCTGGGAAGCTCGGGACATTGTGGGTAGCAAACATTTGCAAAACTGAGCATCTCAGGGGGTAATTTATGCAAGAGTCTAAAAGACCTGTTGTACAGCAAATTTAGGGTTCTGCCAGAACCTTTTTTATAATTCACCCAGAGTTGCTGTCCGTAAATATTACTGCAGAAAGTATGAAAGATAGTGTCTTTAGCCGCACTTGTATAGAACCGAAAGTTCCTTATATCATATTCGCTTTAACACAAAGGCTTCGAGATTGTTTTCTTATATCCAAGTCATCACTTAAGGAGCTTGTAATAGTTTGACTCAAATACTTAAAATCTTGTACTTCCTCAATGACTTCACCTTTCATTTTAAACCTAATATCAGCTAGCTGCTTCCAGCTTTTTGGATGAAATTGCATAACCTTAGTTTTTGTAACATTAAAGAGAATACAGGTATCCCTCGTTTAACGATTGGGTTTTGTTCCTGAAAAATTGATTGCTAAGTGAACGATTGCTAAATGAGGACGTTATAACATGGGTTCATTGGGGATATGTTCCTACGTGGTGCTTGTGGACAATGTTGTTGGGGCAGGTCACACAGTTTGATCCTTGATCCAGATCTGGAGTAGCTTCTTCATATTCTCCATCACTGGATCATGTGCCCTAGTTATCCTTGTGGCGATGTTAGAAGTCACATTTTCCACCGAGACCTTCAACTCAAGAGCCTTCTTGATGATGGTCAAGATGGTCAACTGGGCTAGGCCAAGCACTCTCACGATGGAGTTCGCCCCTTCACCACTCTCATGACACTTAATAATGTCCAGCTTAACCTCCAAAGTAAAGGACTTACGAGAGAGCTTAGCCTTACCTGATGATGCAGGGGAAGCAGCCACACACTTACTTGTCATTTTCAATGTTCACAGTCATTTAACAGTCAACATTAGCACCAAACAGTGTGCACAATGTTGCTTTGCACTCCACAAAGGCGGCAAATAACACAATGATCACAATCATGAGCAATTTTACACAATGATGCAGAGCGATGCAGAAGCATGAGTGATTCAAAACACTGGTGTGGTGAGAAGGAAGTGCAGGGGGTGGCTGCTTAGGGGCCCTCGGGTCTGGAAAGCTGCATAGAGGAGGACAAATCCATTTCTGTGCATGGCAGCAATTTTGATTAGATAAATGAAGTTAGAGATGCGCTTGTGGAGTACCAGAAACCAAACTTTGCCCATTGTAGTGATTGCTAAACCGAATTTTGGCCAATCATTGTACAAGAAAAGGTGTTAATAAAAATAGATCACTAAAGCAAATGATCATTGAGTGAATGATCATTAAACGAGGGATACCTGTATCATGTTTCTGCAAATACACTTTGCAAACTTTTAGTAGCCAATCCAGACCTTTAACAGAGGGACTTATTAAGACCATTTCATCAGCATAAACGAAGTTATTTATCCTTGTGTTATCTATACAACATCCCACTGTTGCCTCATTGAGTGAAGCAATTAATCCATCAATATACACATTAAACAACATAGGGGGAGAGCAAGGAGCCTTGTCTCACACCGCAAGAGGAGCCAAAACATTCAGATAGTACATTGCCCAACCTAATGGTAAAAGATTGGTGGGAATACCAAAATTTCAATAAATTTAATATGTACACAGGAACCTTCCTGTCTTCTAGTTTTTTAAATAAAACATTTTGATTCACTCTATCATATGCCTTATTTATATCAAGGAAACAGCTATAAATAGTTGAATTACTGTCAATGTATTTAGATATTGTTTCTTTAACACTTACGCTGCTCCCATCCTCATATGATGCTCAGGAAGTTTGTCGGAAGAATGCTCCCAGCATCATATGATGATCGCGTTATTTTTTTTATGTTTTCGCACAAAATCCCAATAAAAATAAATGATTTTGCATTTTAATGCTATTGATGACTCAGATATATTCATAAACCATCCGCAACAAACATACACACATACACACATGCATGCATGTACACATATGCACACATGTACACATAAACAAGCAAGTATTATGCTTACATTTGAGTTTTGAAGAATCTATGACTCAGATATATTCATAAACCATCCGCAACACACACACACACACACACACACACACACATGCATGTATGCATATGCGCACATGTACACAAACGAGCAAGTATTATACTTACATTTGAGTTTTGAAGAATATACATTTTATTTGTCCTCTTGAAAATAATTTTTTATTCCTTTTCAAAAATAACTCCTTATAAAATAAGTCCTTTTGGAAAATAATTGTTCATGAAATAAATATTATTTTGATAAATCTACACTTTCCATTATACTTATTTACAACATTGTTTTACACTTTTACTGAATTTAGTATTTAGTAGTTGGCACAGGTGTGGTAGAGAACAAAGCACTCAAGGCACAATGCAACTTTGCATTCCGGACACCAAGTAGAAACTTTTCTAACATGTTTTTCTCTTTGTGTTGTATGTGAGCATACATGACATTGTCGTTGACCTACAGGTCGAGATGGTGTTGGTGGAACTTGTTCCAGGTGATGCTTTTCAATGTAATTAGCTGAGAGAAGTCTGTCAGGAGCATTTGGTCTCACACTTTGTCTTCCAGGATGTGGGGATGTTATTTGAGCATACTTCGTGAGTAGTTGAGAGACTAATGTAAGATTGAATTCTCTCATTGAAATCTGCTTTTTCGTAGTTTTTTTGTAGAGTACAAAGGAATTGTAAAGAGAAATATCCAAAAGATGAAAGAATACCTTCTTATACCACTTCACAGTTTTCCTAACGCATTCTACGCTGCTAATTTGCATATCAGATTTGTCCACCAGATGCATATTTTTGTTATAGTCCACAACAGCATCTGGTTTGAATTTTATTTCGTTTGTTCGACGATCAACCTTTCCTGAGTCAATCATGCTTCCACTGTGAATTGTTGTTAGCATATGCACATCTCTTTTATCAGTCCATTTTAGTGCTAATAAAGGTTTTGATTCCATCAGATGGCACTCTCCTTTTTTACTTGGGTGAAACTTGGGCATGTTTTTTCTATTTACCTTTACAGTTCCACAAGATCCTGTTTTATTTACATGCAGATATTTGCATAGTAATGGGCTCGTATACCAGTTGTCAGTATACAGAATGTGGCCTTTATTCAAATATTTAGCTAAAAGTGTCTTTACAATCGCTCCAGAATGTCCTAGTGGATCATTTGCACGTTTCATTCCCCCAATTTCTCATGCAAGACTGAACATAAACGCTTGAAAACGTGTAAATTTTCATAAAATTCTACTCAACCATATTCCCAAGTTACCCACTAAATTCTGTTTATTTTGTAAGAGAAAATGTTTAGTTTGTAAGAGAAAATCTTTATTTATTAAGGGAAACAAAAATAATTTAACAAAATGATGCTTGACTTGATTTATTTTACGTTAACAAATGGGTAAATTTCCTGATTTTTTTGCGCACAGGTGGAAAGTACACGGTCAGGAATTGCGCATCCGAAGGGTTAAGTACATAGATATATAGATTACTTGTTACAAACAAGAAATTCTCACACAAGATGAGAAAATAATTACAGAAATTGATGACACAATTGAACTAACAGATGATGAGTATTCTACTCTCCTACTTGACAATGAAAATTACATTACAAAAGTTAATTCCTATATTTCTGAAATTCAAAACCAACTTGAGTACAAAAAACAAGATACTAATGAAAGCTTCTTCGAAGCTATCCAAAATGCTTCACTTAGCTCTCCCAACATGGCTGAGGGCAATGAACTAAAATCAAAACTCCCAACACTTGACATACCCACTTTTGAGGGTGACAGAGCCAAATTTGAATCTTTTATTGAAAAACTACATTACAGATGTTGATAAATTTAGTTATTTAGTGAACTATCTGAAATGCCCTGCCTTAAGATTAGTGAAATTACTTAACAGAAATTATGTGAAGAAGGATGGAATTATACATGACTTGGCTCTTAAAGTAATGAACATGTGAACCCCAAAAAGACAACTATGGTGACCTATCTGACTTTTACTGAGAGTTTGAATGTCTCATGGGACAACTTAAAAACAATAATTTAAACATTACAGAATCAGCTTAGGTCATTCAAGCTGTTGGTTTTGAAAAACTCCCTTCTAGGGTCAGAGAGATATTTCATTCAGAGAACAACTGACATATACCCTAGCCTTAATAAGCTAAGAGAAGATTTCTGAACTGTACTTGCACTTTACAAATCAAGTTCCACATTCCCAAAATTTAATACAACAAGCAAAAACCAACAATTCAGAAAACCAAAAACCTAACAAAATTTCAACACTTACCAATTACATTCAAACACAACTGCAAAACTCAATTTGCAGAAAATAAAGTTACAGGAAAAGACTAAAAGACCCCTACTCTACAAAACTTTAATGTAACTACTACCGAGTCTAACCCCATAACATGCAAATTTTGTTTTAGCAGTGAACATAGTACTACATACTGTCCCAAATATACAGACTTTACAGCAAGGTCAAAACATTGTGAACAACTAAACTTGTGCAAAAAATGCACTGGATCAGGGCACAATAAGTTAGACTGTAAATTAAAGTTGAAATACAATTGTAAGATTTACAGTAGTTTTGCCCATGTTACCCCCCCCATGTGTAATACACAAAAAGACATGGAAAAAACCTACAAACATTCTGAACAACCACCTAAATCAAACCAAAACAAACAGAAACAAACTCAATGCTATGAATGGGCATGTCAGTTCATCTAGCATTAACAACAATTCAAAAATTCTTTTACTAACCACAACCTTGGAAATTCAAAACAAAAAGGGACAAATAGTACAGGTTAGGTGTCTCTTAGACACCTGCTTACAACAAACATATGTAACCAAACAACTGACAGAAAAATTGGGACTTCAGAAGCAACAGTGAAATGAAGATCTCTATTTCATCATTTATTACCAAAACCCAGTACAAGCCAGTTTTAAAACTGCAAATGTAACTTTAACTCTTGATGGAGCATTTGAAACCCTTAAAGTTGTTGTTGTGGACAAAATAGAACAAGAAAAATTACAAATAGCTGGGTTAAAACAAACTTTGCTACAATTTCAAAAACACGATAACTGACAAAACCCTTAATACAGATGTAGTTGATGATATACGGTACATATGTTAATGGGGGCTGACTATCTTCATCTCGTCCATAGAGGCATCATTAAAATTGGGGATGGAATAGCCATACAAATTGCCATAGGTATTGCACCTTTGGGTGACATAACTAAATACAATCTTACCAGGGGTGCAGTGCCAATTTTATAGGTGCCGGAGCTCTGGTGGGCCTGACAAAAGCCTGCCATTTCCTATCCTGTTTCTATATATGCCACACGATGACTAAGTATTTCGTGTTTGCACTCACTAATTATCATAAAATAAATATAATTATCAAGCAAATAAAGAAAAAAGAGCAATCATGTATTTTATCAATTTAAGAAGTTAAAACTACTTAGTGCTTACCAAATACCACCAGTGGGAAGTTTCACAATAATTTCCACAAAGGGTCAGGCGTGATATGTTTTTGGGGGTCTGAAGCAACTCTTGTCCTGGTGTCATCTGCCGATCTGTGGTACCGCAGCCATGATATGGCATATGGCTCAGGATTCCACTGAACTAGAGGAGGTCCATGTAGTTTAACAAACATAAGCGCTGATACATGATTTATGAGAATTCTTGAGTGTATTGTTGTTATTATCAAGTTCATGTGACTGAATCCCCTCTCACACTCAGCAGTACTAATAGGAATAACTTGTGAACAGCTCAGTAATGGGTGTAAATCTTGGGGGATGCAGCGCCCATGATCTTCCACATAGTCTCTAAAGGCATTTAGTACAGAGTAAGAAGAAAGCTTAAACCTCTTACAGAGAGATGAGATTTCAGCTTCTCTGTAATTAGGTGGTATTTCATCAGGCCAGTAGTCTTTTTCAAGGACATACATTTCATTTAGCAGTGATTTATACATACTTTGAGGTTCAGAAGTTTGAGAACCTTTCATGGATGTTGTCGTGAACATACGGTGCTGCAAATTGTTCACAAGACTAGTAAGAAACTGTTGATAATTAATGGAGACAATGTTTTTGTTGCTTGTTATGGTAATTCCTCCAAACTTCCTCTTGTAGAGGTGCTGGAGCGGCGCTCCGGCACGCTCCAGCAGCACTGCACCCCTGAATCTTACTACTGACACCACAAAAAACAAAAACAAAATTCACACAAAACAAAATCACCACATTCACAAATTTCTGACTGTGTTACAAACTCAAACAACAAAAACACTGTAGTAATCCCACATCATTTGAATGACGACGACTCAACATTGGATGAAGTGTTACAGCAGTTGTGACTATTAGAATCAGTTGGCATAAAGGACAGTACAATTACACATGAAGACCAATTGATGACAGAACAATTTAAGGGTACAATACAACACACAGACAATCAATACTATGTGGAGCTGCCTTGGAAAACATCTTGTCTGGAAATAATGGACAATTTGAAAGTAGCTAAGGCACATCTGTATAAAAATTACAAAAACTTAAAAATGACAGACTTTCAGAACAATATGACAATGTATTCAAAGAACAGTTAGAAAGGGGGCTTCATTGAAGAAGTAACTGATGAACCCTTTAAAAAACGAGGTTGTCATTATTTAACACACACAAGTTTACAGTGAAGACTCATCCACAACTAAACTAAGTAGTATACATTTGTAGTTTAAAGGACACAAATTCTGTTAGTTTAAATGATTTGTCTCATGGAAGGCCCAAATCTTGTCTCAAATCTTGTAAAAATTCCCTTTGCTTCCATTTAGACAATTAGGCGGTACAGAATGACATAGAAAAAGCATTCCTCTGTATAAATTTGAAGTTTGAGTATGATAAAAATAATCAAGTTTTTGTGGTTTAATGATACATGACATTAACAAAGGTTTAAAAACCTACAGATTTAAAGTACAGTAATTATTTTTAGAGCAAATTGTTCTCAAAGTATTCTTGCTTTCACAATTAAAAACCACTTAAACTTATTTCAAGAGAACTTAACATTTACAAAATGTCACAACCCATAATGAAGCAAGGAAATTTTGGACAACAAAGGGAACAGTGAACCTAACAATTACACAAAAACACTTGGAATGCTTTGGTTTTTAAAACAGAATTCCAAACACGATGACACTCTTTGCACAAAGAGTTATAATTTAAATCCAAATACCAATACAAAAAGACAAGTCCTTTCAGAATCATCCAAAATTTTTGACCCCACTGGATTATATTTACCAGCAACCATAAGATCCAAAAACCTTTTGCGGGACTTATGGATTTTTACAGATTCCAGTACACAAACTTATGGGTGTTGTGTAGGCATTGACCGATGGTTAGTAGCTACCGATACCGATAGTTTTTTGTTTCTAATAATAAAAAAAATGGGCGTTTTCCAAATAAACTTCCCAGCTGCTCGAGAAGTTGTGTGTGTGTTCACGATTTATCCCGACATTTCTAGAAATTTTCATGACTTATTACTGCTCTATATAAAGCGAGCCCATAACCATCGTGGTGTCATTTCCTCAGTTCCCAAGTTATGAATCAGCTCAACAGTGTGTAATAATTTTTTTGTAAATTTATTAACTACTGGTATAAATTTATTCACTTTTGCTTTAGTGAGTGTGACAATGCCAAGCATTGTGTGGAAGTTCTTCACTGCTTCAAGCACTAACGTAAAACAGGCGATCTGTAATTTGTGCGCTCTCTCTCTCTCTCTCGTGGAGAAACAAGTGCAAGTACTTTCTCTACATCGAACCTGAGGAGTCACCTTATCAATAAGCACAAGACTGAGTTTGATGAAGCCAATAAGAGTCAATATACAACTTCTACTACTAATTCTGGTGAGTAGATTCATGAAAATCTGTAAAGTGATTCTTCAAACATTCTCAGAGAAAATTCATAGTTGCTCAAAGCCTAGGCTGACCATATTTCCTTGAGACAAAAACGGGACATTGGGATGGCAAAAAAGGGACGGGGTTATGTAATATTCTGTATTCATGAAAAAGTAAATACATAAACCGGGACAAAATTGACATTTTTATTAAAATGACGGGACGGCCAGGAAATATAAAACAAACGGTACGTATGGTCAGCCTATCAAAGCCCCAACATCCTAGTGGCCCCAAAAATGATGAATTCAATAAAAATTTAGGAATTCTAAATATTTGTTGTTTTTAATGTATGTTTTGGGTCCCTAAATTTTAGCCTGTCCAGGGCCCCCAAAAGTTGCTAAGATGTTGCTATATATAAAGTTTGATTTCAAGTTTCAACATGATTTACAAATTTATTGTAATATCAAAGTCTCCTTGAAATTGCCATTTTCTATTTGTTTATATTTCCCCCAATCAGAATTAAGATACAACTAAATTAAATTTAATTCTCTTTGTTGACTTACTTAGCTTCTATTTATTAAAAAATATTAAATATATAAAACTTTACATATATAAGTGGTGGACCGGATATCCATATCCGCATATGCGGATATCTATCATTTTTAACATCTACATCCGCACTTCTGACTGCAGATGTTATGCGGATATTACCTCTAATAAATTATGCAATTTACAATTAAATTAGCTTGTAAAGTAGCTTATAAGGCCCAGTCATGCACATTAATTACACTGGGTAACAAAATTTGAAAAAATTTCTGTTTGTGATTTTTCTGTCGTTTCTTAATGATTTTGGGGTGCTGATTCCAAAAATGATATTGGTTTTGCTCTATCATCAACTGTTTCAAAAATATAGGTTATCACACTTTTCATATGGCAAAGTATATAAAGAAGGCTAACAAATATTTTCTGAAAATAAAAACACTGGTGGAAATTAATGTTTATTGAGCCAAAATTGTTTGACAAACCCAAAATGGTGCAAAGGATATAATATATATCATGAGGACAACTGATAAGAGAATATCATGCCTCGTTATGCAGTGAGCGTTCCTTAAAAATGCACTGAAGAACGCAACTTCCGCGTATAAACATTCTTATCCTTTCTGATCAGCGACCATACATAGTCTCCCATCATGGAAGCATCCCAATGGCCCTGGTACCTTTTCTCCATCATTTGAATATCTTGATGGAATCTTTCGCCATGTTCTTCACTCACATCCCCCAGGTTATCACGAAAAAAGTTGAGATGTGAATGCAGATAGTGTAATTTTAAAGACATACGGCACCCCATTTTGCCATAGCACTTAATCAAGTTTGACACTAACTCCTTATAGTTTGGTGCTTTATGGTTGCCTAAAAACCCACGAACCACATCACGGAAAGCACACCAAGCCTCTTTTTCGATCGGAGTCATCTTGGCTTCAAGGTTCTTTGAATTCAACAGCGCCTTGACTTGTGGCCTCAGACTTTGGCCTCAGAGAGTTTAGGGAACATGACCCGAATCTGTTGGAAAACTTCCCCTCCAAAATCTAACGCAGTTACAAACTGCTTAATTAGACCCAACTTAATATGGAGAGGTGGTAGCAGAACTATGTCAGGCTTCACAAGAGGTTCCCTGAGTACATTGTACTTTCCTGGTTGCAGTCCTTCACGTGGAGGCCACTGAACTGTTTTATAGTGCTCAGTTGAAGCCCTGCTATCCCACAGGCAAAGAAAACATGAATATTTAGTAAACCCTCGTTGTAAGCCCTCGTTGTAAACCTAACAGGAAACCAATCATTTTGAAATCACCACACACGTCCCAGTTATATTGTTCATACCTGATTTGAGTGAGCAGTTGTTTGACATTTTCATAGTCCTCTTTCATTTGAACAGAATGTGCAACTGGTATAGATGGATATTTGTTCCCATTGTGGAGTAGAACAGCTTTTAAAATCTGAGTTGAACTGTCAATAAACAGACACCACTCTGAGGGTATATGTGTTAACCCAATAGCTGTGAATAGACCATTAACCTCGCTGCAATAACAGAGAGAGCCATTGACATTGTAGAACCTTGCAAACTCTTCATGCCACTTTCGGTATACAGTGCTCTTGCAGTCTTCTCCAAGCAAATTCCACTCTTTGAGTCTGGAGGTCAGAAGCTCAGACCCTGATTTCGTCAGACCCAAATCTCTAATTAAGTCATCCAATTCCCTCTGATTTGGAAAGCGAGGGTTTGTACTGAAAGTTACTGTATATTCTTCATCATGAGTCCTCACCAGTCAACATCTCAGATGAGCTAGCTGCATCCTCATTTCCAACCTGCAAAGCAAAGAAACAAAATATGGGCATAGCTATATATGTAGAAGAGCATCAGCACTAAGAAAAATCGACACATAATGACCCACAGTCTGTAAATACAGAAGGTAAAGTAATGGATAGATACCTGTTCTGGTGGATGTGGTATTGAAAGACCTTTGCCATGTTGTACAGGAGCTATGGATGATGCTATGCTTGGATACTGAAGAGTCTGCCTTCCTTTAACTTTCCTGTACTTAGAAACATCTACCATGCAGTAGTAGCAATCATCGTGGTGGCTCTTTGGTTCTCTCCATATTCTGGGTACTGCAAAGGGCATTTCCTTGCATACTCCCCGCAGCCACCCTTCAAGTGTGGAGCGGCAGCTTTCACAGATCACATGCGGTGCCCAGGGCTTATCTTGGTCACCCATAGGCATACCAAAATAGAGCCAATACACGATCCAGAACTTGGTGCCTTTCACAATCTTGTGCGATACTTGTTTGGGGCCTATATAATACCCACAAACGTAGCGAGTGTTTACAAGCTCGAGTTGCCATTCTCTTTACCAAACTGTACTACATTAATCATAACCTGCAGATATAGAGAGAAGAGTTATTAAATCTGCAACAGATTACAGAAAAAAGATGTATTCACAACAATGAAATAATGTTCGCAATAAAAAAGGATCAATAACACTCAAATCATCAGCACAGAGAAGCACAGAAACACAGTACCTCAGTGCTGGTAACCATCAGACAAACAACCTGCTTTCTTTGTGTGCTCATACTTACTGACTTCTCAGACTCTGCGCTCTTCTTTATATAGCACAGTGGAAGTTTCAGGCAATTTCTAGAGCAAGAAACTGTCAATGAACATCCGGATTGTTCTCAACAATTCCTGATTATTCTGATATTGCTGCGCCCATAACAACATTATACTGGTAAAACATGAAAAATGGATTATCTCTGAAACCATTGATGATACACACAAACCAAGGCCAGATTTGGACTCAGCACCCACAAATGCATATAAAAACAAAAAATTCTATATAAACAGAATCAGTGTTACACAGTGTTATTAATGAACAAACAAATATATAAACCTCAAAATATAAATACCTGGTAACACACAAAATTGAATGAAACTTTAGTTGAATTTTCTGTGGCTGAAACTCTTGAGAAAGTTATTATTTTTATCATAATGAAAACATTAATATTAATTTTAATTCTTATGCATTGCCTGCCATAATAGTAACATCACGAAATTTGAAAAAATTGTCATATTCATAATTCTATATTATATTGATAGATTAACTAAATATCCACATCGACGGATATTGAAATAAAAAATCCTCATCAGCAGATGTTGAAAAACTGACATCTGGTCCACCACTAATATATATATACAGGGTGTCTGAGAATTATCTCTACAATTTTTGGCTGTTATTAAAAGTCAACCATGAAGTGTAGAAATTCCAGTGTTGTCCCATTTTACAGAGAATCTCATTAAGTTTTTTCTGATACCACATTTTGACAAGTTTTTTAGAAATGTACGCGGGTGACAGACATTGATGATTTAAAAGCAAGAATCACAGGTGCTATTGAGCGAATTGATGTGGATATGCTGCAGCGTACATGGCAACATTTGGAGTATCGATTGGATGTTTTGCGAATCACTAATGGTGCACATATCGATGTTTGCAACAACGTTACTTTAATAAAAGAAACTTTTGAAAATACAGATTCTAAATAATCTTGTTTAAGAATTTTACGTGTGTTATCACGAATTTTATTAAAAGATGAAATTGTACAGATAATGTTTGGACACACTGGAATTTCTAAAAAACTTGTCAAAACTTGGTATCAGAAAAAACTTAGAGATTCTCTGTAAAATGGAACAACACTGGAATTTCTACACTTCATGGTTGACTTTTAATAACAGCCAAAAATTGTAGAGATAATTCTCGGACACCCTGTATATATATATATATATATATATATATATATATATATATATATATATTATATATATATATATATATATATGTTAGTGGTGGACCAGATGTCAGTTTTTCAACATCTGCTGATGAGGATTTTTTATTTCAATATCCGTCAATGTGGATATTTAGTTAATCTATCAATATAATATAGAATTATGAATATATGACATAATTTTTTCAAATTTCGTGATGTTACTATTATGGCAGGCAATGCATAAGAATTAAAATTAATATTAATGTTTTCATTATGATAAAAATAATAACTTTCTCAAGAGTTTCAGCCACAGAAAATTCAACTAAACAAGTTTCATTCAATTTTTTTATTGCGAACATTATTTCAGTGTTGTGAATACATCTTTTTTCTGTAATCTGTTGCAGATTTAATAACTCTTCTCTCTACATCTGCAGGTTATGATTAATGTAGTACAGTTTGGTAAAGAGAATGGCAACTCGAGCTTGTAAACACTCGCTACGTTTGTGGGTATTATATAGGCCCCAAGCAAGTATCGCACAAGATTGTGAAAGGCACCAAGTTCTGGATTGCGTATTGGCTCCATTTTGGTATGCCTATGGGTGACCAAGATAAGCCCTGGGTACCCCATGTGATCTGTGAAAGCTGCCGCTTCTCACTTGAAGGGTGGCTGCGGGGAGTATGCAAGGAAATGCCCTTTGCGGTATCCAGAATATGGAGAGAACCAAAGAGCCACCACGATGATTGCTACTACTGCATGGTAGATGTTTCTAAGTACAGGAAAGTTAAAGGAAGGCAGACTTCAGTATCCAAGCATAGCATCATCCATAGCTCCTGTACAACATGGCGAAGGTCTTCCAATACCACGTCCACCAGAACAGGTATCTATCCATTACTTTACCTTCTGTATTTACAGACTGTGGGTCATTATGTGTCGATTTTTCTTAGTGCTGATGCTCTTCTACATATATAGCTATGCCCATATTTTGTTTCTTTGCTTTGCAGGTTGGAAATGAGGATGCAGCTAGCTCATCTGAGATGTTGACTGGTGAGGACTCATGATGAAGAATATACAGTAACTTTCAGTACAAACCCTCGCTTTCCAAATCAGAGGGAATTGGATGACTTAATTAGAGATTTGGGTCTGACGAAATCAGGGTCTGAGCTTCTGACCTCCAGACTCAGAGTGGAATTTGCTTGGAGAAGACTGCAAGAGCACTGTATACCGAAAGCGGCATGAAGAGTTTGCAAGGTTCTACAATGTCAATGGCTCTCTCTGTTATTGCAGCGAGGTTAATGGTCTATTCACAGCTATTGGGTTAACACATATACCCTCAGAGTGGTGTCTGTTTATTGACAGTTCAACTCGGATTTTAAAAGCTGTTCTACTCCACAATGGGAACAAATACCCATCTATACCAGTTGCACATTCTGTTCAAATGAAAGAGGACTATGAAAATGTCAAACAACTGCTCACTCAAATCAGGTATGAACAATATAACTGGGACGTGTGTGGTGATTTCAAAATGATTGGTTTCCTGTTAGGTTTACAAGGAGGGTTTACTAAATATTCATGTTTTCTTTGCCTGTGGGATAGCAAGGCTTCAACTGAGCACTATAAAACAGTTCAGTGGCCTCCACGTGAAGGACTGCAACCAGGAAAGTACAATGTACTCAGGGGACCTCTTGTGAAGCCTGACATAGTTCTGCTACCACCTCTCCATATTAAGTTGGGTCTAATTAAGCAGTTTGTAACTGCGTTAGATTTTGGAGGGGAAGTTTTCCAACAGATTCGGGTCATGTTCCCTAAACTCTCTGAGGCCAAAGTCAAGGCTGGCATCTTTGTAGGACCACAAGTCAAGGCGCTGTTGAATTCAAAGAACCTTGAAGCCAAGATGACTCCGATCGAAAAAGAGGCTTGGTGTGCTTTCCGTGATGTGGTTCGTGGGTTTTTAGGCAACCATAAAGCACCAAACTATAAGGAGTTAGTGTCAAACTTGATTAAGTGCTATGGCAAAATGGGGTGCCGTATGTCTTTAAAATTACACTATCTGCATTCACATCTCAACTTTTTTCGTGATAACCTGGGCGATGTGAGTGAAGAACATGGCGAAAGATTCCATCAAGATATTCAAATGATGGAGAAAAGGTACCAGGGCCATTGGGATGCTTCCATGATGGGAGACTATGTATGGTCGCTGATCAGAAAGGATAAGGATGTTTATACGCAGAAGTTGCGTTCTTCAGTGCATTTTTAAGGAACGCTCACTGCATAACGAGGCAAGATATTCTCTTATCAGTTGTCCTCATGATATATATTATATCCTTTGCACCATTTTGGGTTTGTCAAACAATTTTGGCTCAATAAACATTAATTTCCACCAGTGTTTTTATTTTCAGAAAATATTTGTTAGCCTTCTTTATATACTTTGCCATATGAAAAGTGATAACCTATATTTTTGAAACAGTTGATGATAGAGCAAAACCAATATCATTTTTGGAATCAGCACCCCAAAATCATTAAGAAACGACAGAAAAATCACAAACAGAAATTTTTTCAAATTTTGTTACCCAGTGTAATTAATGTGCATGACTGGGCCTTATAAGCTACTTTACAAGCTAATTTAATTGTAAATTGCATAATTTATTAGAGGTAATATCCGCATAACATCTGCAGTCAGAAGTGCGGATGTAGATGTTAAAAATGATAGATATCCGCATATGCGGATATGGATATCCAGTCCACCACTTATATATGTAAAGTTTTATATATTTAATATTTTTTAATAAATAGAAGCTAAGTCAACAAAGAGAATTAAATTTAATTTAGTTGTATCTTAATTCTGATTGGGGGAAATATAAACAAATAGAAAATGGCAATTTCAAGGAGACTTTGATATTACAATAAATTTGTAAATCATGTTGAAACTTGAAATCAAACTTTATATATAGCAACATCTTAGCAACTTTTGGGGGCCCTGGACAGGCTAAAATTTAGGGACCCAAAACATACATTAAAAACAACAAATATTTAGACTTCCTAAATTTTTATTGAATTCATCATTTTTGGGGCCACTAGGATGTTGGGGCTTTGATAGGCTGACCATACGTACCGTTTGTTTTATATTTCCTGGCCGTCCCGTCATTTTAATAAAAACGTCAATTTTGTCCCGGTTTATGTATTTACTTTTTCATGAATACAGAATATTACATAACCCCGTCCCTTTTTTGCCATCCCAATGTCCCGTTTTTGTCTCAAGGAAATATGGTCAGCCTAGGCTTTGAGCAACTATGAATTTTCTCTGAGAATGTTTGAAGAATCACTTTACAGATTTTCATGAATCTACTCACCAGAATTAGTAGTAGAAGTTGTATATTGACTCTTATTGGCTTCATCAAACTCAGTCTTGTGCTTATTGATAAGGTGACTCCTCAGGTTCGATGTAGAGAAAGTACTTGCACTTGTTTCTCCACGAGAGAGAGAGAGAGCGCACAAATTACAGATCGCCTGTTTTACGTTAGTGCTTGAAGCAGTGAAGAACTTCCACACAATGCTTGGCATTGTCACACTCACTAAAGCAAAAGTGAATAAATTTATACCAGTAGTTAATAAATTTACAAAAAAATTATTACACACTGTTGAGCTGATTCATAACTTGGGAACTGAAGAAATGACACCACGATGGTTATGGGCTCGCTTTATATAGAGCAGTAATAAGTCATGAAAATTTCTAGAAATGTCGGGATAAATCGCGAACACACACACAACTTCTCGAGCAGCTGGGAAGTTTATTTGGAAAACGCCCATTTTTTTTATTATTAGAAACAAAAAACTATCGGTATCGGTAGCTACTAACCATCGGTCAATGCCTACACAACACCCATAAGTTTGTGTACTGGAATCTGTAAAAATCCATAAGTCCCGCAAAAGGTTTTTGGATCTTATGGTTGCTGGTAAATATAATCCAGTGGGGTCAAAAATTTTGGATGATTCTGAAAGGACTTGTCTTTTTGTATTGGTATTTGGATTTAAATTATAACTCTTTGTGCAAAGAGTGTCATTGTGTTTGGAATTCTGTTTTAAAAACCAAAGCATTCCAAGTGTTTTTGTGTAATTGTTAGGTTCACTGTTCCCTTTGTTGTCCAAAATTTCCTTGCTTCATTATGGGTTGTGACATTTTGTAAATGTTAAGTTCTCTTGAAATAAGTTTAAGTGGTTTTTAATTGTGAAAGCAAGAATACTTTGAGAACAATTTGCTCTAAAAATAATTACTGTACTTTAAATCTGTAGGTTTTTAAACCTTTGTTAATGTCATGTGGATCATTAAACCACAAAAACTTGATTATTTTTATCATACTCAAACTTCAAATTTATACAGAGGAATGCTTTTTCTATGTCATTCTGTACCGCATAATTGTCTAAATGGAAGCAAAGGAGAATTTTTACAAGATTTGAGACAAGATTTGGGCCTTCCATGAGACAAATCATTTAAACTAACAGAATTTGTGTCCTTTAAACTACAAATGTATACTACTTAGTTTAGTTGTGGATGAGTCTTCACTGTAAACTTGTGTGTGTGTTAAATAATGACAACCTCGTTTTTTAAAGGGTTCATCAGTTACTTCTTCAATGAAGCCCCCTTTCTAACTGTTCTTTGAATACATTGTCATATTGTTCTGAAAGTCTGTCATTTTTAAGTTTTTGTAATTTTTATACAGATGTGCCTTAGCTACTTTCAAATTGTCCATTATTTCCAGACAAGATGTTTTCCAAGGCAGCTCCACATAGTATTGATTGTCTGTGTGTTGTATTGTACCCTTAAATTGTTCTGTCATCAATTGGTCTTCATGTGTAATTGTACTGTCCTTTATGCCAACTGATTCTAATAGTCACAACTGCTGTAACACTTCATCCAATGTTGAGTCGTCATCATTCAAATGATGTGGGATTACTACAGTGTTTTTGTTGTTTGAGTTTGTAACACAGTCAGAAATTTGTGAATGTGGTGATTTTGTTTTGTGTGAATTTTGTTTTTGTTTTTGTGTCAGTAGTAAGATTGTATTTAGTTATGTCACCCAAAGGTGCAATACCAATCGATACTCCAAATGTTGCCATGTACGCTGCAGCATATCCACATCAATTCACTCAATAGCACCTGTGATTCTTGCTTTTAAATCATCAATGTCTGTCACCCGCGTACATTTCTAAAAAACTTGTCAAAACGTGGTATCAGAAAAAACTTAATGAGATTCTCTGTAAAATGGGACAACACTGGAATTTCTACACTTCATGGTTGACTTTTAATAATAGCCAAAAATTGTACAGATAATTCTCCGACACCCTGTATATACACACACACACACATATATATATATATATATATATATATATATATATATATATATTAGGGTGTGACAGTTGCCCCAACTTTGTCCTACAATGCTGTTCAAAATTTTGGTGTTGCATATTGACATAAAAAATACCCACGTGCAATTTTTTGAAGATACATGCATATTCGAGTGAGCACCAGCAATTTGAAAAATAGCAATTTTGCTTATACGGCATACGCGCCTATATATGAGATTACACAACCATCATAAGGGATATTAACACAAATCATTTGCCTGTCTTAATTAAAAGCTGTTATCACTAACACAAAAAAGTTAATCATTCTTATTCTCTCATGGTACATTAAAGGGTTTTATCATATATTCACAAGCAATGTTCCCTCACACGCGCACACGCATTGTGAAACCCATGCACACAGCAAAATAAAATGCACACACCGCACAGGCTCAAGCGTATCTTGAGTCACGACAGTAAATGAAGTAATTTCAAAAATATACCGTCACACAAGGTCTGACCATTTGCATCAAGATACTCTATAGTCGCTCTTTTAAGTATTAACCCCTTCCGCCCGACTTCGCCGACGTCCGCGCAATTACGCAATACAGATTTTTTTTACTCTATGTATTTGCATTTTTTTTCTTTTATACGTTAACGCATTGAATATAAACCTTCTCTTTCTTATTTTTGCATAAAAACGAATAGTAATTATCTCATCATTCATAAAAAATAAAAATATTTTTTATTTTATTCCTATTTTGTGAAAAAAATTAATCATATTAATTATTAATCATATTAATCTTGATAGTCTATTTTAAATTGCTAAATGCTAAATTTTTTTTTGAGAAATGATAACTAAAATAGTCATTTTCAATTAATGTTATTTTTATTTTATTTCTTTATTTTGTTGAATTTTATTTTACTATTTTTTATTTTATTCATATTTTTAGAGTGGATAAAATATTTTCTTTTTTAAGAATATATAATATCGTAAACAGTTTTTTAATATCCATTTAATAGTACCGTAATGATCGAGCTATCACCTTATGGAAATAATATTTATTAAGTATTTAATATTTATATATATTTCATTTTGAAGATAATATGCAAAATTTTTCACCATGAATCTAAATGTACGCACAACGAAAACTTCTTGCGCACACGGACTAAAAAAAATTAGAGGGAACATTGTTCACAAGGTATTATTTCTCTAGAGCAAGAAATCATGATTTCTGTTCGGAAACAGATGATCGTTTGCGCTGATTAGGAACGCGGAGTCTGTCATTTTTAACTACTTGAAGGACTTCTTGAAAGCGCTCCTCATCCCTGGCAACATTAAGAAAGTCATGGCAAAGTTTTACACCACGCTCTGCAGCCTCATTGATGACCTGAAGCTTGTCCACAACCCGTTTCATGTTCAGGTAGTCGTCATGATCCGCTCATTCACTGGCTGGACTGTGGAGAAACTGATAGGGCATGCCTAAAATGGTGAAGAACCGGCTTGAGTCAGGCCCAATTAGGTCCACCAGGGCAGTGCCACTTTCTGGGACAGGGGGAAGATATGGCTTTCCATAGCCCCCATGATTGAGCCCCACTCTCTTAGTAACTTCAGTGCCTTCATGGCAAAGAAGGGCCTTCCTCATCTCCTCTTTTGTCCTTTCTTGTACTTGGGACGAGAACAAAGCCAGTGGGGCCAACTCCTCAGTTAGGTACCAAGTGTGTCTACCGAGTGCCACACGTGCTTTGTCAACTATTGTGGCGTCATATGGGGCAAATTCCGCCAAGGTTTCGACCAAATTCAAGTCATTCAGTGGCGCACTTGCTGGAACGGGGCAAACAACCCACCATGGGACATAAACAGCGACTGTGAACACAGCAAACCGTTCTAACTTGCTGATTTGACTTTTAGTCACAACCTTGGCTTTGGGAAACTGCTCTTTGATCTGGCCTGACAAAAGAACAATCTTGAGGGTATAGAGCAGTTTAGCCATCCACCTTGCTTTGTGAAGTGCGCCGGGGTAGACCATTGTGAAGTTCACTGGCTCGGATCGTTTAGTTACAAGCAGCAGACAAAGCTCTACCAGCTCCTTATAGTCGCCACGTGTAAATGGTTGGGCTAGAGATTCACGGAAGAAGTCAGCCATCTCCTGCTGGCGCTCCTCAAACACTCCAGGCATTGCGGGGTAGTACTATTTCTTTTTTTCATTGTACGCCAGTTGAGAGAAATGGTTCTTGAACCTAGAAATGCAATTATTGGGATTATTGTATTTCGTACTAATCTATAATATTGTTTTAGGGGTATTAAGATTGATATGATCGATCATTTGCTTGGTGTTAGTATATCTTATAAGTCTAATAAAAGAAATTCCACTAAATTTGTTCATTAGATAATAATATTCCTTGTTATTTTGTAAAGCTTATGACTCACCTCTGGAAAACCATTATGTTTGGACTTGAAGAGCCCTCCACTTTCAAGCAATCCCAGCAAACACCTAGGATGACTTCGCCCACATGCCTGCGACAGGCATGACTCCAGATTTGAAAAAATTTTACTGGAGCACAGCTCTGAATTTACTTTTTTTCCCCTTACACCACTAGATAGGTTAATGATAGTAAACTCTTGAATTGACGACATACCAATTACAAATTGTTTTAGCTAAACATAATAATACAATAATGTACAGTTTATAACTCACCTTAAGTTTATTTATTCATTGCAGCAGGCTCAGCAACAGTGGACGATGTTAGACCTTGCATGTAGGCATTTGTTGTGAATTTACCGCCATGTATGCTTGGCCACTGATCAATGGCTTTCTGTGTGATCATTACAGCAGATCTAGTGCCTGGAGCTGGACCCTCCTTCACAATTCTGCACAGCTTAGTCAAATGAGATGGCTTAATGGATCCTTTGTGTTCAACAATGTAACCAAGAATGGAGAATGTCCCTTCAGCTGGTGCTTCACTCCAGGCAGTTGATCCATCTTTATCAAAATGCTTTAATCTCTCTGTGATTCCTTTCCACAGCTGTTCTATATATTCTGTCAGCCAATTTATCACTGAGTCTTTTGTAAAACTACTTTCAGATCTGGTTCTGGATGGTCTAGCAACTTCAGCAACCTGGTAGTAATCAGAACGTTTCTTGATGTATTTGTAAACTTCATTTAGGATGTAATCCTCAGCTGTTAGTTCCTTTTGCTGCCCTGTGGTATCGTGCTTAAATTCAGAAACTACATCATTTGCATTTCCTCCATTAGCTAATTTGGAAATTGTTTCCATCACTCTTAACATAACAGTTTTCCCTCCTTCTTTATAAATATATTTTCTACAAATTCTGCACTAACTGTGGTTTTTTGAGCTACTTGCAACATAATCTTTGTTACATAGGAAATCAATACATAGAACTTGGCACTAATTTCTTTCTCTTGTGGATGATAAAAAAAAAACACAATTTTCCACAAATCTGTCAAATTGATCAAATTCGTAATTAACCATGCGAGTATCAGATTTGAGTTTTGGTCTCTTAAAACCAATGATATTGTCAAGAACCATATTGGTATAGTCAAGGCCTGATCTCAGATTTGAAGTGTGATTCTGAATAAAGTCTAAAAGCTCATTTAGTTTACAAATTTTCTTCAATGCATCAACGTGGGCTCTGTTCACAAGATGCATTAAGTCCCATCGAAATTTGAAATTTTCTCCAAACAACTTTTTCATTTCGTTTTTAAATGGCTCGTTGTCCTTACAAAAAGCCCCATCTCCAACCATTCTAGATACCTTGGATTTAATTGCTTCTTCAGATAGTTTCAAGTGATTAGGAGACTTCAACACATCAAAAATTTCATTGGCCAAATAAACTCCTGATTTGCTGCATACTAAATTTATCCTAGCAAGTTTTACAGTCTTATCTTCTTCACTCATAACTAATACAACTAGCATGCTTAATCCCAAAATTGTTCCAATGTCAGCTGTTATTGTTACTGAAGTTTGTTCTAAGAACCACTTTACAGTTTGTTCTTTAAGTTGATTATCTAATAGCTCACAAATTGTCTCGCACGCATGTGTGCTATGATTCAAATTTCCAACCTCACAACCTGACCTATGTAATACAGCTAGAAGTACTGGATATAGAGCCCATGCAGTGTTTGTTTTCATTATGTAGTATAAGATGTTGCCACATAAGTCTTCTACGCGTTTAGTAGTGTTCTGAGAAGATGTTTTCATCACTTCATAAACAGCAGCTCTTTGATGATGCTGAAGTTTAATTAAATGTCTCTTCAGGTGGGTTTTCAGATTTCTAAACCATCTCTCTTGATTTTCTCCTTGTTTGCATACATAGGTTAAATCTTTAACATTGAAGTAACCTTTTATGTTAGAATGTTTGTCTGAAGCACATGCTTTGGGGTCTGTGCAAGCTATGCAATATAATGTAAACATTTTATCATCAGAAGCATCATCAATATCTTCTTGATTATCATCATCTTCATCCTCAACAGCTATATCTACATCAGGCATATTAGTGTCACTATTTGCAATGTTTTCCATTATATCACTTGGTACTGAAAATGAATCATCAGTATGCCCTAGATCCTTCTTTTTCACCAATTTGAATGTAGATTTGATCAAATCATTGTTCAGGATTTCTTGTATTGATTTACACTTGCTTAAATGGGCTATGGAAATGTCAAATTTGTTGCTTTTTGCTTTATTAGATTTGGATGCAACACTTGAACTTGAAGGCATATTTTGACTCTTCTCTTTATTAACCACAACAGCTTGGTGAGTTTCTTTTGTTAGGCGCAAAATTGCATTCAATGTCTTCTGGATTTGGGAATTTTCAAATTCCTCTAAAGCAGTTTTGTTAGTCTGATGCGCAGATTCCTCAATTACCTTTTGTTTCTTAGGTGGAGGAGAAGCACTTTCTTCAGTCTGTGAAACATCTAGTGAAAAAGTTTCATTTTCTAGATTAGCAAAATGACTGCTTTGCCGTATCTCTTTGCTGCACTTCATCCTGGTATTTCTTTACTGCAATATCTAAGCTGTGGGCCCAAACTCTGGGACCTCTTGTATTGTAACAAATATTTTTTTTGGAATTAAAATGTTCCTCCCAGTTTTGCTTCTTTGAATATTTGTTCTTGCATTGACCACAAAAGTAACCCCTTTTAACACCCTCACTTTTCTCTCCAACTTCATCAATATTAGGATCCATTATTGATTATTGACTACCTGAAAAAATACAAAATAAGTAAAAGTTAGTAAATATAGTATGGTAAAAGTGAGTAAAAGTAAGTGCTTTAAACTTAGTAAAAGTAAGGAAGAGTAAGTAAAAGTAGGTAAGTTAAAGTAAGTAAAAGTAAGTTTAAACTTAACTAAACTTTTCAATTCTAGAGTCATGGTGGATTACTTAAAACCGCACAAGTAATTATCTGGCCAATTTATCAAACCTGGCTGAGATCAATGGAACATAGTCCAATCCTGATAATTTTATATTAAAAAAATATACATTTTAATAAAATTTTAATTATCAAAACATTGAAGCTTAACAAAAAATAAAAATAATTGTTAAATATGGAATTACCAACTAAACTTAAAATAACTAAATTTGTAATTTAAAAAAATTGGTTTGTACAAGAACGTATACGCAAAAAACTTGCATAACGTCTAGCGGATGAACAAAACCCAAACCCAAATTTACTTTTTCTCATGGTCAAATTTACTGGAGCAATGCTCCCAAGATCCCAGGAATCTGGAGTCATGGCGACAGGTGCACCAGAATATGGCACGCTCTAATTCCTTTTGGAGGGAGACGCAAGCAGCTGTTTTTTGTCCTGAAAAAAAAATGTAATTGTAGTTTAAGGCCACCATTTCAGGCACGTGCTTTTTGCAGATTTCTGTTAAATCATTCACTGTATTTTGGTATTAATGTCGTGATAAATTCACGCTGATGTTTGAAATAGGTTTACCTGTATTGGATGAAGTTGTGTCAAAAACCATACCAATGACATTCTGTTCACACTCCCAATCGACCAGAAGTTGTTTGGTTGCTGTTGATATCAAGTCTCCTTGAACCAGGCCAGCTTTTTGAGTCAAATGCGGAAGAGGTGGGACTCCAAGAAGCTTTGTGCCATTGACACCAGACACAAGAATGGGCAGGCGGTCATCAGTGCCTTTGGAATCCAGCGTGTCCATAAGTTTACCATCCCAGTGCACCAGTACTTTGCCTGATGGTTGCCATTCATCCATGATTTTTAAACTTATTTCTGACACGATGGAAGCTCGGTATCGGTGGGCCATCCTTGCATTTAGACTCGGCTCTGATGTATCTCCACCACATGCAGATACAAGGGAGTACACAATTGCACTCAGCTGGGTCGGCGAGATGTTGTTTCGAACACTGCATGAAACAAGTTCTGCCGACTTCAGAATATCATGGGGCACAAAAATTGAAACTCCCTCTTTCACTGTTCTCCGATGTTTTCTCTTTGGTTCAGCAGTGCTGGCCTCATCAATGTCATCGTCCTCATCAGAGCTAATAGGTGAATCAATATCAGCCTGTACATTCTCAGCATGATCACATTGCTCTCTCTCTTGTCGCTTCTCTTCTCGCATCTGCCTTTTCTGTCGCTTCTGAACCTTTTCTGTGAGTACTTTGTTTACCCCAGAGTAGGTAGCTACTCTGTCACTTAGCATGCTTTTCATAAAGAGTATGTCAGTATCGATGGCATCTTGTTCGGCCTGAGTTTTCCCCTTTTTCGCAGCCACCATGTCTTTCAACACTGTGTTCTTATAAAATTTCATTGTCAGGCTCAATTCTGATTTAAACTTCATAATTCCAGGATCATCAGCCCGTCTTCTATGCTCATTCTTTTTCATAAGCATCATGTAGTCTTTGTCATAGTAAGTTTTAATCACTCGGCCAATATTGTTCCTGCCTGTAATGGTCGGGACATTCACCTTCTGGTAATGCAAAAGCACATTGTCAATGGTGGCAGATAAAGCCTGGTCCCAATGCATATCCCGAAGGTTTGCTAACAGACATAGTAAGACCTGCCTATTAGTTGGCAGTTTGCAGCCCTTTATTTCCTTTTCTTCTTCTCGGGGTACGGTGCCCAATAACATTCTGACATACTCATCATCTTGCCGTGTATCCATGATTAAATTCTCTATTCACATCAAATCAGTCAAGGGAAAAGAAAAGAGCATCATTAAAATTAAATGCAATAAAATAATACGTGGAAAATTTGTGGGTCAGCGTTCCAAACCTGGAAATGAAAATCTGATAAAATGTGCTATTTTCACACTTATTTATCAAGTTCATAAGCTGAAATAGCAATACTTGCTGGTACGACGGTGCTAGCTCAAACATGCACCGATCTCCAAGAAAATTTACAGGGGTTTCCTAGATAAATACACAACACTAAAACTTTGAACAGCATTGTAGGACCATTTTTTGATTTTTGGAGGGCAACAGTCACACCCTAATATATATATATATATATATATATATATATATATATAAATATATATATATATATATAATATAATATATAATACAAGGTGTCCCAAAAGTCAGTTTACCAAGGAAAATGTTTTCTCCTGATGATTATTCTAAACATTATGACAATTTTTTTTTACAGGAAAAAGCCAGCATGTCTTCAGGACCTTAAAGACTACATTTGTGAAGAATTCCAACTCTTAAGCAATGATAAGGAACTATGTACAGCAATTTGCCGGTCAACCATTGACAGATACAAGATGTGCATCGAACAACATGGATGACATTTTGAACAGTTATTGTAACCAGAACTATTCTCATGTTTTGTAAATATGTTTCACAAATTTTTTTTCTTTGTTTTCTTATGTTTTTTAAATATATTCATAAAACAAGTTTTTTTTTTTTTTCTTTGTAGTAAACTCACCTTAGGAGACTTTTGGGAGACCCAGTATATAAATTTATTTTTTCTCTAGGAGAAATGCCTGAAACTTCTTCCGCCACAGGAAGAAGTCCATTAAGGTCACATTTTCCAAATCCATTCCATACGCTCATAATGACTGAAAGAAGATTGATCTTGACTGGAAAGTGGCAGAGATGATCTGCATTGACCATCAGCCCTTTGCATGTGTTGAATGCAGGGTTTCGGAGCTGGAGTCGGTGGAGCCAGTGAATTTTGCTTACCTGGAGCCGGAGCCGGAGCCGGAAACCTTGAAAATACGGCTCCATGGTCTGGCTCCAGGCGATATATTGCTACCTAAATTGTTATTTGTTAAATATAGGTTTAGTTGCAAATTATAATTCTTGTAATATATTACGAAAAATGGTACCATAGGATTCTTGGATTTTATGGAGGTGTGGGAGTTACAGGAATAATCTGCAAATTTCCATTTTTTAACCATTAAATATTTGGGAAGATTTGTCTTAACAACACTTAATTATATAGGTAAAATTTTTTTTATGGTGGTGGAGACCTTAGGTAGGTAGGTACTAACTATTTATCTAAGTAGGTAACTACCTAGATACATACCTAGTAAGGTTGGTCCTTCTGACTTGGATTGAACTATTTTTATTTTTAGGTCAATTATCTTGTATTGCTAAATTTCTTTTTTTTCAGATTCTTTGTAATTTGTACTTGATTCTTTAATTATAATTATCAGTCTATGACCCTTCATAATGGATAGAGATTCAATAAAGAAGTCTGATATATTCAAGTATTTTACTGAAAGTTCAGATAAGAAACA
Organism: Bathynomus jamesi; assembly: GCA_023014485.1. Lineage (NCBI taxonomy): Eukaryota > Metazoa > Arthropoda > Malacostraca > Isopoda > Cirolanidae > Bathynomus > Bathynomus jamesi. Next base: position 94,464 of record JAJOZX010008219.1, on the reverse strand, counting down.
CTATGTTTGTATTTGTGAAGTTTCTGATGCTTTGGGAAATATTTCAACGTGTAGAACTAAAATTACCAAGCCTCAAAGCAAAAAGCCTGATGTCTCCTCAAGAGCATATAATTTGAAAAGACACTTGAGTCGATTACATCCTGAAATATCAAAAATGATGGAAGAAAAGAAGCGAGCTTTCAAGACCCAGTACTTCTGCCAGTTCAAAAACTAAAGCAAACAAGCAAACCAGCAAATTTAAAAATTTAAAAACTGAATTTTTTGAAATATTCAGCTCTTTTTCAAGCCAAGTTGGCTTTCATGAAGCTTTCAAGTTTCAACACTTAAAAAAGATGCATATATTCTCAGAAAGTTTGATTGTTACTATTTTCCATACGAGAATTCTTAAGTTTGAACTTTGAACTAATTAGGAGGCAAGTTTCTCTAATTTATATAAGCTACCATTGTTAATAAATATTTAATATCATTTAGTTTTCATCATTTTCCTTTAGTTATTTAAATAACTTCATTCTATCATTATATTTGCCTAATTTAAAATCATAAGAAATTTAAATTTTGAGTATTAAAGTGATTTAATAATAAAATATTTTTGTGCAATATTTTAAATTGGACAATTAGTTATATAAATCTAGATATTTATTTTATAATTAACAGAATTTACTATAAAAGAGCCGGAGCCAGACTGTAAAAAATTTCTGCTCCGGAGCCGGAGTCAGAAGTTTTTTTACCGGCTCCGAAACCCTGGTTGAATGGGTAGGATTTAAGCAACTACTTCAGGCTGCCAATCCGAAGTACATGATTCCTGAGAAGTTTTGCAGAATGAACCTTATTCCAGATATGGCAGGCAAGGTGAAGGGCAAGATCGAGGAATTGATGTCACAAATGAAGGAAGAGAAGAGGAAATTCTCATTCACCATGGACATATGGAGCAGTTGAGCAAGTGACTCATATATAAGCTTGACCTGTCACTTCATCGGCCCAAACTTCATGCACAAAAACATCATGTTGAATGTCTCTGTCTTCAACGAGAATCATACAGCAAAAAAAATTTCCTCCAAAGTTAAAGAAATGATTCAAAGTTGGGGATTGTCCGAAGAAGACAATTTTATGACCATAAGAGATAATGTCTAGCTAACATGCAAGCCACTTTCAGACAAATAGGAATGAATAGTTTTGGTTGTTTGACTCATACACTCCGACTGGTGATAAAGGATGGCTGCTGGAACCTCCCAAGTATGGCTAATCTTTTGACAATGGCTTGGAAAATTGTCAGTCATTTTTGCCACTCCCTGCAAGCGATGCAGCACCTACATCAAATTCAAAGAAGACTTAACTTGCCTCAACTGAAGCCAATTCAAGATGTGCCAATCAGATGGAATTACATGCTAGAAATGTTGCAGTGACTCCTTTCCCAAAAGCAAGCTATCATTAAATATGACATCGAATGGCCCCTGGAAAATGCGTTGACTTCAACGCAATGGAAGCTTATGGTCAAGCTTATTGACATGCTTGCTGTCTTCAAAACTGCAATGCTCAAAATCAGTGAGGAAAACTTGCTTTTATCAGAAGTTTTACCTACAGTCAAATCTCTGTCAAAAGGAGAATGATGCTGGTGTCAAAATTCTGAAGAGCCAGCTGGGAGATTCTCTTGAACAGAGATTTTAAGAGCATAATTCAAATGAGAAACTGCTGCTAGCCACAGTAGTTGATCCCCGATTCAAAGGAGCTGGGCTGATAGACAACAACATGCAAGAAAAGGTCAAGTAATTGTTGAGACAAGAGATATGCAGTCACATGGAAGGGGCCCTACGAAAGCATATTGGAGGTGCAATTGCTATGAAATGCCACTGAAGTGGTCTGGTTTCTCCATCCAGGAAAATTGCTCTTTGGGAAAACCTTTCTGATTCAGAAGGTAGTGATCTTGACGATCACGTTCGTCCTATTCTAGTTGAAGAACCACAAATGAGGGATACGGACACAAGGTTCACTGTCCCAGATGCACAAGTGGAAGCAGCCCTGGATGCCTATTGGTCACACCCTCAGATCACTGGGGATAGGGATCCATTCATTTTCTGGAGAGAACATTCTGCTGATTTCCTGGAGATTGCCAAAGTTGCTGAGAAGTGCATGAGCTGCCCCTCTGGATCAGTTGACTCTGAACAGCTTTTCTCAGTGGCTGGAGATGTTATCAATGCAAAACGAGCCATCACCACCCCAATCAATGCCGAGGAACAAACCATCCTCTCCAAAAATCTGAAGTTCCTCAATTTTGATTATTGAGTGAACTGTTATATTGAGTTACACTTTTTGAATTACATATTGTTTCCATTACATGACTTTTATTTTGTGAATTCCATTTCTTCAAATATATGTTTTGAATTATAGTACATGTGTCGAATTACATTTTTTTAATCCTATTTTGATATTTTGGACAGATATCAGTGTCGGTATCTGCCGATAGTTTGCTCTATCGGTATTGGTACTTTGGGAATACTATCGGTTGGCCCCTAGTGTTGTGCCTATTTAACAAGTGAAAATGAAAGTAATTTGGTTTATTCAAAGCAAAAGTGGCACCCTCAAGCCAAAAAGAAAACTGTACCACAACCTGAATTATTGGCTCTCTCATTGGGAGTCAAGACAGCAGACTTTCTCTCTCTCACAAGTGTATAAAGAAGTTCACATAACAGACATTTACTTATGGACAGACAGTCAAATTTGTCAAACATAGGTGACAAACACAGATATAACTTCTTGCAAAAAACATATTTGTGAAGAACAGACTAACAGAAATCAAAACTGCAAACGCATCCCTTGGTATCAAATTTAGGTACATACAAACAAAACAGAATCCTGCAGACTTTTTGACAAGAGGGCTTTCTTACAAATTGTTGAAAGCAAACAAAATTTGGTATGAAGGGCCTGAATGGTTAACATGCGAGAATCTTTGGTTAGCTAAAGTAGTTAACCTAACACTCAACTCTACAACAACTGAAAAGATTACTGAGGGCAAACCTATTTTTGACTATAAACATTATTCAGACCTCAACAAACTCTTGAGAATTACAGTCTATTGCTGCAAGTTTGCCAATAGCTACCTTCTCAAACACAATGTCCTCAGAATGCCTTTTCTAACTTAACAGAAACTGCAACAAAACATTGGCTCAAACACATACAAGCTTCAGAATTTACAAGGAGTTAAAGTATCTATTAGGTCCAGTAAAACATTAAACAAAGGCATTCCTTCACTTGTCATGGGTCTAAATCTGTACCTGGATACAGAGGTTCTGATAAGGTGTAAAGGAAGACTCAACAAGTCAACTTTGACTTATAACTCTAAGCACCCAATTCTTCTTCCAAGGAGGAATCACTTCACAAATCTCATCAGGGATACCCACAACAAAATACACCACATGGGGGTCCCACAAACCCTGACAGAGATGAAGAAAACTTACTGGCTACCAAAGGGTAGAACTGAAACAAAGAAATTTTTAAACACATGCATTCCTTGCAAACATATCCATTCATGACCCTTTAAGACCCCAAGCCCTCCAAACCTACCTGTGGAATTAGTAACATTTACTCAGCCATTTGAAACCACAGGTATTGACTACACTGGAGCAGTGAATGTGAGATTTGGAGACAAAATGAATTCAAGGGAATACAAAGTGTACATTGTACTCTTCACCTGTGCTGCAACATGTGCCATATGTCTAGACATAGCAGATCTGACAGTAGAGGCTTTTACTGCTGTTTTCAGACAATTTTGTGTACACAATTCTGTACCCAGAACTACATGGTCAGACAATGCCACACACTTCAAATCTGGTGAAAGAATTATTCATCAGATTTGTGATAGTGAAACAGTACAAACTCATTTAATCAAACACAATACAACCTGGAAGTACATTCCTGTTAATTTACTATGATATGGTTCCATTTGCGAAAGAAACATACAGACTGTAATGAATTGCCTTAAAAAGACTATTGGGACCAAACATCTACAACTTTTTGAACTCGAGTATTCTGACATAAATTGAAAATGTTAACAACAAACAGACCATTAACTTATGTGGGAAATGGTATTAATGAGCCAGAACCTCTCGCACCAAACCACCTAATTAAGGGAGACAGTAAACATATCAGAATATGAACAGAAGAGTACAGATTATCCAGATTGGGTGGAAGGACACAAAGAACTCAACACAAAATACCAACATTTGACACAAATCAAAACTCAGTTTATAACAAAATGGAGAGAATAATACTTAACAAGTCTCAGAGAAATACATTAACTACTGACAAAACAAAATTGGAATGATTCAGTCAAAATTGGGTACATTGTGTTGATACATGACAAGACTCCAAGACAACATTGGACAATAGGAAAAGTCTTAGAGGTGAAAAATGGTGAAGACAAAGTTAACAGGGTTGTAAAACTGAATGGGGGGCTAAGTTAAAACCATTACCCAAAAGGATAGATCAGGATACTATTGGTGAGAAATCTCTCAATGTACCTGATGTAACTCAAACTAAACCAGACAGACCTCAAAGAAAGACTGCTTTGAAAGCCAGAAAACTCTTACAAGAAAAAATTAAGACTGGTGACTTATAAAACTCCTGTATACCTAAAAGGAGTGAAAATGATTGACATAACTTTAACTGAACTTGAGAAGTTGGCCTCTTGAATTTTTACACATGCACTCCTTGACTTACGTACTTGAATTGCAAAATATTTTTTACGGAGTATACGTAGAGCCAAAATTCATCTTTATAATTTATTATGTTATACATTCTGTTCTGTTTATCTGTAGTACTGTACACTAGGTTGTATTATGCTCATTGAAGCGCGAATTTCAAGATTGGCAATATGTATTCCTATGTAAAATTAAATTTTAGGAGGGGTTTGTTTTCTTGAACTTTTGCTAAAAATCATATTTAAGTGTTCAAATTTCCACTTTTTCATTTTCTGGTTATGTACAGAACAGCTGTGCAGTAGGGTGTATCATGCTCAGGTCGAATATTGAAAAACTTAGAATTTCAAGATTGGCAGTAGTATGTATTCCTATACAAAATTGAATTTTGAGAGGGATTTGTCTTCTGCAACTTTTGCGAAAAATTGCATTTAAGTGTTCAAAATCACACTTTTTTGTCAAAAAAATGGGATTTTTGGCCAATTTCAAAGACTTGGTAGCCTCAAATAACCTCCATATATTCCATATTATTCATATATATTCTTAAGCATTTCTAGGGGCAGGCTTGGACCCATTTAAGGTCAGCCAAAGTGGTTCATAACCCGTAAAATAACCAAAATCACCCAAAATGGCTCAAAACTAAGGAATTGTATTGTTTTTAGTCTCCTATACACCACACTTCATGGCTGTTCTCTTCATCAGGCAGAATCTTTTTGTTCTTCTTACTTGGTCTTACATTTTCTTTTTTTTAGAAACGTCTCTACCAATTTTTATTTATTTTCTTTTCAGCATCACTGTGTGATGGCAGGTACCCCCACCTTTCTGCAAGCTGCTGTGACATTCAACCTTATTTTTTGTAATTGCAATTCTTCAATATTTGTATAAGTCCCTCCTCCACCCCCAGCTTGTAATAATATGCTGGTCAACTGAATGTTTTGAGATTTTTCTTCTGAAAGCATCTTGATTTGTCCAGCAGGTTTTGTAGAGATCTAAAACATGTTCATAATATCTTGCTTTGACTTGAAAAGTGGCAACAATTCTCTGTGATAAATTCTAGCATGAACAAAACCATCTCTTCTCTCTTGCCCATACACTGCATGAGCTGCAGCTGAAATGTCCTGAACTGCTCTTTCACAGCTTTGAGTGTGAACCAAGTTGTTCTCAACTTCAAGTGGAGACCTGAGAAGCTCCTCAACTTCTCTTGACATCTTACAAGTGAAAAGTGGCTCATACAGTTTCTCCTTATCCCAGCTAATCAGAGTAATTGGAGAAATGGCATCAAATTCAGTTTAGTGTTTCTATGAGTTCTCAGATTCATGTCTCCATACTCAAACTTACCTCTGATCTTCTTGATCATCTCAACCCCCTATGCCCTCTCCTCCTCATTGCACAGGAGAGGCAATGAGGTTCTCACTGAGTATGGAAAAACTATACACGCTTACAACATGGTATCGTATGTGGTACCTTTACTTCTTAATTAAATATAAATTATTAATTAATTGAATTAAATATCTATACAAAATTGCCTCAGGATTGGCGACATAGCCTATTGGGGATGAAAATAATTGCCATACATACATAGAACTCATATTTAGGCATCAGGCTTGCTTGACAACAAGAAATACCAAATTTATTATTTTGTGTTCAAAATTTTCCACTGCCGACTCATGAAAACTACATTGAGAGAAGAATCAATGAACTTTGCAAATTTGGCAAATACTAAAATACGAAGATTATATTATATTGGCTCACTCAGAGCTGCTTATGTTACAGCGATGCTTTAAGCAAGGAAGATGTACTTTATCTTCTTATAAGTTCTGAGTGAAATCCTCTTAATATAAAACTTAACTATAAAAAGGATAGGCCTATTCCTTCAGGTACTTAAGTATAGTGACTGCTTATATTAGTTACATCAAATCAACTCATTGTGTAACTCCATTGTACCACAGCCCTACATCGAAACAAAAGCAAGGCCCAATGAAATAATAAGGTAAGGCAATTCCTTTCTTTACCATTAGGTTGCGCAAATACTAAAGGCAAATAAACAAAGAGGTCCTTTAAAGACCTACACATACATAATTCTCTAACAAAAAAATATAGGGCTTTTGTCACTCTCCACTGAAATCTGCTGGAAATTTTCAACGGATGAGGGTAACAGGCAATCAACCCATAGGCCTGTATAGTTTTTTCATAGTGAGCATGATATGCTCCATGAACTATCACATGAGTGATTATATTCCTGACTTCAGAGGTCTGGCTTCTCAGCAGTCCCAGAGCAGTCACAATATGGTGAGGTCCATACCTCATGTGGTGATTCATCCTGATGTCAAAATACATCTTTAAGTAGAAGTCCAGGCAGAACTTCAGCAGCACCTCTAGCTTCTTCAACACTTCCCCCTTCAGACCATGCTGCCTCATCCACAGCATCAACAGAGCCTCACCTGCAGTCAGCCAGCGTGACTGATTCAGTGGGCCACACTTCAGACCAGCAACTTCCTTGCTCAAATCTCCTGTCTTGAGAGCTTTGATCAGTAGGTAGCAGTTCTTCTGGTCAGTGCTAAGGTTCTGTACAATGTCTTCTGGCAGTTCAATTATATCTTCTTCACCTGGCAGAGCCTTGAGGCAAAAGTTGACAGGTATGTCATTGATCTTCTCCAAAAGTTTTCCTATTGAGCCACTGAACCCAGACTTGTACGTGTAGGGACCAACAAGCTTGATGATCATGTGCCTGAGGCTGAGTTCATTAATATGCAACTGGCATATCAGCCAGTCACACTTGTTACCTAGCAGTCTCTCCAAGTGAGTGATGGCTCCTCCATCAGGTCCTGTGTTTGTGGTCACCACCAAGGACCACAATAGTATCTTTAGCACCATGCGCACTAATCTGCTCAAACAGAGCCTGAGCTATCTTCAGTGCAGGTTTCTCATTTCCTTCAGGTTCTTCTGGTGTACAATGGAAGAGATACTTCCCCTCAAGTTCCCAGGTAACACTATAGTGCTCTTCAGTTGTAATATCAGGATGGAAGCAGCCAGTTTCTTCATTGTACCTCATGATCTTTGTCTTCTTATCTTGTTTTCCATCAAAGAAAATTCCCTCTGTCCTTTTCTCCAGGACCTCCACCAAGGCACCTATTACAGACTCCTTGCCCCTCCACACCTTCATCCTGTCAACAGCTAGATATGCCTTATCAGCAGATAGATAGCCAGCTTTGATGAGATCTTGCAAGAAACCAGTTGCAATGGCTGCTGCAGGAGTGTTTGCCATCTTGAACCTGACTACAGCCACAGCAGTGCTTGAGATATCCATGTAGTTCCTCCTGGCAGAGATGGAGACTTTGCCAGTGTTGACACTGGAGATTGTGCCTGGTGCAGTACTGGAAAAATTTGTGTCAGCAGTAGGAGCTGCTCTGCCTGGAGACCCTTGCAAGGAAGTCACCTCATCTTCTTCACCACCACCACCACCAGCTCTAAGCAGTAGCTCCTTTTCTTCTTCCTCTTTTCTGTTTCTCTTCTCAGCTGCCTTCTGTTCTTCCTCCTTCCTCTTAGCAGCCTTCACATCAACAGATGCCATCCGGAAGCCAGAAACTTCTGAGGCACAGGACAGTCACAGTTGACAAACTCTAGCAGCACAGCCAGAGCAGCCAGATGCTTCAGTTCCACGGAATGAAATCATGTCTGCAGGTTATGTCAAACAATGCATGAAGTTCAGATATTCTCTTCTCTCTCTTTGCAGCCTTCACTCTGCCATTCACTAGGTCAATCATTTCATTCCACCTGATAAGAATCTTCCTGGCAATGGATCTCTCTTGAATGATCAGAGGAGGAGTGAACTTGGCATTGCTTTTGTGCCACTGCGCCAGTACCAGTGATGCCAAGTCCTTAGCCAAATCTTGCAGAGGGTACCGAGTTCTCTTCATATCATCCAGAAGCAGCTTCTCTTCCTGGAGGAGGATTCCTCTCTGAAACACAGCTCTCCAGGTTGGAACTTCTGTGGGAAATAACTGCTTGCCTGGACCCACCAGGTCTTTCGTCCTTGCTTAGCCACAGTGGCTACACAATCTTCTTCAAGCTTTGTATCTGAAACATAGAAAATTATCACAGTGAAACTCTAGTAGCCTATAACAGCTGTTACAGTGGTTTTGTTTGGTAAGAAACTGGTCTGTTACATTTGTACTACAGTGTATGTCCTGCACAGTTTGTTCTGTATATAACCAGAAAATGAAAGTCAAAATTTGAATGCTTAAATGTGATTTTTAGCAAAAGTTCAAGAAAACAAGCCCCTCCTAAAATTTAATTTTACATAGGAATACATACTGCCAATCTTGAAATTTGCGCTTCAATGAGCATGCTACACTCTACTGTGCAGGACATACACTGTAGTAGAAATGTAACAGACCAGTTTCTTACTAAACAAAACCATTGTAACAGCTGTTATAGGCTACTAGAGTTTCACTGTGATAATTTTCTGTTTCAGATACAAAGCTTGGTGAAAATGCAAAAAAAACTACTTTTTTTCCTACGTGAAGGTCAAAATATGAAAATAAAAACCCACTCTAATAGACAGTTTATTTCCACAACAGTTTCAGCACCCACTGGCATCCTCCTCGGGTGGATACAGAAAAATGAATGGACCAAAACAAGAGGGAAAAAACAGTCCAGGGACCAACCATTAAGAAATTCGCACCTAGGTTAGATCCCATTCTCCCGACACTGGAAGGGCATTTTCATTAAGTACATTCGCACAAATTTGAAACTATCTTCCTGTTCTAAACATACAGATTATTTTTTTTTAAATTTTTTTTTTTACATAATTATTACATTTATTATTAAATTTATTGCATTTAATATTGCATAATTATTTATTACAGAAATTATAAATTTATTATTACATTGTTGTTTATTATACAGAACTTATAAACTGAAAAATGAATGAAAAAGGCAATTAGGAAACAATCACAGAGACCATTGAGAAATTTGCACCTAGGTTAGATACCATTCTCCCGACACTAGAAGGGCATTCTATTATTACAGGGTCCCGCTTATAAGTACATTCGCACAAATTAAAACTATCTTCTGTTTCTATACATACAGATTCTAATATTTTGACATAATTACTGCATTTATTATTGCATTTACATTTTTTAACATTTATTATTATTACCTTTACCCTAATTATTAAGTTTATAATATTACCTTTATTATTACATCTGTTGCATTTATATTTATTTCCACATTTATTACTTCCATTATTACATTTACTAAAAGTGAGTAAGGAAACAATCCAGAGACCTTTAAGAAATTCACACTTAGGTTAGAACACGTTCCCCCTGACTCCATAAGGGCTTTTTTGACCAAGAATCTCATTAAAGGGTCTAACTTATAAGTACCTTCGCACAAATTAAAATTATCTGCTTTTTCTATACACACAGATTCTATTATTTTTCTTTTGACATAATTATTACATTTATAAAGTACCTTACTTGATTCCCAATCTATAGCATGATTATTTTGGCTGGCGTGATAAAAAGTGGCATTATTAGTATTACAACTTCTGAAGGCATATTTGTGTTCTTTAATACGGGTTACAATATTTCTTCCAGTTTCTCCCACGTATACTAAATCACAACTTTTACAGGGAATGCTGTAGACACAGGCTTGTTCCTCTTTTGCCACGTTATTAAGTTCTGTATAATAAACAACAATGTAATAACCAATGTAATAATAAATTTATAATGTGTAATAAATAATTATGCAATATTAAATGTAATAAATTTAATAATAAATGTAATAATTATATAAAAAACAATTAAAAAATAAATAAATAAAAAATAATAGAATCTGTATGTTTAGAACAGGAAGATAGTTTCAAATTTGTGTGAATGTACTTAATGAAAATGCCCTTCCAGTGTCGGGAGAATGGGATCTAACCTAGGTGCGAATTTCTTAAGTCAGTCAGTCCCTGGACTGGTTTTTCCCTCTTGTTTTGGTTCATTCATTTTTCTGTATCCACCCAAGGAGGATGCCAGTGGGCGTCGAAACTGTTGTGGAAATAAACTCTGTCTATTAGAGTGGGTTTTTATTTTCAAAGCTTGAAGATTGTGTAGCCACCATGGCTAAGCAAGGATGAAAGACCAGAAAAAGTTCTGGTTCAAAGCCGAGTGATCTGGTGGGTCCAGGCAAGCAGTTATTTCCCACAGAAGTTCCAACCTGGAGAGCTGTGTTTCAGAGAGGAATCCTCCTCCAGGAAGAGAAGCTGCTTCTGGATGATATGAAGAGAACTCGGTACCCTCTGCAAGATTTGGCTAAGGACTTGGCATCACTGCTACTGGCAGTGGCACAAAAGCAATGCTAAGTTCACTCCTCCTGTGATCATTCAAGAGAGATCCATTGCCAGGAAGATTCTTCTCAGGTGGAATGAAATGATTGACCTAGTGAATGGCAGAGTGAAGGCTGCAAAGAGAGAGAAGAGAATATCTGAACTTCATGCATTGTTTGACATAACCTGCAGACATGATTTCACTCTCCATGGAACTGAAGCATCTGGCTGCTCTGGCTGTGCTGCTAGAGTTCATGTCAACTGTGACTGTCCTCTGCCTCAGAAGATTCCAAAGCTAGAGCTAAAGTGGCTCCATTACCAGAAGATCAAAACCTCAGAAGTTTCTCGCTTCTGGATGGCATCTGTTGATGTGAAGGAAACAGTGAAGCAGGTGAAGGCTGCTAAGAGGAAGGAGGAAGAACAGAAGGCAGCTGAGAAGAGAAACAGAAAAGAGGAAGAAAAGGAGCTACTGCTTAGAGCTGATGATGGTGGTGGTGATGAAGATGAGGTGACTTCCTTGCAAGGGTCTCCAGGCAGAGCAGCTCCTATTGCTGACAGATTTTTCCAGTACACCAGGCACAAGCTCCAGTGTCAATACTGGCAAAGTCTCCACCTCTGTCAGGAAGAACTACATGGATATCTCAAGCACTGCTGCAGCTGCAGTCAGGTTCAAGATGGCAAACACTCCTGCAGCAGCCAATGCAACTGGTTTCTTGCAAGATCTCATTAAAGCTGGCCATCTATCTGCTGATAAGGCATATCTAGCTGTTGACAGGATGAAGATGTGGAGGGGCAGAGTCTGTAATAGGTGCATTGGTGGAGGCCCTGGAGAAAAGGACAGAGGGAGAGGAGATCAAGGGAATTTTCTTTGATGGAAAACAAGATAAGAAGACAAAGATCATGAGGTACAATGAAGAAACTGGCCACTTCCATCCTGATATTACAACTGAAGAGCACTATAGTGTTGCCTGGGAACCTGAGGGGAAGTATCTCTTCCACTGTACACCAGAAGAACCTGAAGGAAATGAGAAATCTGCACTGAAGATAGCTCAGGCTGTTTGAGTGGATTAGTGTGCATGGTGCTAAAGATACTATTGTGGTCCTTGGTGGTGACTCCACAAACACAGGACCTGATGGAGGAGCCATCACTCACTTGGAGAGACTGCTAGGTAACAAGTATCACTGGCTGATATGCCAGTTGCATATTAATGAACTCAGCTTCAAGCACATGATCATCAAGCTTGATGGTCCCTCCACAGACAAGTCTGGGTTCAGTGGTCCAATAGGAAAATGTTTGGAGAAGATCAATGACATACCTGTCAACTTTAGCTTCAAGGCTCTGCCAGGCGAAGAAGATATAATTTAACTGCCAGAAGACATTGTACAGAACTTTAGCACTGACCAAAGCTCTCAAGACAGGAGATTTGAGCAAGGAAGTTGCTGGTCTGAAGTGTGGCCTACTGAATCAGTCACGCTGGCTGACTGCAGGTGAGGCTCTGTTGATGCTGTGGATGAGGCAGCATGGTCTGAAGGGGGAAGTGTTGAAGAAGCTGGAGGTGCTGCTGAAGTTCTGCCTGGACTTCTACTTCAAGATGTGTTTTGAGATCAGGATGAAGCACCACATGAGGTATGGACCTCACCATATTGTGACTGCTCTGGGACTGCTGAGAAGCCAGACCTCTGAAGTCAGGAACATAATCACTCATGTGATAGTTCATGGAGCATATGCTCACAGTGAGAACCTCATTGCCTCTCTCCTGTGCAGTGAGTATGAGGAGAAGAGGGCATGGGGGGGTTGAGATGACCAAGAAGATCAGAGGCAAGTCTGAGTATGGAAACACGAGTCTGAGAACTCAGAAATACTAAACTGAATTTTGATGCCACTTCTCCAATTACTCTGATTAGCTGGGTTAAGGAGAAACTGTATGAGCCACTCTTCACTTGTAAGATATCAAGAGAAGTTCAGCTTCTCAGGTCTCCACTTGAAGTTGAGAACTTCTCAGTTCACATTCAAAGCTGTGAAAGAGCAGTTCAGGGCACTTCAGCTGCAGCTCATGCAGGGTATGGGCAAGAGAGAGGAGATGGTTTTGTTCATGCTAGGATCGATCACAGAGAATTGTTGCCAGTTTTCAAGTCAAAGCAAGATATTATGAACATGTTTTAGATCTCTACAAGACCTGCTAGACAAATCAAGATGCTTTCAGAAGAAAAAATTTCAAAACATTCAGTTGACCAGCATATTATTACAAACTAGGGGTGGAGGAGGGACTTATACAAATATTAAAGAAGAATTGCAATTACAAAAAATAAGGTTGAATGTCACAGCAGCTTGCAGAAAGGTGGGGGCAGCTGCCATCACACTCAGTGATGCTGAAAATAAAATAAATAAAAATTGGTGGACGCATTTCTAAAACGAAAGAAAATGCAAGACCAAGAAAGAACAACAAAGATTCTGCCTGACGAAGAGAACAGCCGTGAAATGTGGTGTATAGGAGACTAAAAATCATACAATTCCTTAGTTTTGGGCCATTTTGGTTATTTTAAGGGTTATGAACCACTTTGGCTGATCTTAAATGGGTCCAAGCCTACCCGTAGAAATGCTTAAGGGTGTATGTGAACAATATGGAATATATGGAGGTCATTTGAGGCTACCAAGTCTTTGAAATTGGCTAAAAATCCCATTTTTTTGACAAAAAAGTGTGATTTTGAACACTTAAATGCGATTTTTCGCAAAAGTTGCAGAAGATGAACCCCTGTTAAAATTCAATTTTACATAGGAATACAAACTGCCAATCTTGAAATTCCAAATTTTTCAATATTCAACCTGAGCATGATACACCCTACTGTACACATTAGGGTGTTTCACGGCAGTGTGGTTGATGGATGAAGTGGAAGGAAGTTCAATCCATATTAATGCCCCTGTTCCTTTTGCTGACGAAACTCGTCTGAACAGGTTTCAACCAGATCAGAACACATTTTGGGGTCCTGACATTTGATGCTTCAGATTGCTTAGGTATTTCTAATTTCAGCTGTTCTAGTGTTAGTCAACTGCCTTGCTTCCTGATGGAAGGGTGCACTGCTCTCCGTCCTTCGTGTCAGATGTCGAGTTTTGTCCTCATTGCGTCTACCATTGCATATTTGTACTCTTTTCTAATTCGTATATTTCCTCATTGCAGATAAACATGGCAACTCGAAGCAAGAAAGAGGTTTGGCTCATCAGACACCCAAATAAGGAGATCCTGGGTAGCCGCCTGCTGATGAAGTTGCAAGTCTTTCAAAAGTGCTTCTTCCATCAAAAACAGGAAAACCTAGGACAGAGAAAATGTCTGAACCTCTGTTTGGATGCTGTGATGGTGTTCTGGAAAAGAGCAAGGATCCCTACTATGAGGCGGAACAGCGCCCTTCAGAAAATGGAAGCTCTGCTCCAGTGTTATGACAAGTTGGTGAAAAGCAGGAACAGATCCAAGGAGAGCTGTCATGTTGCGGAGGACATGTTCAAGGCGGAACTCAAGCACGAAATCCTCAATACAGGGTGAGTCAAAAGTAGCGCCCGATTTCTGTTTTTTCGGCTGTCAGATTCTTTCTGGGAAGTCATGTTGTTAATAATTGTCTTGCAGATTATTAATTTTCTTAGTTTATTTATTTTTGTTTTTGTTTTACAGGTTATTGCTGAGAGTTTGGAAAGTTACTGAATTTGCACCAAATTGAACCATGAATTACCTTTCAATGAATCAACGCATTGCAGCCGTGAAACATTACTACAAATGTAATGAACAACCAATGATGGCGGCACGCCGTTTGGCACAGGAATTCGATATTAACCCACCTCAGGGAAGAAACATACGATTGATTGTTGAGAAATTTGAAGCAACAGGGTCGGTAGCCACTGCAAAGAAGTCTGGTCGTCCGAAAATGGCAACGAATGTAGCTAAGGCTGAAGAAGCCATCAGGAGACTGGAACAAAGTCCGCAAAAGTCAACTCGCCGTTTATCTGCAGAGTTGGAAGTGAGCCAATCAAATGTTATCCGTATCCTTCACCAGAAAAAATGGAAACCTTACATTCCACGCTTACTGCATGCCCTTCATGATGGAGATGACGACCGCCATCTTCAATTTTGCGAAGAGTTCTTAGCTAAACTTGACGAAGAGGACACAATGCTAGACAACATCTGGTGGTCAGATGAGGCATGTTTTAAGCTTAACGGCACAATTAACAGACACAATTGTGTCTACTGGGCTGCGGAGAACCCAAGAGTGACAGTTGAGGAGGAGGTAAATTTACCTGGCGTGACAGTTTGGGCAGCCATATCTCCATTAGGGATAATTGGACCCTTTTTCTTTGAGGGATCTGTCACTGCAGAAATTTACCTGGATATGCTGCAAACCTTCTTTTGGCCCAGGGTACAAGATCAGGACTGTTATTTCCAGCAAGATGGAGCTCCACCTCATTATGGACGTCATGTTCGTCAGTGGCTTGATGAAAACTTTCCCGGAAAGTGGATCGGCCGCCGTGGTCCAATCGAGTGGCCGGCACGCTCCCCAGACCTTACACCTCCAGATTTCTTTCTTTGGGGGCTCATGAAAGACCTTGTTTATCGTGAAAAGCCTCGTACCATTCAGGAATTGAAGGCTCAAATCACTGCAAAGTTTGAGGAAATTGATATCGAACTCTGCAGGTGTGTGTGCCACTCTGTGCCTGCTCGGCTGCAATTGTGCATCGATCACAAGGGAGGGCACTTTGAAAATTGCAAGTAAAACAGCTTGGTACAGTTCCATAATAATTTTCCCCTGAATAAATGGTTAGATAAACATGTCATTCATTTATTTCTACCTTCTTGTACACTGTAATACAAATGGCAAACAAACAATCAACTGACAGAAATCAGGTGCTACTTTTGACTCACCCTGTATTGGTCATTCCAATGCCCTTTCTATGATGACAAATGAGGAAGACAAGCTCTTCTACAAGAGTCGGCAGGAGGACCCAACAGAGAGCAGTATGGGATGGGCAGACATGAAGCTGGCCCAAATGGAGAGTAGGAAAAGGCATCGAGAGTAACAGCAGGAGGAGAGACGACACTGGGAATTCGAGCGGGCCAAAACAGTTACAAAAGCTTCTACTCTTGAAGACAGCTCCTCATCCTCGGCAGATGATCCCTCCTTGGCAGCCTCCACGTCTGCTTCATGTCCTTCTCTGAGGAAGCGGTCGAGGAACCTCATCACTCAGGATGTGGCTGTCGCGTATGACCGGATGAACATTTCTTATCATGATGCAGCGATTTCCTACGCCGTCGTTGCGCAATCAATCCTTGGGGCACGATTTGAACGAGGTATCCATCTCCTCTTCCACAATGTATCGTGCTCGCCAGTCGCTTCAGAAGCAAGCAGTAGAGGCGTATCAGGAGGGAGAATTCTGTCCTGAGGAGCCCTTGGTGTTGCACTGGGATGGGAAAATGTTGCCTGAAATCACAGGTGACAGATCTGTGGACTGGATTACTGTGCTGGTCACCCGGAATGGCCAGGAGAAGCTGCTTAGCGTTCCGAAAATTCCAGCTGGCACAGGAGCGGAGATGGCACGCGTCTGCATTGATCTTGTGTGGGAACACGACCTGTCTGAACGAATCAAGGGGTTATCATTCGACACAACGGCATCGAACACCAGGATTCACGTGGGAGCCTGTGTCAAGATTGAGGAGGGTCTCGGGAAGCAACTTCTTTACCTAGCATGCAGGCACCATATGTACGAAATCGTCCAGGCCCAAGTTTTCTGGTCTTCGATGGGCCCCACCTCTGGGCCTAAGACTGGGATCTTAAAAGATTCCAAGAGCAATGGGGTTTCATCGACTGATCTCTCTTCACCACTGCTATTGATTCAGATAGCTGCAGCATTGCTGGACCTCTTCAGGGTCTCAAGGGCCAAACTGTCCTTGTCGTGAGGGAAGCTCTGGCTTCTGGTCAGCCGCGGGATGACTACCAAGAACTTCTTCAACTGGTTATCTTCTTTCTTGGGGAAGAGACTGTCACCAATGTGCCACTGCGGAAGCCAGGAGCATACCACCATGCGCAGTGGATGGCGAAAGCCATTTACGGATTGAAGCTGTACCTCCTTCAGGACCAGTTCAGGATGACCGGGCAGTAGCTGAAAGGAGTCACAGAAATCTGCCTATTTGTCGCCCTGGCCTACGCAAAGGCTTGGAGTCGTGCGACGAGAGCAGAGCAGGCCCCACATGTGGATCTGGAGTTCTTGCTGGACCTGGAAATACTGCAGGAAGATGCCGTGATCGTCGACGTCGCCAAGCAAGCGCAAGCGTACATGAAACGACACCTCTGGTACTTCTCCGAGATGCTGGTCAGCTTGGCATTCTTCAATCAAGGGGTTCCTCAGCAAGAGAAACAAAGGATGCGAGAGAACCTTGCCAAGCCAGCATCGAGGAAAGCGTTGAAGCATCTGGAGGGGAAGACCATCCTCGGCTCCTTCAAAGGAAAGAAGATTTCGGATTTTGTTACCTCGAGGATGAAGGATCTCTTCACCGCACTAGGGATCAACGGCGCCTTCGTCGAAAATCCTGCTTCGTCTTGGGAAAGCGACCCACACTACCAAGCAGGCCTAGCTAGGGTCCGCATCCTGGCTGTGGTGAATGACTCAGCTGAACAGGGGATCGCTCTCATCGAGAAATTCAATACTGCCCTAACCATGAAGGAAGACGACAAACAGTACCTGTTGAAAGCAGTTTTCAAGAACAGGAAGGATTTTCCGAAGAAGCAGAAGGGGGAAATGATGAGTCTGTGCTCTCTGATATAAGGTGATTTCTCAAGACCCCTTATTGTTGTCGAAGGAGTCTCATTTTTGGCCAGGAGTGATAAATATGTAAAATGAACACGGGCATCTATGCGGATTAAAAATATAATGTGGTTCTCATTTATGAAACACCCTAGTACACATACATCATTTTATGACAGTTATTACCCATCTCACATTGAGTAGGTAGACTACATACACAGTTTACCATACACTTTACCTTAATTTCTGACTTGCATAAAATTCAACTTACGTAATGGGTCCAGGAACGTAACCCTTATGTAAGTCCAGGAGTGTCTGTATTTAAATAGGTCTTGAGTAACCTTTCTATGTTCCTACTTCATTCTTTTTAACTCATTACTTGTGGTTTGAGAAACACTGCTTATCAAAAACTTTAATGCCTAACATAAATTTTTCTTTTGGCTCCACAGTGTATAGAAAAACTATACATGCCTACAATATGGTATCATATAGGGTACCATTATTTCTTAATTAAATACAAATTATTAAATCAATGAATTAAAAATCTACAAAATTGCCTTGGGATTGGCGACACAGCACATTGGGAATGAAATTAATTGCCATACATAGAAGCCCATATGTAGGCATTGGGCCTGCATAACAAGAAAAACAAATTATTTTGTATCAAAATTTTCCATTGCTGATGCATGAAAATTACTTTGAGAGAAGGTCTGGGGAATTTGTAAATTCAGCAAATTCTTAAAAAGAAATTTATATTAGCTCATCAGAGCTGCTTAGTTACAGCAATGCTTTAAGCGAGGGAGATGTACTTAATCTTCCTATAAGTTCTGAGTGAATACCAAGTAATATAAACCTAATAACTCAAAAGGATAAGCCTATTCCTTCAGGTATTTAAGTGTAGTGAATGCCCATATTAATTAAACCCAATAAACTTGTATAACTCCATCATCTATGGCCCTATATAGAAAGAGAGCCAAGCACCCTACAAACAGAAGCAAGGCCCAAGAAAATAATAAGGTACGGTAATTTCCCCCTTTACCATTAGGCAGCACTAAAATACCAAAGGCAAATAAATTCAACATTAACCAAAAAACATTACTTAATGAGGTCCTTTGAAGACCTCCACAAACACAACTTTTTAATGAAAAAATGTCGGGTTTTTGTCATTAACTCTCCACTGATATTTGCTGGAAATTTCCAGTGGATGAGCGTGATGGCAATAAACCATAACCCTATATAGTTTTTTCAACAATGAGGCATTCCATGTCAAGTGTACACACTTTTTCGTGATTTCTGCCACTCATCTCACCAATTTTAATGATTTTTGGTGTGGTAGTTGGGTATGATGAGTAATGAAGTGTGACCAAATTTTAGCCACTTGGGTCAAATAGTTTGTGAGTAATGACCCCCCAAATTTGGGGTCAGCAGCATAACCATGATTTTGAAAAGTCATAACTCAGGATCTAATGGATGGATTTTAATGATTTTGGTGTCAAAATACTCAGAAAAGACAGCAGAATAACTTTAATTTTATGCACAGAGTGCGTACATTCCATTAAAAAGAAGTTGTATTTATATTTCACCTTTGACCTTGACCTCAGGTCAGAGTTCAAAATTCAAGGTCATGAAAATTGGCATAAGTAAAGACCTTTAGATGAAGCATATTCAAGCAAAAAAAAATTGGAGTGGGATCTCCATGGGCTTGCTTTCTACAAGCATTTGAAAATGTGTATGTTGAAAATTCTGAGCATTTTATTTAAGATAACTTCACAAATAGTTCATATATATACATATTTTAATATAGCTACATACATGATTTGATATATACCTATAGGTAAGCATCAAGATTTTTACAAACAAATTACTTGGTTCTCTAAAAGTATCAATAATTTTTATCACAAATCCTATATAATTTTTGCAATTAAAAATAACTTGAAATTTAGGTGTTTGAACAGTGAACAATGACTAACTTGTACAGGTATTTCCGATGAATTAACACTTCGTATTGCCGTGCTGAACCTGAAAAATATAAATTTTATACCTATTAAAAATTTAAGTAAAATTATCATGATAAGGAGTTGTTTAAAAAATTAATTAGCAAGGTAGGTAGTTAAACCCCTTAGTTACCTCCCAAGGCCTAGGTGTGTACCTTGTTCCAACTTCTGAAGGACCTAAGCCTAGATACTATGCAGGGTGCCAAAACAGTTTTTTTTTCATTCTGTATTAGTTTAGAGATCTTATATATTCTACTGTATGGCAGAAACAAGCATAGGCATTGGGCATGCGCTTGTGGAGAAAATAAATTTTCTAACCTCTAAGCTACTAGGATTCTAACCCAGGACCATTTATTCAGTCACAGGCTCTAACGACTAGAGAGTTAGAGGGATTTCCACTATTTAATAATAATTTAATATTAGGAAGCTGTACATTTTACGATAGATTAATACTTAGAACTGTATTCATAAGTGTAATTATTAAAATATAGTTAGTTATAGTATATAGGCATACATGTCAATAAGCAATTTAAATAGCAATACTCACATTTTCCATGCAGTTGTAAGTTTTTGATTATATGTTTTTGACAATAAGTTTGTATCCAGTTTCTTGATTACTTTTTAAGATGATGCTTTTTCAGGATCATATTGGCTTCATTGGTTTCCTTTTTTGTGATTGTATATGTTCTTCCAGTAGCTGTCATTGGGTTTATAATTGTGAGGATGTCAGACAAATCTACTGTAAGTATATCAGGATTTTCAGGATAAGTAAATGACTTGTTTGGGCCACAAGGGTGATGGAAGTTTACTTTCACTTCACCCTCATCAGGATATGTTTCCATCACACACCCAATCCACCAGTGGTTATCATACTCCACTGTTACATATCCTGTGACATTTTCAATTAATTGAGTGCCTTGTTAGGGGGGGGAAGCAAATTCCTTTTGACTTTCAACTGAGGCACTGGTACATTTGTACTTCTAAACAATTTTTTGTCAGTGGTATGAATGAATGTAATTTTTCAGTTCCTGGTATGGTTCTCGCTTTTGATAAAATTGGATCTAAAAATTCTCTCATTTGAGTATTGTTCTTGTGTTGCAAAGCTAAGACACATTTGAGGTAAAACCTCTCCCCCTGTAAACTTCTGATTATCAGTGCCTCATCCTGTATATATATATTATTTGTGAAATAAAATTTATAAGTGAACTAAAACTCCAATTTTTGAAGTGAAGTGTTTCCATTCATCCCTTCGGGAAAAAAAAAAAAACTTGGTAGAAACTATTTATATTGATACTCGGATGCTCTCGGCCAAGGCCGAGCTTACCCAACAAAGGACCACCTTCGTTGGATTGTCCAAAGTGCATTAACCCTAAAAAGTCGCAAGCGGGCAGAGGCTCGCACAACGTATGCGCGACATAGGCAGAGCTGGGCAGTATTTAAATACATTTGTGTATTTAGAACTGTATTTATAAATACATTGTTTTTCATGTATTTAAATATAGTATTTAAATACTTTAATGAGTATTTAAATACTCAAAATATAAAAATGTAAATACTTTTACTGGTTTAATACACGTTCTGTACTAGCACAGTACGACGCGTCGACAGTGTAGTACAGCATGGTTCATGTTTCAACAGTTTGGGAAAACATCCTCTCATAAAAAGACTGTTCCTCCGCTATAACACGACATTACCATCTTCGGCACCAGTAGAGCGAATATTCTCATTCGCAGGAATCACTTTGACTCCCAAAAGAAACTCTCTTTCAGACAAAACTTTTGAAAGATTGGTTTTGATCGGCAGCAACCGTGAAATAAAAGAGAATTCGTAAGGTGCCTTATGTTTATGTTTACGTCTTATGTTTACATTTATGTCTCATCTACTCATTAATTGTTACTCATTTTACAATGATATAATGAGTATAATATGTCACTGGTTGAACATCGTAAGTTCTAAGTTCTTTTGTGTTTGTTTTGTTCTAAAAAGGGAAATATATAATCGGAAATTAGATTGTACTATTTCTTTATCCTTTATCAAGCATTTTATATTGTTGTTACTCATGAATCAGTGAATGCATATGTTAAAATTTGTATGTATTTAAAATGTATTTACAAATGTATTTAAATACAATTGATGTATTTTGTATTTAGTATCTAAATACATTCGTAAAATGTATTTAGTATTTAAATACATTTCTCCCATGAATTTAGTATTTAGTATTTAAATACATTCAATGTATTTATTGCCCAGCTCTGCATGTAGGAAGAGTTTCCTTTAGTGAATGAGGTCGAGGGCATTGATCACAATCTCCTAAATAGCAAGAAGGTTGACTTTTGTCACAAATAATTTTGGCTAAAGCGCAGTGGTAACTACTCAATGGAGTTTCTTCCTCACTGGTAATTTCTGCCATTCTAGAACCTGTCATCATTAACTTAACATTCTGATGAATTGTGTAGATGCACACACTATGCATCCCACTTGCTCCCACCAAAACACATTCTTTGGGGTGTGGCATTGCAAATTTTGAAAATCCTACAGAGAGAGCTGGAAACTTAAATTGTTGATATGCTTCTTTTAGATTACATAAAACTAACCTCTTTTGATATATTTTCATTCACCATTTTCTTTTATTGTTATGCAGTCTTTCTTGCCTGCCATTTGTCTACTTATTTCATTGTTTCTAAAAAACTCTAACAGTATTAGTTACTTCCAGTGGCAATTCCTTCCACATCTTTGGATTCGGTGATGACAATACTCCCTTTTCTTTTGCAAGCTGCTGAGTCTGAACAGCTATTCTTTGTGAACAGTTAAATTCTTGAATTAGTTTTCTTACACTCATTGATGGTGCAAAAACAGTTAGAATCATAATTTGGTCATGTTTATCCGAGTTTTGATATTTATCTTTCAATGTTTGGACAACTACTACTGGCTCGGACAGTTTGTCTACATTTGATGGACCTGGCTCTTGAGGAATTTCACCTACCACATCTAAGTGTCTTCTGACTGAACTTTGTATTTTGGCCATTTTTGTTGGGACGTATGCTTCATTTCTTTGAATCTTGTGCTTGACAATCGGACTTTCCCCAATCATGGCAACTGTCTCATTCATTGCTGACAACTCATCCTCCTTGTCAACAAAAACATCATCTGATGACACGGTTTCCATAGTAATATCAGACGAGCTTGTTGATAATATTTCTGGTTCTACTATATTTTGAACTTGTAAAGTATGTAAGGAAAGTTTTTTTCTACATGATGAACATAACTTTTGGCCTGGCTTCAAATGATTTGGAAATTTTTCTATCAGTGATTGTGAAGCAGGCCGAAGATCAGATTTTAATTTGTTGTGGGAATTGAATGGATCACAATAATATTTTGATGACATTTTATCAGCACACAGTCAAAACCTGAACACACAAATTTAGCATGATTAAATATACAAATTATATAGGTACTGTGATGAAAATTATTATTCTTTTAGAGCAGCAAATACCTTAATATTTGCAAAAATCTTAATACATACAGTTTATTTATCAAACCATGAATGTAGCTATATTTATACATATATTTATATACATACATATGTATGAACTATTTGTGAAGTTATCTTAAAATGCTCAAAATTTTCAACATGCACAATTTCAAATGCTTGTGGAAAGCAAACCCATGGAGATCGCACTCCAATTTTTTGCTTGAATATGCTTCATCTAAAGGTCTTTACTTCTGCTAATTTTCATGACCTTGAATTTTGAACTCTGACCTGAGGTCAAGGTCAAAGGTGAAATATAAATGCAACTTTTTTTAATGGAATGTACGCACTCTGTGCATAAAATTAAAGTTATTCTGCTGTCCTTTCTGAGCATTTTGACACTAGAATCATTAAAATCCATCCATTAGATCCTGAGTTATGACCTTTCAAAATCACGAGGTTACGCTGCTGACCCCAAATTGGGGGGGGGGGGGGGGGGGGGGGGGGGGATTACTCCCAAACTATTTGACCCAACTGGCTAAAATTTGGTCACGCTTCATTACTCATCATACCCAACTACCACACCAAAAATCATTAAAATCAGTGAGATAACCTGATGTAAGGTGTGTACACTTGACATGGAATGCCTCCAATAATACCTTAATCTTTCTCTTCTATAACACTCATTAGTGTCTTGTCATGCACAAAATACTTTTCTTTAACATTGTTTCTACTGATATGTAATGTTTTACATTTATCTATATTAAAGTTCATTTGTGAAATTTCCACCCACTTGAGTAATTTATTAATACAGTATCTTCTTGAATCTGCAAACATTCTACTGTTAATTTTGTTCATCTCCCTAGTTTGATATCATCCCCAAATTTTTAAATTATACAGGAATACCCCAATTTACGAAAGGGTTAGGGTTCCTGAAAAACCTTTCATAAATCAGGGAGGATTTTCCCACTGACTCCCATTATAAAAGCTGAGATACGTTCAAACCTCCCTGAAAATCCCACCGATAACTTAATAAAATAATAAAATAACACAATAGTTACATAAAATTATATATTTTAAGTAGAACATGTGCATAAAATGTAAATAGCAACAGTGTTTTTTCTTGGAGCATGGCATTCATCATTGGTGAGTCTCCCTCTGTCACAATCATTGACCCATATGGCAAGCAGCTGCTCCATTTCTTCCATGATACTGGGCTGATGCTTGGTCAGTAACTTTGCACTAGCAAGTGTGGTAGATCTGGCACTGGCTAATATTATCATCATCTTGATTGTTTCAACAGTAGAGAGTGATAAATTCATTGACTTCGCAATGGTGGAGAGTCTAATGCCAGCATCAAATCTCCGCAGAATTTCCAGTTTTGTCTGCAGATAAAAAGCTTTTCTTGCTTTCTTAAGCACTGCACTAGCACTTCCACTTCCACTTTTAAGCACACGTACTGGTCATCTTCACTGTTTTTCAGGTTCTACAGCAAAAAACACAAGGGAGTAAGGTATCCACATGTTTGAAACAAGAGGGGCAAATAGGTCAGAGGCTACAAAAAGATGCTGCACGAGATAAACATTAGCAAAATCTCGACACAGTACCAGTACACACAATACATATGTAAAAATGAACAATGAATAATTTCTATATTCGTATACTACTTACATTCATTCGTATAATCCTTGTATATTTATACAGGGTGATTCAAAAGTCAGGTTACATAGGGCTTTTCTGTTTCTTTGCAGGTAAATGAGTTATGAGATGTTATTGAAGGAGGAGTGCATTGATAATATTCCTAGTTGGCTGCACAAGTGCATTGCCATTAATGGTGGGCATATCGAACACGTGATGTGACTATTCCCCTGTATCATTACATAATACAATATTTCCCTATGTAACCTGTCTTTTGAATCACCCTGTATAATCCTTGTATTCATTTTTACATATCAAGTTCAAATTCACATATCGTTGACAAAGTTTGGATAAACTTTTTTATTCACTATTTTATTTCTGCTGAATAATTGGTGAATTATTTCTTTTTAAATTACTTAATCAATTTTTTTAGATTTAGCTTAATAATGTAATCTTGTTAAATTCTGCAATGTTCGTTTTCTGTATATATACACTCTCTCTGTTGTACAAGGATAATTCAATAAGTATCCACACTTTTTATTTTCACATCTGATAGATTATAAACACACCACTTCTCAACATAGTCTCCCTGTTTCTCAATACACTTAGTCCAGCAATCTACAAGCTTCCTAATGCCATCACAAAAGAATGATAATGTTTTTGGCTGTGTGCGTAGCCAGTCATGCACCACCTCCTTCAGGTCATCACCTTGGAATTGCTGACCTCTCAAAGCATCTTTTAGTAGTCCAAACAGGTAAAAACTAAAAAACTGAAGGTGAAAACTTTTTGGAGTGCATTATCACTGAAGATGAAACCTGGATCCATCACTATGAACCAGAAAGCAAACGACAGAGTATGCAATGGAAGCATCCAACATCTCCCATTGCAAGGAAGTTCAAAGTGCAGCCATCAGCAGGTAAAGTTACCCTACCCTTGAACATTATCTACAGCGTGGAACTACAGTAACAAGTGCATTGTATTCCAACATGCTTCAGAATGAGTTAAAGCAAGCAATTCACACAAAATGGAGAGGGAGATTGTCGGAAGGTGTTATTCTGTTACACAATAATACGCACCCTCATACCACTGCACAGACTAGAAAATGTTTTTAAGAACTTAAATTTGAAGTTCTCAACCATCCAGCCTACAGTCCAGACCTGGCACCTTCAGATTTTTACTTGTTTGAACCACTAAAAAATGCTTTGAGAGGTCAGCAATTCCATCATCATCATGATTTGAAGGTGGTGGTGCATGACTGGCTACGCACACAGCCAAAAGCATTCTTTTGTGATGGCATCAGGAAGCTTGTAGATCGCTGGACTAAGTGTATTGAGAAACAGGGAGACTATGTTGAGAAGTGATGTGTTTATAATCTATCAGATGTGAAAATAAAATTGTGAAAATAAATAGTGTGGATACTTATTGAATTACCCTCATAAAAGATGAAGTCATGTCTTGCTTAATGTTTAATTTTAAATCTCAAGCATTTAATTTTTGCTCCTATGCAGGTTTAATTGTAATTCATAATAAAATGCATATTTATATTTCCATTTTTAGTTAACTCAGCAGATCATAACATCAGATCTGTCAATATGCGGTTTAAAACAAAAATATGGATTAATCTTCAAATATCTTACTTATCAGTCTAGACATTGCTACAGCTAAAATATTTACCTTGTCTTTAAATATTTTGCATAGTAATCAGCCTATTGAGAATTAAAAAAAAAAATAGATCAGCATTAAATAATAATGATGTCATAAAAAATTTCAGTATTTAAGCCCATAAAATTTCTCCAATGTTCATTCTGAATGTCTGATCTAACTTAGTGGCTGAGCATTACCTGTAACATTTTAGCAGTAAACTACAGTAAGAGAATATCTTTGTCTTCTTCAAGCCTTGCTCTTTTCAGAGAATTTAGTCTTAAATAGAGAAAAATAATTTCCTTGATACATTACTAGAATAATCAGGGAACCTTCAGAGAATTTAGTAAGCTTCACAGAATCCTCTGATCCACTACAAGAAGAAATCGGAGTAGTATGAGAGAAACTTCCACGATTCCCTATTCAGTACCAAATACTCCAGAGTAACAAATCCGTTGTTGCAACCTAACCAGAACCCCTATCAACTTTCAACTACCCAAGGCCATTCTGATGAGATTGTAACAGCGTAATCTTGGTACATTCACAAATTTTAGTGGAGAAGTAACATAATGGTTCACTGACTTTAAACACTGTTAATTTTGATAGGAAGAAGGAGCACAAAACTGACAAGCATCACTGGCACAGACAAGACACCAGTGTTAGACTTCATATTGTTGTCTTCCATCCACTTGTAGATTCTGTTCATGTCTGTTTGCAGAGATCCTATATCTTCTGGGTTTCTTATTTTTCTACTGAGTTTTGTGTCATTAGCAAAGGATGTTACTGTGCTGTCTCTGGTAACATCCTCTTCCATGTCAGTGAAGCTAATACTGTTCCTTGTGGTGCTGAGCTGAGGACCTCTGATTCTGATGAAGATACTCCTTGAACTGTAATATAACTTGCCACCACTCACTAAGGAAATTATATATCCATTTCCCTACTTTTCCTGTTATTCCCATATACTTCAGTTTATGTACAGGGTGTACACATAAAGTCAGGATCTATTTTTGTGAAATAATTATTTTTTTCTATTTTTCTTTTCAGAAGCCCTTAGAATGAATACAGAAGAGCGTGTGGCAATAGTAATTTGGCGAATCGAGGGAAAGAAATACAATGACATCAGAGAGAAGTTTAGAAGGAGATTTCATGAGCCGGGGCCAATAGACAAGACAATACGAAAATTGGTGAACAAATTTAAACGAACAGGATCTGTAAATGATGAAGCAAGATCAGGATGACTGTGTATGTCAGATCTTACCATGAATGCAGTACGCGGAATTATCATTGAGGAGCCACGTACATCCGTTCATGCTGCATCACACAGACTTGGCCTCCCGACGTCATCTGTGCACAAAATTCTGAAAGTTAATTTGCAGAAGAAAAGCTATCATTTGCAGGTTTTACATGAAGATTTCCCTCGACGAAGTGCTGTGCGTGCTGATCTCGTAGAACAAATCTGGAGTGATAATTTAATGGACAACATTCTCTTTAGTGATGAAGCCACTTTCCATACGTGTGGAAAAGTAAATTGCCATAACTGTCGAATTTGGGCAGATGAAAGACCGAATGATTTCGTCCAAAAGTGGGAGAGAGACTCACCTAAAGTTAATGTCTGGATGGGTTTAACAAAATCTAAGGTTTATGGTCCTTTTTTCTTTGCTGAAGCTACAGTTACGGGGCTTATTTATCTGGACATGTTGCAGCAATTCCTTGAACCTCAGCTGATTGGGGATAGGATTGTTAGTACCGTCATCTATCAACATGATGGTGCTCCTTGTCACTATGCCAAAATTGTTCAGGATTATCTAAATGGACGTTTTCCAAATCGCTGGATCGGACGCAGAAGCAACAGACCTTGGCCAGTGAGATCACCAGATTTAACCCCTTTAGATTTCTTTGCATGGGGCTTTATCAAATCGCACGTCTATCAGACGAAGATTACGAGTCTTGAAAACTTACTTACACGTATAAGAACTGTTGCAGATAACATAACCCCGCAAATGCTCCAGAATGTGTTTAGAAATGCTGCGGAACGATTTGAGCTGTGCAGGGATACTGATGGGCGTCACATCGAATCCTACTCTTAATTATTTAATAAATGTTACCACTTTATCATTTTATGATTGAATTCCATATAATTTCCAAGTGCTTCACAAAAATAGATCCTGACTTTATGTACACCCTGTATTATGATTCCATGGTCAACACTTGTCAAACACCTTGGCAAAGTCTGTGTATATTACATCATAGTTTTCATTACTTTGCAGTGCATCAATAATGTTGTTGTAGTGTTCCATTAGTTCTGATGGGTTTCAGTCAGGCTGATCATGCCTATGTTGGTTATCATTCAATTTTTTCTGAATTTCCAAAAAGCCATAGATTTTCTGTCTAACTATTCTTTCAAATATTTTAGTGAGAGGAGATGTAAGCAACACTGGCCTATAGTTTTTGGCCTTGGATCGATCTCCTTTATATATTGGGACTATGTTCACACTCTTCAAGATGTCTGGTATTTCTCCTGTGTCTAGTGATCATCTCCATATCCAATATAGGGGCTCAGCAATTGCACTCTTGCAGTCTTTGATCAGTGTGGCATTCCATTTGGCCAGTCCTGCCAGTGTGTGTTTTTAGTTTCCCTATAACTTGTGTAAGATCATCTGTCATGAAGTCAAAGTCCATTATACTTTCTCCTTGTAGTTCTTCTTCAAAGAACACGTTTCTATTGCGTATCAGTTTGTCAGTTTTTGGGATACTGAAAGATGATTCATACCGAGCTCTGAATATTTTGGATACTTCTGTTAGATCATCAGATAAAGCACAGTCTTCATTTTTCAAAGGTCCAATAATCACATGGTTTTTTACTTTCTTTGTGCAAAATTATAGAAGTACTTTGAGTTAACCTTTAGCACTTCTATAGCATCTCCTTTTTCTGTGTGCTTCTCAATTAGTTCCTGTATGATGCAATCAATACTCTGCAGTTTATCATTTACTATTTTTCTGATGATGTTATATTCTCTCTCACACACACACACACATATATATATACTGTATATATATATATATAAATTATTTCAAGAAAGTAACATGTAAATAATATTTATGATGAAAATAACCATGAAGTAAAGTAAAACACAAAATAGTGCTCAAGCTCTTTCATCTAATGACATCCTTAGGAACACTGAAATAAATCACAAGATTGAGATTATATGAGGCGTTGCGTGGAAGAAGGGCGACCTAGCCAAAATCAAATCTTTGAGAAAAATGCATTTTAAGTTGGAGAGGTATTTATTGACAATTAGGTAGATGAAGGGCGACCTAGCCATTTTTGGCGAAAATGAATTATTGCTGTTTTCAGTAGCTTAATATATTAAGCTACTGAAAATCAGCAATAATTAATTTTTGCCAAAAATGGCTAGGTCGCCCTTCTTCCACGCATCGCCTCATATATAGATCACAAAAAAAAAATAATAATAATATAATTGGTGCAAAAAAACACTTTTTTGGACGAGCATACTTTCTGCACCAATATTATTATTTTTGATTTTTTCTTTGTGATCTATATATAGTCTCAAGCTTGTGATTTATTTCAGTGTTCCTAAGGATGTCATTAGATGAAAGAGCTTAAGCACTATTTTGTGTTTTACTTTACTTCATGGTTATTGTCATCATATTATTTACATGTTATTTTCATATACAGTGTATATATATATATGAAATGTTACACACATCCTGACTGGCCAAAAATTGATGACATCATCAATAGGATTTGTCATGACTGGATGAAAGCTCATGATGTTATCAACTTTCAGGTTGATCAGAATCCTTGAAACAAATTTTAACAAAAAAAAACTGGTGTCCTTGGAACTTAATATATAGCTACTGATAATTTACATAGAGACCAAGGAAAGTATAACCCAAATAGTTTAGAATTAGTTACTTTTTTAATAATGCAACATAATTATTACCCAAAAGAACCTAAAATGAATATATTGACAAATACATTAAGTTTCCAACCTGAAGTAATTGTCCCTAATGGCTGCATAGTCTTCTTGTCCTGCTGTGTCAAGGATATCAATCTGGACCTCTTCACCATCTAAAACTACTTTCTTTCTATAACTGTCAGCTTTTGTTGGTTCATAATCTTCTACAAACTAAAAACAGAAAGAATTTAACCCTCAGTGAAATCTGAAATTACTTTTTAATCTACTTCAAAACCTAACAGCCTTATCAATATATGATATGATACTATATATCCAAGCCTGGTGGCAGCATGTTTGCTTGGGGGTGGGGGGGGAGACCCAGTTATTCAGAGAGGGCACATTTTAGAAAGCCTATACCAATTGTGTAAAATTAATTATTTAATTAATTAATTATTTTATACTATTTTACTTCACAGTGATGACAATGATTAAGCAATATTAAGAAGTAGGTAGGAGTAATTAATAGCACTCCACAGATATTTTAAATGATATACAAACTACAAACCCCAATAAATTTATTCACCGATTGAGACATGGGTACGTAACATGATAGAGGAAATAATTATGTACATACAGTAGGCTTGCGATATTTTGCAATATATTATAACATTTTGTACTTTTGAAATACTTTGCGCATGAAGTTCAAAAAGTAGTTTTAAAAAAAAGGGTAGTAATTTTGGGGTTTGCAAAGTACAAAAACTGTTATAACATATCACAAAATATTGCAAGCCTACTGTATTATAATTCAAACTTGTGTTTCTAATTACATACTTTTACAATCTATGTCTACATTCAAGTCTCAAGCAATATCAATACTGAACATAAACTTTGTACAAGTTAAAAAATACAATTTGGTTATAACAGGATATTCACTAAGCAGTCTTTACTTTTTGCATTTGAATTAATCAATACCTTAAAAAAACTTGAATACTGTATTCAGATAATACCTACATACAAGATATAAGATAAAAACTTAAGTAACTGGGGAGGGTACAAAATCATAAGTGAGCAGGCCAGGCCCACTGAGGCCTGCCTGTGGTCTATATATCCTTTACTGGAAGGTCAATTATGGTAATCTAACCTCATTGGACTACAATAGACCTATCATAAAATATACACTGTATATGCTTTTTTTTTTTTTTTTTTTTTTGCTGTATTTAACTCCTATCCAACAGGTCACAGTTCGAAGTATAGGGTTACTGCTATGCAGTAAACTACATCTAAGCTAACTGCTAATTATGACTGCTAAACCAAATGATGAAAAAATTTTAAAAAATTTTATAGCTAAATTTAGTAGTTGTATTCTCAGCATCAAATACTCTTGAGAAACTTCAAAAACATTTTTAATTGTACAATTTTTTTATCTTAATCTCAGATGTATTTTAATGTAAGGTGTAACATTTCTATGATACAATTCAAGAAAGGAGAAAACTCAGCTGGGCTTTTAAATTGACACTGTACCTTAAAAACTGAAAAATGTAGCCAACTGCTAGTTGATGTAACAAATGACTCGGTTATTTTTCTACAGTAAGAAAGTATTATTACAGACTGAATGTTGACTACATGCAATAAATTCATACAAAAATAGAAATGAACATGATAAATTAAAAAATCTTAAAAGAATAAAAAATAAACCAGTTAATCACTACAGACAAACAAAAAACTAATACAGAAGAATGATAAAATTGTACTGGAAATTGTTAGGAAACATATGGGCAGTACAACAATATGTGAAGAGCTTGAATTTTTTTTACAAAATTCAATGAACATTATGCAAGCTCACATTTTAAATTGTACACCTTTTTTTATTGAAAATCAATGTCTATATAATTGGATCTACTTATAAATAAACTATTTACTCACACACACACACACACACACATATATATATATATATATATATATATACTGTATATTAGAGGTGTACCAGAACCAGTTTTTTTTGCCCAGAAACCAGAAGATCCAGCCAACAAATTTTGGTTCCAGCTGGAAGCTTGAATATCTGGCCAACAAATTTTGGTTCCAGCCAGAAGCTGGAATATCTGGCCAACAAATTTTGGTCCCAGCCAGAAGCTGGAATATCTGGCTGCTGGAACCTTTTGTGTTAGCTTAGGCCCTAACTAGTAGGCCTATAATTTTAAATAATATAATGTATTATTAATTTCTAAATTGGTAAACTTTAACTGCATTTTCTGGCAATTTTTCTTTTTGATGCTTAGATGGTTCTTGCACATGGTGCCTCATTATTAAGAAAAATATTATTTCACTTGTTTTATCACTTTTATGTTCTCTCTTTACAAATATAAATATTAAATATATTTCATGCCAACTTCTGGAGTTTGGAAATATTTCAGAATTGATGATAAAGATAGCAGTAAAGCTATTTGCACTCTATGTCCTGAAGAGACTTGTATCAAGAGGACCTAGCAATAAAGGTAGCAAATATTATAGCACAACTCCATTTTTTAAGCACCTACAAGGTAAACCAAAATGTTTATGATTTGGTACAAAGAGAAAATGGAGAAAGATGAACCAAATAAAAGACCCTCTGAAGAAGCTACGACTTCCTCTGCAACTACAGCAAAAAAATCAAAACAACCAACAACTTTTCAGGCGATATAAAAAAAGAAAATTTGGCATATAAATGACAAAAGAAGTATAAAAATTCACAGGAAAAGAGGAGAAATGATTGCTGCTGATCAGTAGCCATTTTCTTTAGTTGAGGATAAGGGATTTAAAAGATTGCTAGAGCATTTAGCTCCAGTACAATGTACCTTCTAGAAGATATTTTAGTGAGCAGGTTATTCCAGACATATACAGGGTGTCCCATAAGCCTGGCATCATAGGAAAAATAATAAAAAAAGGCAAAACAAAAGCTTTTATTTACAGAACATGCTCAATATGTCCACCATTGTTTTCAATACACAAATTCAGACATGATACCCAGTCAGCAAGCACACAGTGAATGATGTCAGGAGTAATGGTGTTACATGCCCCAATAATGTGCTGCTGCAAATGTTCAACTCTCCTAATTTTCTCTGCGTATACCAGCACTTTCACGTGGCCCCCGAGATAAAAATCTAGTGGTGTGAGATCCAGGCTTCTAGCTAGCCATTCCACAGGCCCTCAACGTCCTATCCAATGACCAGGGAATTGTTGGTACAGGTATTCCCTTACTTGGGTGCTGTAATGTGCAGGAGTGCCATCTTGCTGGGACCATGTTGGGAAATTTCCTTCTTCATTCAAGACATTGGGAAATGCTTCTTCCTTGAGCATACATAGGTAGGTGCCTTCAGTGATATGTTCATCGAAAAAGGGGGGGCCTATGATGCGATCCTTCCAAATGCCACACCAT
Source organism: Bathynomus jamesi (assembly GCA_023014485.1). Classification (NCBI taxonomy): domain Eukaryota; kingdom Metazoa; phylum Arthropoda; class Malacostraca; order Isopoda; family Cirolanidae; genus Bathynomus; species Bathynomus jamesi. The sequence continues at coordinate 60,599 of JAJOZX010008219.1, read as the reverse complement.
ACCATCACCCGAGATGCACCTTGTTCCTTTGAAGAGGTATACCAGTGAGGGTTGTTTTGAGACTAGTAGCGGGTGTTCTGTCAATTTACCTCACCATTTCCATAAAAAAACAGCCTCGTCACTGAACAGAATGGTGGATGGGAAATTGGCATCCTGAGCGTAGACATTATGGCCTGTAGAAAGAAAAATATGAATTATGGTTTGTAGAAATAGAAAAATATGGATTTCTCCTATGAAGCCGGACTTATGGGACACCCTGTATACTAAAGTAAAAAATAAAATAATGAAATTAGCAATGCTAAATACATATCTTTGACTGCAGACATATGGACATGTTTGTACAATAATGAAAGCTTTTTGGGACATTGGGTGACTGAGGAATTCAATGCAGAAAGTGCAACATTACAAATCAGCAGCTTTAGACAGAAAATATACAGTAGGTAAAAAAATTAAAGAAATAATAACAGACTGGAATATTGGGGATAATAGGGTACATGCTATTATAACAGACAATGCTGCAAATATATGCAAAGGTGTTAGACTAGCAAGATTAAATAAGGAGTCTTGCTTTATACATACATTACAGTTGATTACACATGATGCTTTATTTGCTCAAAGAACAATTAAAGATGTTATAGCAGTGAGCAAAAAAATAGCTGGACACTTTCATTAATCAGCCTTAGCACATCAAAATTGACCAGCATTCAAAACACTAAGCATTCCAAACCACAAGCTAATTCAAGATATTGAGACTCAATGGAATTCAACTTATGATATGCTAGCTCACATACTAGAACAGAAATGAACAACTCTATGTGGTGCTGAAAATAACATAGACATGCCATCACCTAACCAATGGGCACTGACTGAAAATGTAATAAATGTATTAGAACCATTTAAGGACCTCACATTGAGATTAAGCTCTGATAATGCATCAATATCAATTGTTATCCCAGCTATCAAAGCCCTAAGAATGTTCTTTGAGAAACCTTGGGATCGATCTGGAGTAGAAACCATGATGACAGAGTTACTCAACTCTATATCTGAGTGGTTTGGATTTGGATCATTGTATGACAAATAAATGTTTTGCACTTGCTACTATCTTTAATCCACAATACAAACTGTCACCATTCAGTAACACTTATGATTATGGCAAATTAAGGATTTAGCTGAAAGTAGTAGTATTGCTTGTAAATAAAATGGAAGAAGTAAAAATGAAACAACCTCAAGTGATGATTCTGAGATTGACAAATCTGGCAAAAATTCACCAGACACTAAATTATTTTGGGATTGCTTTGAAAAAGTGATACACAATCAGAAAGAAAAGTGCAAACAAACTGAGGAAGAACCTGAAGAGAAAAAGGCTGAAGAACCTGAATCCAAAATAACTCAAAGAAAAAAAAGGAAAGTTGCCAGAGATCATTCCATCAATAACAGAATTCATAATGAAATAGAGTTATACCTTGATTCACCTCATCTTGACAAACTCTAATCCTCTCACCTGGTGGAATGAAAATAAAGGAATGTTTCCTACTACAAATCTTGCCAAAGTAACAAGAAAGTATTTATCAGCTCCACCTTCCAGTGTGTTCAGTGAGCAGATGTTTAGTCAAGCAGGTAACATTTACACAGAATGACAGAATCACCTATTGCCAGAAATGGCTAATAAACTTCATTTTCTTCATGCTAACTTATTGAGGTATAATTTCAACTATTGAAGCACAGTTTTTTTCCTCATAAACAGTAGTTACTGTCTTTTGATTTTTCTCTTCCATTCTTTTCTATGCTGTGTTTATAATTCAATATAAATCTAGTGTTTCTTTTATTGAGAAAACCATTAAGCAAGGAACTTTTTTATATAATTTAGTTAATGTATATACAAAAATCACGAAAAATAGCAATTTCAAAATAAAAGCAGTTTCATAATTTTTGTTTTATCATCATAAAAACAATATAAAAAAACTACCTAGCAAGGAAAATTTTGAACGTTTTATCATATATTTCATTTGTTATTTGATACAGGCAAGTAGCCAAAGGAATGCTAAGGACTTTACATTAATACAGTAAAACCTTCATCATCCAGCAAGCTTGGGGATTAGGCCATTCCAGTTGTCTAAATTTTCTGGTTATCTGAGGGTACCATTAACCTAGGAAAAACCAATGGACAATAATAAGAGTCAAATTTTGGCTATACTGCACTGTACACCAATGTAAACTATATTTTAATCAACATAAACACTATGCTTAGTATGTATGGGACAATTGAAAAGTAAAATTTAGTCTTATTTTATTAAAAATGTTAAGGATGTTCTAGATTTTTCCAGATAGCATCGGAAAGCTTCCCAGTTTCTACGAGTGTGGTCAGAAAATAAGTTTACACAGTGTATAATTTCATAACTAAAGGACCTACATTGATTATGTTTGTATCAGGTGAATTTGTTAATCATTCTTAGCAACACTGCACATCAATTTGGCTGCCATCTACCATACATTGGTTACACAAGTCAGCTGAACATGGCAGCTCAACTGGAACAGTGCCCTGTCATTTCTACAATGATATTCCAAGTCTGTCAGTGGTCAAGAACTTCTCAAGTGCATTGTCACAGGAGATGAGACATGGGTTCATCACCATACTCCAGAAACAAAATGTGCCAGCATGGAATGGAAACACACTGGGTCCCCACAACCAAAGTAGTTCAAGATTGTGAGGTCCACTGACAAAGTGATGGTTACCATGTTTTGGGACCACAAAGGTGTTTTGCTGCATATTGTTCAACACTGGAACATTTATGAGCAGCCATTAAATATATCATAAACATCCTGGACTGCTTTGTAGGGCAGGGCATTGTTCCAATCAAGTTGCCATGTTCAACTGTCTCATATAACCAATGTACGGTAGATGGCAGCCGAATCAATGTGCAGTGTTGCCAATAATGATTAATGAATTCACCTAATACAAACATAATCAATGTAGGTCCTTTAGTTACGAAATTATATGCCATGTAAACTTATTTTCTGACCACCCCTCAAAGATTGGTGAATTGTATTGGCCTAATATGAAATTTGCCAGTTTCTAAAGTTTTCCAGATAGTTGATTACTGGATAGCGCAGGTTTTACTGTATATAAAAATCTGTTTAAATAAAAAAAAAAAAAGGGAAAATAGAATTATTTATAATGTCATTAAAAACTGAATGATTCCAGATTGGCTGGATATCAGTGTTCCAGCCAGAACTGGAACTTTCAAAAAATGGCCAGAATTCCAGCTAGCTGGAACTGGAAACAGAATTCTGGTACACCTCTACTGTATATATGTCATAAATGCCCAAATTGGTTAAACATTCATGCAAAATTTTCATTTGTGACTATTTTTTACCCAGTAAGTCAAACAGGTTATATAGTATACACTTTATATTTTCAAATTTTTAATCACTTTTGCTTGTGTTAAAGTGAGAAAACTTTTTTTACTGTATATCGTACAATGATTATTTTTTCAAATTTCACCCATGGTATGATTTTAATTAAAAAAAAAAAAAAAAACTCTTGACACAGTACCAGCACTAGCAAAGGCAAGGCCCAATTTGAGATTTTTAAAGTGGGGCCCTAAGGTTAAAGTTACCTACCCATAATGGCGCATGCTTACTGAAAGAAAAGAACAATGATTCAACAACAAATATCATTTATTTTGGATGTGATCACAAGGAAACCTTTCTGGCTTTCATAGTGGCAAATTCGGCAATGAGGTCTGTATAGTTACAGTTTCTTGCAATATCATTTTCAATGGAGGGTTGCCAGATTACTTAGTCAATCCTGCAGCAGTTCTGATTTCCACCATATTTCATGCCGTATTTAATTTACCACTGAAAACCAAAATATTTTTTTATACTGTACTCATATATTTGCGGGGCCCCTAATAGCGTGGGGCCCAAAGCAGCCACTTTGCTTGCTTTGCCCAAAGGCCAGCCCTGTCTTGACATCAAATAAATCATCCTCAGTGCTTTCTTATTCTTTACACACCCTCTGATTCGTCTTAGGTTAGGTCAACCTGAGTTAACCTAACTTAACCTCACAGTGTGCAAGAAAATTCGACTACAATCTGTTTACAAAGTATGACCTAACTGGTAAAAAAGGTGGCTAACTAATGGTATTACTTGGGGTTTTTTGGCATTATATACACACACCAGGGTTGGTGACTTTTTTTTTAAATAAAAAAAAATCAGATTTATTTGATTTTTTCTCCATGTTCAAGATACACTGAAACAACAAGTAAAAAAGATCCTTCTCATTTCTATAAGTTCCTGTAGCACTAATAACATGAAGTAATTGAAACAAACTATTGTATTAGCTATTTAAACAGCTAGCTAAGTCATCTTCAAGTTGGACAAGAAAATGCACCTTTGCAATATGCAGAAGGTGCCAGTTTGTGAATATATCTAAGATTTATTCTAGGCCTAGAGTGCAATAGCTGTTGCAATGAGCACTGTGTGAGTACAAGGAAACAAAGGGCAACACTTGGGTTAGGTTTACAGTTAAAAGAGGATTCTTACTATATTAGGATAATAATTTATATACAGTATATGGAATGATAATGATGTTATTTATACCTCCATTTTTCTTTTCTTATTTTTATAATACAGATCCAATTTCTAATTAGGATAAAATGCCATTCTCTGATAAGGAAAGATAAAATAATTATTAAGCATTATAGGCTTAATAGGGGATATGGAAGGCACAAAATATTGGTGGGACTCCTCAATAAAGGATGGACACTGGGTGGACTGGCAGTACTGTTAGAAAAAAAAAAGGTAGTGGTCTTCCAAGGAGTGTTGGAATGGAAGAAAACATTGAAGTAGTTTCTTCCCAAATTCCAAACAATTCTGATTTGAATCCTGTTGATTATGGGATCTGGGAAAACTTGTCAGAATGAGTTTATTGTGGTAAGAAAATCAGAAATATTAACCACCTGAGGGAAGTTCTGATTAACAATGGGCCAAATTCCCACAAGACCAGATTGATTCAGCAGTAGACCAATTTAGACCAAGACTTCTAAAAGTAATAAAAGTTGGAGGAAAACACATGACTATTTTTAGTTTGACATTTTAATAACAATTTTATATGAAAGGAATTTTTGGTTGTATAATAAAGAAATTTTGAGTATTTACAATATATTTACATTCTATTTTTGTTTATGTGCTAAAATGAGGTCTATTCAGCTACTGTGCTAAAAATTTAAAGAAATGTTGTCAGATACGTTATTTTATTTTGTTAAAGTTTTATCAAAAGTTAAAAAAAAATTATTGAGTTTAAAAGGAAAAGTACGGATGCATGGTTTTTTTTGGTGGACCCTGTATATAGTTTCAATAAATTACTTTTATATTCTAAAACCAAAAGAATATTATGTATACACAATATTTTAAATATATATACACCATAGACTTTCTTTTAATTAAATTTAGACCTACAGGCTTTGTTTATATTTCAATCCAAAAATATTCATAAATATATAGCCAATAAAATAATTGCTAAATGTTATAAAAACAGAAAAATATGTAGCATGCACCTAAAAATTAAAAAATATTTTAATTAATATTTGGCTAAGGCCTACAATAATTCAATTTTTTTGTGCCAGTGACCCACTTTCCCTAAATAATGCAGCAGCACATAGTTCAACTAAAAAAACAGCCCCAGAACTATTTCCCACATGACAGTGTAAAGCTTGGTAAGAAGCGAGTACTTAATCTATTCAATGAAAGGGTGATTGAGTCTGCCAAACTTACTGGAAATCTACGTGATAAATTGAAAGAACTTTCTTCTGACAAGACCCTACAGTTGTCATTCCCATCAGAAGACTCGTGTGCATGGAAAAGTGGGTATCAAGAGCTGGGTGTCTAAAGCATTGAACGTTTTAATTTCACTTGCAATCTCATACTTACATTAGGGTGTGACAGTTGCCCCAACTTTGTCCTACAATGCTGTTCAAAATTTTGGTGTTGCATATCGACATAAAAAATACCCACGTGCAATTTTTTGAAGATTCATGCATATTCGAGTGAGCACCAGCAATTTGAAAAATAGCAATTTTGCTTATACGGCATACGCGCCTATATATGAGATTACACAACCATCATAAGGGATATTAACACAAATCATTTGCCTGTCTTAATTAAAAGCTGTTATCACTAACACAAAAAAGTTAATAATTCTTATTCTCTCATGATACATTAAGGGTTTTTTATCATATATTCACAAGGTATTATTTCTCTAGAGCAAGAAACCATGATTTCTGTTCGGAAACAGATGATCATTTGCGCTGATTAGGAACGCGGAGTCCGTCATTTTCAAGTACTTGAAGGACTTCTTGAAAGCGCTCCTCATCCCTGGCAACATTAAGAAAGTCATGGCAAAGTTTTACACCACGCTCTGCAGCCTCATTGATGACCTGAAGCTTGTCCACAACCCGTTTCATGTTCAGGTAGTCGTCATGATCCGCCCATTCACTGGCTGGACTGTGGAGAAACTGATAGGGCATGCCTAAAATGGTGAAGAACTGGCTTGAGTCAGGCCCAATTAGGTCCACCAGGGCAGTGCCACTTTCTGGGACAGGGGGAAGATATGGCTTTCCATAGCCCCCATGATTGAGCCCCACTCTCTTAGTAACTTCAGTGCCTTCATGGCAAAGAAGGGCCTTCCTCATCTCCTCTTTTGTCCTTTCTTGTACTTGGGACGAGAACAAAGCCAGTGGGGCCAACTCCTCAGTTAGGTACCAAGTGTGTCTACCGAGTGCCACACGTGCTTTGTCAACTATTGTGGCGTCATATGGGGCAAATTCAGCCAAGGTTTTGACCAAATTCAAGTCATTCAGTGGCGCACTTGCTGGAACGGGGCAAACAATCCACCATGGGCCATAAACAGCGACTGTGAACACAGCAAACCGTTCTAACTTGCTGATTTGACTTTTAGTCACAACCTCGGCTTTGGGAAACTGCTCTTTGATCTGGCCTGACAAAAGAACAATCTTGAGGGTATAGAGCAGTTTAGCCATCCACCTTGCTTTGTGAAGTGCGCCGGGGTAGACCATTGTGAAGTTCACTGGCTCGGATCCTTTAGTTACAAGCAGCAGACAAAGCTCTACCAGCTCCTTGTAGTCGCCACGTGTAAATGGTTGGGCTAGAGATTCACGGAAGAAAATGCCAGGAGCCGCAAACCTCAAAGTGTGCATACGAAACTGGAGATGAGGCCATGGAGAATGATGATACTGGCATGTCAGGAGAGTCGGAGACAGAACTAGCGTTCCCCCTGCCGAAAGAGCCAAGTGTGTCTGTCAATCTTCCTCGCCGCATCCTTAACCCCTTAGCTGCATGAGGCTCCGAACGACAACGAACGCACAGTGCGAAGTCATTTTCCCCAAATTTACAAAATTTGGGGTTTACCGAAATTTTGTTTGTTGTGTTGCTTATAGTTTTTTTCGATGATGTATCAACATTTATTATTGTTCAACTTGATTTAGACTATATATATGAGGAAAATATATTTGTTAAATACAGAAAAATACAGAAAATTTTTAAATGAAAAGTTATTTACTTACTATTTTTAGGCGAAGTTGACTTTTGTGTGGTAATCTTCAAAGCATTTTGTAGGGCAAATGAATACTTTGCATTGTTTGCATAAAAACTGTACTACTTTTCTTTGTTTTCTTTTCGCACATACAACACATTGCCTTCTTTGGTGTCCTGATGCAATAATAGAAGACTCTTCCAAAAAACGATGGCCAGTCAGACGAGCTGGAGTTGGATCATTTGTAGGCCCGCTACTAGAACAGGAACTGTCAGTGCTGTGTCCATATTTTTCAAATAAAGCTGTAATCAGTCTCTCTTTGAACTGCAGAAAAGTAAGACTACCGCCTAGTTTTTTATGAATTACGTGTGCATTCAGTACACTCATATCCAAGAAACGTAAATAAATCTTCTTATAATACCTCTTCAGATGAGATCTTGCACAGTTTGTAGCCGAGAGAAACTGATCCATCAAATCAACTCCTGCCATATTATGTTTATAGTCTATGCAAACTTTTGGCTTTTGCTTTTCTATACCACCTCTTGCTGTTATGGTTTCCATTTTTGCATCATGAATAGTACTCATGACAAAAACATCTTTTCGATCTTTCCACCTCATGACCATCAATTTATTTCTGTATCGAACAGCTGTTTCACCTTTCTTCAACTTTGCTGATGTCACTTCCTTTGGCAGTCCTTTTCTGTTTTTTCGCACAGTTCCAATGACATCTGTTTTGTGTGAAACAAGATAATCAAACAGAAATATACTCGAATAGTAATTATCTAGGCCTAGGAAGTACCCTTTATCCAACATATTTTCCATAAGTGAGATGACTATGTTGGTTGAATGGGACTGTTTTGTTTCATCTACATCACTAACATTTATAGGAATCTGTGTTCCTTTACCTGTATATATAATAAAGTTATATATATAGCCTGTTTTGGCTTCACAGAGCATGAAACATTCCACTCCAAATCTTGCACGTTTGAGGGGAATATACATTTTCCAGCTCAACCTTCCCTTCCATAGTAATAAGCTTTCATCAATTGAAATGTCACGAGAAGGGACATAAGCTTTTTGAAAGCTTTGTTTATATAAGTCTAACACCTCATCAATTTTGTACAGTTTATTGCTTGAATCAGTACTGTCTGAGAAATGCAAAAACCTCATCACCAACAAAAATCTATCCCTTTTCACAATATTATAAAATATGGGCGTATCTAGTAGAGGTTTTCTAGAAAAATATGATTGTAAAGTTGGTTTTTGTACAATTCCCATCAAAAGCAATATGCCTTCAAAAAGCCTTATTTCTTGCACAGAAACATCACTCCAGTCATGAAGCCTACTCCGTTTAGGAATTCCAAATAGTTGCCCTCTCTTTTCTGAAATACACTTTTCAGCATATTTATTTGTCTCATCACAAATAAGTTTTATTATTTCATCAGTAACTATACATTCATAAATTCCTAATACATCATTTGCTTCGATATTATTACTAATTTTAGGGCCACTATCACCCATAAATGGGAAAGGATTGCGCACATTACCATTTGGACGCCATGAATCTGCACTTGAATTGGCTATATCCTCAGATTCACTCTGATCAGAATTAGATTCAGTATCGGAATTGAAATCATCATCACTATCTGTATCAGAAAGACGCAAACTAAAACTATAATCATCATATTGTTGTAATAACAATCGCAAATCACTATCACTTAGAGGTTTACGTTTTGCCATTGTCACAAATAAGGGAGGCAAAAAAAAACACTTCACACGCACGCAATTTCTGGCAATAACTGAAATACAACAGTTCTAATTTATGTACTGATATTTTTTAACCAATCAGAGTGTGACTGACATCATAAGTTAAAACAAAATCAACGAATCATAGATGAGCACACATATTTGTGCTTTCCGCAGGCTGTTATTCACGATAAATTCATGGTGCACATATGTGTGTGTTCCGCAATACCTCGTTGATGACCGAGCGCACAAATATGTGCGCTCCGCAGTTAAGGGGTTAATGCACCTGCTGTCATGGAAGTGGCTGATCATTTCCACATGTCCAATAATCAGGTGTGTATTGTGTATAGTATTCATCGATAGTGTCAGTTTTATTTTTTCAAACAAAAATAATCTAGAGAAGTTTAAATGTTATTCAAAGATAAACATTTCATTATAACGCAAACAAAGTAATTGGTAACAATAAACCTGTCTTACTTACAATGGTGCCTATTCTGTTTCAGGTCATCTACTACACAAAACTGCTGATGTTCAGTAGGCAGCTGGAGCTCGATGCCGAGCTGGTTGACAAACTGCACAGGATCATGGTGTTCATCGCTCTTCTGTACGTACCAGCTTGGTTGGCAGCCCCTGTAGCAGCTGATGCGCCATTGAATGACCTGGTACTATACCAGCGTTTTCTGAGGTATAGGGCAGTGGACCACGAGGTGGCAGAAGCGTCATTGGCAGTGATGAGGCTGCACTTCTGGTATCTGAGGCCTCAGACCGTCATCTTCGCTCTATGCAGCAACAAGGTGGATGGCACTGTGAAGCAACAGATGGTTAGAAGCTGTCCCACCTCCCTGTACCCAAAGACTTCACATACGAGAACGTCTCGGTCGACGAGATGACGCTACTCCCCGACCTGATCGACGAGTCCTCCTGGTTCTTATTTGCAGGTCTGAAGATGTATGGGTCTTCGTGGCTCACCCTGCCAACTGATAAGTGGGATGAGAACGAGGACTTTCGTCGTCTGAAGGATGTGATCTCTAATCTCCAGGTCACCAATGACGTCGCTGAAAGAGGAGTCCAACTGATACAAGACTATGCGAACATGGTCACAAAGGACGAGGCACAGCTGCAGGATCTTCTGCAAGTGGTGGAAAAGAACCGGAAAGAGCTCGGCGACTTCAAGAAGTCATCACTCACCACGATGACATAGCACAGAGGGGCAACATTGCAGCCAGTGATGTGTGATCAAGTGGTTAATACAATGCAAAAGTGATTGTTTAAGTTATTGTTTCTTTCTTCCTTATTTGTCTGCTATTTGCTGATTTTTTTGAAAAGTATAGGTGATCGTGGTTTTTCCCATTATTTGGCACTATAAGTACTAGCACATTGGTATTACCTGTATACAGGCACAACTTTTAAACCGTTAGTCGTATGACATTGGAAGGCACACCAAACGACTTCTCTCATCAAGAGGATTCAGAAAACATCCCTACTTAATGATTTATCTTGATTCAGTAAAAAGTACGCATTTAAAAAAAAGAACTCGTAATTTCAAGGTCGATGCGAGACCCCTAAATATTGATCAATTTTTGTAAAAATGGTACCAATGTGCTAGTATAGTGCCAAATAATGGGAAAAACTACGATAACCTATACTTTTAAAAAAAATTGAAAAGTGGGCCACCCTAATGCACAATAACACTAAAAGATGGCTGAGCAACTATCTTTCAGGAAGATACTCACATGTCACATTTAATGGCAAGTCATCCAAAAACAAGCTTTTTCCGAACGGGGTCCCTCAAGGCTCTGTTCTCTCACCAACACTCTTCAACTTATACATGCATGCCATTCCAACACCCATAGATAACAAGCTTACCTTATCATCATATGCAGATGACATCACTCTAACATCCACCCAACAACAACATCGACACCGCTACAAATAACCTACAAACATACATAAACAGTATACAAGACTGGCTCACATACAATAGACTCAAAGTAGCACCCACAAAATCAACCATCACCTTGCTTACAAGCAACACAAAAGAACACCAGGTAATTCCATAGCTTACACTAAACAACATCAACATTCCACACACTCACAGGACCAAAATACTTGGGGGTCACATACAACACATCATTATCTTTTGCAAACCACATTCAGGACATTAAAAACAAATGTACATCAAGACTTAACACGTTTAGGGTACTAACAGGCATAAGCTTTGGACACCAGCAGGAAACAACAACACTCATATACAAACAATATATTCGTTCAGTTATGGACTATGCTAGCCCATGCTGGGCACCCATTATCTCAAACACACACACAAACACCTTACAGCCAATACAAAACAACGCACTTCGTATCATTACAGGATGCACTCAAACACCACCAATAGAACACCTGCACACAGAAACAAAAATACTGAAAGTTAGGGAACATTTAGACATGAGGGGAACACAATTCATGGCAGCAGCGACAACTAACCCACAACACCCTTGCCACTACATGTACAATCATGCACCAACATCTCGCACCATTAAGGTAACACCACACACACATTATAACCAAATACTCCATTCCATACCACACCCGACAGACATCACACAGTACAGAAAACACAAACACACACACACACCTAACCCACAAAGCACTGACACAACTCGGTCCAAATGCGGTCCTCGGTGTGAAGCCACCACCCATTAACATGTCAGAGATCAGCCTGAGCAGATCGGATTGAGTTAATTTAGCACGATTCCGATGTGGACATCACCCCAACTTACAGACATATAAACACAGACTAGACAACTCCATAGACAACACCTGCCACCTATGCCAGGACACACCACAAACAATTGAACACATTATGACAGACTGTACCGCTCTAGCACAACAATGAATACAACACATCACCACTAGTGCGCTGAACTTCTGGTCCACTCTGGAGAGGGCAATCGGTTACCTGCGTGCCACTGGCTTGCTCGATCAGGGTGGGCTGATTGGCTAAACAACAACAACTGTAAATTGATATGTTTTGTTTTCTTAGTGTTAGAGAGTCAGTTAGGAAATAAATAAATAAATACGAGAGAGAGAGAATTTATCAAAATCAGACTGTCCTCAGCAATAGGTTAGGATATAATATGTATTAGTTAGGATATATTGTGCATATTTGTAAATATGGGTAGTTGTGTTTGTATGTATATACTGTATGTATGTATGTATTGATTGGGATTGTAAGAACTTATACATTAGCTATTAGTACTAAAAAAAAAGAATAAAAAATAAATAAATAAAAAAAAAAATAAAAAATAATATTTGTTGAAGTATTTATGGATGTTAATAGTTAAAGATTCAATCTAATTATTATTGATTTATATAAAGTATGTGTGTGTGTGTGTGTGTGTGTAAATAAAATATATTAACTAAATCTGCATATTTTTCTTAAGATGCTTTGAAAAAAAATTTTTTGTATTTTTTTTTTCAATGGATGTGTTAAAATGTATTTATTAATTATTATTATTATAATTGTAATTTATCGAGATGTTTTAAAAAGTAGGTTATAAAACTGTAAATTAGAAAGGATGTTGAGTGTGTGTGTTACAAGGAGTTACAAGGAAAAAAAGTACCTTAAAAAGTCTTGCGGCCCATACCGAGGAGCAGTGGTGGATGGTGGGCACAGCTAACCGAAAAGTTAGCTTCGATAACCGCTGAACCGCTAACTCAAAACTTAACTTCGATAACGCTAAACCGATAAACCGATAAACCGCTAAAAAATTTAGCGGAAGCTAACAATAACCGATAACTTTTATTATATGAATTTAGCTTCAGTTTGGTTTTTTGGCTTTAAAACCCTTAGAGAGAGCTGAAATTTTAATATGTTGCAGCTCAGACATACAGCTTTCCAAAAAGGTATAGCATGCCAAGATCAGATGATGATCAAGGTGTACATTAGGGTGGTCCAAAAAGTTAAAGCATCGACTAAGTTCTCTCCACAAGGTTGGTTTTATGCCTCTTGGTGTGGACAGTATTTGTGCAAAGTTTCACGTTATTCGGTTTAATATTTAGGGGTCGCCCCACTTGCCCCCTTTTTGAAAATTTGGGAAAATATATAGACAACTGAATAACTAAATTTTTTTTTGGTTCTCAAGAATATGAAAGAAAACTAAGACAATAGGACATGATTGGGTGTATCTTCATTATTTCTTCTGCATCAGTCGCCTTGATGGTATTGGTATCTGTTTTTCGGTGGCGGCTACGAGTTGTAGGAGGTACTGCTTCTGGTCCTCGTTTCGTGTCAAAGTGTCATTGTAGCGTTGTGCGAGAGCAATACCTTGCTCGGCAGCATCATTGACGACTTTCATCTTTAAGGCGCGATCTCTAAGTTCCCTGTAGTTCTTGTCATTTGGCCATTCCCGTGGATCTTTTGAAGTAACTGGCGCGCTTCCTCCTTACCTCCAACTTTCAAGGCATCAAAGAGGGTCAATGTCCTTTTCGTGACGAAGGATGCCACATCATTTCAACACCATCTTCCGCCATGTCGATTCGTCGGGGCAGCCATTCTTTTGGGGATGTTGGAGGTGTTGAACCATTCTCCTTTTGGTATCAGATCGATCCTATTATCGAAGAAGGCCAGTCCAATCAGATGCTCCGACAAGTACCACAGGTGGCGTCTTAGAGCTGTCTTCGCCGCTTGTGCAGCTCCTCCGTGTGGATATTTTTCCAGAAGATGCAGCATTTTGAGATCATTGAGAGAGCTTGTGTCCCCATTGGCGCTTCATGCCAGTACTTGACGTAAATCAGACTGACAAATAAAGCCAGCTGAGTCACGTTTCGTTCTTCGCGTGCTGTGAGCTTGAATTGATAGTGAAAGAGGTAGATTTTGGAGCGCATAAATCGCCTTCCCCATCCATCTCGCGTGGTGCATGGGACCCGGAGCTCGGATAAAGAGTTGACCACCAGTCTTTCCCCCAGAAGAGCAAAGATAGTTTCAAGGAACTCCTTGTAGTCGTCACGAGGTTGGTTTGCCTGAAGAGCGTTAGGTAAGTAAGTGAGCATCTCTTTTCTCATCTCTTGGAGTTGAGGGTTCTCAAACAAGCTGTCCGATGCTGAGACAAATGCTTCATGGGAGAGAGATGGCCATTCCTTTTGAAATCGCTTAAAAAGGCCTGTTTCAGGACTTCCTGTTGAGCCAAATATTGAGGCAAAGACATCAGCAAGTACGACTTCAATTATATGATGTCGACAACCGATCCAAACTAGCTTGTGACCCAATGCTTCTTCAATCCTGACACAGGCTCCGCGATGTAAACCCTGTTTGACGCAGTGGTATCGAAGACGAGACCTCTCACATGCTGTTCCACGTTCCATAATTTCATAGTTTGAAGGCATGCCTGGGCCTGTGCTTCTCCAGTTCCTTGTTTCATCTTGGGACACAAGCAGCTTCTCCTGTCCATTGAATGTTAAAGGATTGCTATCGATGCAATTCGTCTTCTTCCCTTCAATGCCGGGGAGAAGCTTTCCGTCCCAATGGAGAAGGACAGGGTCTTCTAGAGAGAATGATCTAGGTCTTCTCGAGCTGCCTGTTCTCGCCCACTTTCTCTGTAGCGATGAATAGAGCTCCGAGAGCACGTCATCCCAGACAGATCATGCCCCGCGGCTGTAATACAGCTCCAGTTGCGAAAACAGCATTCCGGTCAGAAAGATTGGTGCGATCCATTGCCCAATGACTTCTGGAGATTGGAAAATGTTCGGTAACCTGTTCTTGGGACGCTTTGTGCCGGAGCTTCAGACGAAGAAGGAATCGGAACCGATGGCTATAGTCGCCGTCGTCTTGCGAAAAAAAGGGAGAAGAAGAAGAGGAAAGATCAATTGATGACACTCCTACTTCTTCCAAATCTTTCTGTGTTGCTTCATGCCTTGCCTTCCTCTTGGCTTCCTTCTCCATTCTGGATCGCTTTCTGTCTTGTGTAGTCGTTTCCTTATCAATGCCAGCCATGCTGCAAGAATTGACGTCCTTGCGCTGCATGGACAGGAAAATTTCGGTCCTCAACGTTGACGATTGTGCTCATGGCATCACTGGTTGTGATGTCAAACAGTTCCTGGATGTCCGCTTTGAAGATGTCTTCATTCATTCTATCGCTGGCACGTTGCCTGGTCCTGTGCTTCTTGGTCTAAAAGCTTTGAAAGCTTACGGACACAGGAGTCGATCCGTTGAGTTGGGATCCGCGCTCGGGTCCAGACTTCAATCACCCTCTGGCATGCCTGGTTCAGACTGTCGGAGGTGGTTTGCTTTTGATTGATGTGGTGGTATTGCCCCAAGAGGAGGGCGTCAAGGCATGTAGGGAGCCTTGACGTGGATAAAGTTCCAGTTGCCATCCCTAGAAGC
Source organism: Bathynomus jamesi (assembly GCA_023014485.1). Classification (NCBI taxonomy): domain Eukaryota; kingdom Metazoa; phylum Arthropoda; class Malacostraca; order Isopoda; family Cirolanidae; genus Bathynomus; species Bathynomus jamesi. The sequence continues at coordinate 44,919 of JAJOZX010008219.1, read as the reverse complement.
CAAACTTTTGGAATTGATCGAGTTTGAGCCATCGGACCTACGGAAGAAAAAGTACATTATATAATATATATATTCAGAGTGGGGCGACCTCTAAATATTCACCAATCACGCTGCAGTTTTGCACAGACCATGTGGACACTAAATGGACAAAAACCACACCTGTGGAGACTATCTAAGACAATTTTGAAATTTCCCCCTATGGATTTGGACCACCCTAGTGTACATAAATAATTAAATGAACAAATGAAATTAAACATTAGTTTACATTCAACATACAGTTTATTTACAGTACAAAAAGTATTAAACGAATCAAAAATATTAAGAAATAAAAATACACATAAAAAATAACTTTAATAATCTAATAATGCATTCACTCTGGCTTGGCCTCTGGCTTCTCCATCGCCTTGACGTAATGCTGGTTGCCCTTCATGAACATCAGCCTCTCAAAGTTGGCATCTGACAGGGTGCCTCTCTTGGGGCACAAGATGTCCTTGCCTATGGAGAACAGGCGCTCAACTACAGCACTGGATGGGATGGCTGTGTTGTACTTGATGAACAGGTCGATCAACACTTGCTCACCCAAGAAGGCGATGTCAGTCAGGACCTCCTTCGAGCCGGCCTCCAGCCAGGTCTTCACCAAGATCTGTGCCTTGGACTTCAGTGACCTGTGGCTCCTGCTCACCTGGGGCTGAGTGATGCTGCTGAAGAAGTCATCTTCCTCATCCTCATTGCTGGTGGTGCAGCTGGTGCTTATGATAACGTACGCTGTCGCTGACACTCTAAGACTGTAACGTCGTAAGTGAACTGAACTGCAGAATTACACAACGCTGCTCAGCTGCTGCTGCGTCGACCAATCACGTCTTGTTTACACGTAGTCAGCCAATAGCGTGCCAGACTGACTGTTGCAGACACGCTCAGAACAGACTGGAACAAACATGTATGATTTTAGGATTAGCGGACTTAAATTTAGCGGAAGCTAATTAGTCCGCTAACGGTTCTCAAAGTTAGCGGAAACGCTAATCCGCTAACGAAAAGTTAGCTTCGCTAATTAGCGGTAAGCGGAACTGTGCCCACCACTGCCAAGGAGGTACCAATGGCAATGGATGCCAGGGAAAATTTTCTACACACTTAAATAGTGTGCAGGACTTAGTCTAACCTTTTCTTGAAATGATCCACAGAGGAACTGTTCACAACTTCTGAAGGTAACCTGTTCCACGTGTCACAATCATATAGGTAAAATAATTCCCCCACACACTAGTCCTAAACAATTTCAAATCCAACTTCCAACCATTGTTAAGAGTTGGGTTATCATTTAAACTAAACATGCTTCTAAAATTGATATCTTTGAACCCGCGTCACGTAAGTGTCGATTGTAGCCCATATGCCTAACAGAAGGGATTAACTTTGTGGCATTCTTCAGCCGGTTTTCAATCCACCTACCTACTTCCCCACCAATACCCAGCACGCGCACTTTGGCCATTAGCTGGCGGTGAGGTACCTTATCAAAGGCTTTCTCATCAATCGCCCTACTCTTATCATACTCACTCAATATGATGTGGAAAAACTTGAGCAAGTTGGTGAGACACGACCTATGCCGTCTAAATCCATGTTGGAGTCCCCAAGTAGCTTGTAGGAATCCAAATGGTCAACAATCCTACCCGCTATTATCCCCTCTAATTAATTATTTACCTAGAACTGAAGTGAAATGGTATTATTTATAGAGGTTCCAAAACCTCTCTTCCCATGCATGAGGTAGCAGTAGGGTCCTAATAGTAAGAGTAGAGAAAAAGACTTGATACTAAAAGTTTTTTGTTTTTTTTTGCAGTCAGAGGAGAGCATCCTTAACCTAAGCTAAAAGGACAGAGTAGGGATGGGAAGGGGTCCTAGTAACCCACGGGACAGGTTTGTACAACAGACTTAACCCACCCTCCCAAAAGAGAGAGAACCTAAAGGAACTGGCAGCCAATTTCTCTAGAATCCCACGACTCAGGACCTGAGGGCTGTCACACCCAAAGTATAAAGTTTACAACACGCAGAAGGAACATGCATAACTTTTATAACCCCTGCGGAGAGAGAGAGTGTGTTACAAGGAGTTACAAGGCAAAGAAGTACAGGTACTCCCCGACTTATGATGGGGTTACGTTCCAACAAACCTGTCGTAAGTTGAAATGGTCGTAAGTAAAAAATAACCACAACGGTGTAGAGGGTGAACCCTTTCCCTTTTTAGTTCTCAGCCCTTTCCCCCTGGCCTTGATTATTATTATTTATATATTAAATTTCTTTGATTTTTTTTATGAAATACTTGTTATAGATGGGATTTTAATGGTTCTCTCTCTCTTTCCAGCAAATGAATAAGAATGATAACTGTTATAATAAATTAGAAAGATAGTAATAAATAATAAGCATTAAGATAATAAATAATAAACATTAAGTACTAAATTGTTAAAATCTTAACAAAAAGAATAAACAAGTTATATATAAAGAAATGGTAAACTTGTAAACAAGGAATGAAGAATAAAACAGTTTTATTAAATTAGTATGGGAAAAAGAGAGAGTTGGACTGTCGCTTGTTAAACCCTGTTAGTAAATGGATAATTAAGTACTGAGTTGTTAAGTTTTAACAAACAAATGAATAAGAATGTTAAATGTTATATGTTAATATTTTAATGAATGAAAAAAAAGAATAAACAAATTTAGTAAAAGAGACGCTTCTGAGGTTTAAGTGTTGGCAGGTGTGTCAAAACTCGAGTTTTGAGAAGTGGAGGGAACCAATTGCCGCATGTGTGGAAATATAAATAATAAAAAATATAGTTTAAGAGGGTAATTTGATAAGAGAAAATAAAGAACATAACAGAGGAAACTAAAGTCAGGCTGGATTTGTCTGAGGCTGAAGACCGTTATTGGACCAAGGGAACTTTAAGTTCTGTTAGGAAGGGGATGCCGGAGATAGTGAACCACTAACAGAAGGAAGCTATTCTGGCAAGTAAGAAACTGTTGGTGGCAGGAGCCAGCAGTCGTGGAATCGGAGGTCTGGGCAGCGAGCCTGGATCCAACAACCCTTCAAGGTAAGCAGCCTGGTTTCATGGAGTTCTTAAACAAAAGAAAAATTCTTATTCGTGGTGCGGCCGTTAGGTTACTCCGAATCCCACCACATAAAATAAGTGGCGCCCGAACAGGGACTTCCACTCAGAAAAGTGGGTTGTTTCCTGGTTGGGTTGTATAGAAGAAGAGTGAAAGAGTAGTTGTAGGTTGGGTAGTAGTAGAGTAGAAGTGAAGTAGGGTAGCATCTTTAGAGATGCCTACCAAGGAGGAGTTAGAAAGGAGGTTGAGGGAGATAGAGGAGGCATTAGAGGTAGAAAAGGCTAGGAACCATCAGTTAGAGTTACAGAAGGCAGAATTAGAGAATGTTTTGGGGAAATTGCAAGTAGATTAGAGGAACAGAGTAAAGAATTAGTAGTTTGTCGTCAAGAGATGGAAGAAAGGATGATTGAGAGTAAGAAAGAGATGGATGATGGGTTAAAGGCAATGGTTAAGAGAATGAGTGAGTTGGAGGGCAAGCTTGATGGGAAAGTGAAAAAGGAAGGGAAGGGGGTTTTGAAGGGGAAAATAGTAAGGGTGTTGGTAGTAAGAAAGGGGCACATCTAAAGGATGTAGCAGTAGGGGGCCTGGAAGGAGAAGGGAGTGAAAGCGTGAGTGAGGGGAAAGAAGAAAGACCTTACAAGGTGATGGTGCATTCCACCCCTAAGGAGGGTAAGAAGAAGCTTGAGGGTGAGGATCAGAGGGAGAAAGGTAAGAGGATGGAAGGGCAGGCTAAGAGGGGCAAGGCGGGAATGAAGGGGGCTCGGAGGGCATCTGGTAAGAGGGCTTCTCGGAAGGTTCAACGCTGCGTTAGCGAGATGACTCCCTCTATTCCAGCATTGAGGACAGTATGTATGAGAGTGAGAGTGAGACTGAAACTGAGAGTGATACGAGTGAGGGTGTAAGAGTGCATAAGGGAATCTTAATTAGGGAGATTCCGAAGGTTGCAAAATTTAATGTTTATAGTGGGAGAGATGTACAAGAGTTTTTGAAAGAGTATGAACGTTATTGTAAGAGCAAGTATCCAGACGCTCCTGAGTATTGGGTGAAAGAGATGGGTGACTGTTTGGAAGGTAGGTTGCTAGAGTTTTACAATGTTGTTGTAAATTCAGGAGTGCCTGTGAAGTATGAGGTGTTAAGGGAGAGATTGGTGGAGCAAGTGTTAAGAATAAGAGGGGGTGTGAAATATCGAAAGAAGGATGATTTTGAGAGAGCAAGGATGCAGAAGGGGGAGAGTATTGATTTGTATGCATATAGACTTGAAACTTTGGCGAGAAAGAAATTTGGAGATGATGGGATAGATGAGAATAAAAGGTTGGTAAGAAAGTTGATTGAGACAGTACCTGAGAGTGTGAGAGAGTTTTTGAATGTTAAGAGGAAAGAGTGTGTAAGAGTGAGAGGGACACGTTTGAAGTGGCATGAAATCTTGGAATTGTTAGAGGACCGAGTGTATGAGTGGGATTGTGCGTAATAGGGAAGCAGATGTGCGAATGGGGACAGCGATGAGGGAGGAACAAGTACCTGTGTTTCCTAGTTATGCGGACGCATTAAGAAATACTAGGCCAGGTCACCCTCCAGTTAGCCAAGCATCCATGGCCCAAAACCCAATGGAAATGCTGGCTAACTTTGTGAACGAATTCACAAGGGTGTATGGAGGGTCGGCCATGCAACAACCAGGGCCTCCTCCCACATCGGGTCCCAGAATGAATGGTCCGATGCTGGGGCAAACGTATAGAAGGCAAGGGCTTCAAGGCCAGTCAACAATGAATGAGCAAAGAGGGCCAGTGAATGGAGGGAATATGGGGAATGTGAGAGGGTGTGCATATTGCGGTAGAGGGGGACATAGTATAGAGACCTGTAGAAGAAGAGTGGGTGCGTGTTTTGCATGTGGGCAGATGGGACACATGGCGTATGAATGCAGAACACCTGGGTATGAATGTAGGGCATGTGGGAACTTTGGGCATATTGCCCGGTTCTGTCAAGCCCAACAGCAGGGTGCTCCAGCACCAGCGGGAGGGAGTCCTGTCTCTCATGCAGGAAATCGGCCAGTGTCAGCCATGCCAGCTCCTCAACCTCAGAGGCAGGGCCCTCAAGGGGGTGCTGTCACTGGAAATGGCGAGGCTGGTCCCAGTACGGGAAACGCATAGGGCAGGGGCCTCTCATTGGGGTTGGGGTCCCTGCTTCTCTGAATGATGAATGTGTATTTGAGGCATTAGCAGGATGGTGTCAAGTGAATAAGGAAGTGAGAGCGAGTGAGAAAAAGGCAGAGTGTATGGTTATTCCTGTTGAATGGGGAGGGAGTGTATGGAGGGCATTAGTGGATACAGGATGTTCACCTAATTTAATAAGTAAGCAAGGAATTGGATGTTTGTGTAAAGAGAATGAATTAGGAAGAGTGAATTGGGGAGTAACTGGGGAAATTAAAGGGGTTGGGAACATCCCAGTACGAGTGTTGGGAGAGGTGCAGATTAAAGTGAAAGTGATGGGGTGTGAAATGGAAGAATGTGTGCTTTATGTGGTTGATAAGGAGAGTGAAAAGTATGACATGATTCTGGGGTATGAGTTTTTGAAAAAGAATCGATTGGTGATCCATCCTGCTAGACGTATGATTGAGTGGAAAATGAGTTGGGTAAGTGTGAATTCTATGTGGGGAGAAGTGAATCGGATTGGATGAGGGTAATAAAAGGGTATGAGGTGAGAGCATCTGAGAGTGTAAATCTGGAAAAGGGAACCCCAGCATTGGTGCATGTTGAGTGGCCAGTGAGTGATAATAGAAGAAAAAGGCAGGGAAGCATGATTTTTGTGAATGGTATGGATGCATCCTATAAAGTGAAAAGAGTTGGGCATGTGTATGATGGTATAATTGATGAGAGTAACCCATGGATTTGTGTGCAAGCTAGGGAAGATGGGGGTGCATGGCGAAAGAGAATAAATGAGGGGGATGTGATAGGGAGAGCATATACAGTGATTGAGGAAGTATGTGAGGAGGGAGAAAATGGAATACAAATGGATGAACGAGGGCAAGAATGTGGGGAGGAATGGACGACTGAACAAATCAGAAAGGAGGTGATTGTTGGCGAACAGTTGAGTGAGAGTGAGCGAATGCAGGTGTGGCAGTTGGCAGGGGAGAAAAGGAGCGTATTGGCCCGAGGAGATGATGACCTCCGTTTAACAAAACTACCTCCCTTCAGGATCCAGTTAACGGATGAGACTCCGATCTACCAAAGGCCAAGACGGTTCTCCCCACCAGTAATGAATGAGATAGAAGAGCAGTGTGAGGAATTAGAGAGAATGGGAGTGATTGAACAGAGCACAAGTCCGTGGAATAGTAGAATAGTGCCTGTGCGGAAACCTGATGGAAGGATTCGCTTGTGTGTGGACTATCGAATGGTGAACGAAAGGACAGTGAAAGACAGGTTTCCGATGTGCTTGATAAATGAAAGTGTATACTCTTTGCATGGAAAGAGGGTGTTTAGTAAATTGGACCTATTGAGGGGATATTACCAGATGCCGGTTGAGCCAGAGTCTCGTCCCATAACTGCTTTTCCACAGCCAGGAATCATTATATGTTCCGTGCTCTCTCGTTCGGACTTACAGCTGCACCTGCTGCATTTCAGAGAGCAATGAATCGTGTTCTTGGTAAGTTTGCAAGGGAAAATGTCATATGTTTTATAGATGACATTTTGATTATGACAGAGACATTTGAGGAGCACCTGAAGATAATGAGAGAGGTACTGCAAGTGTTGGATGAAGTCGGACTACGAGTGAAACCAAGTAAGTGTGAGTGGTTCAGGGAAAGTGTGGCATTTCTGGGGCACAAGGTGAGTTCGAGTGGTATACGAAAGAGTGGGGAGTATATGGAAAAAGTCAGGGAGTTCCCGAAACCTCGGACAGTTCGTGAACTTAAATCTTTTCTGGGACTTGTAGAGTTTCAGAGGAAATTTATAGCGGGCTGCTCTGGGATTTCGAAACCCCTGACCGAAGTGACTGGAATGAAAGGTAGTACTCAGTTGGTGTGGACGGAGAAGATGAATGAAGCATTTGAGCAATTGAGAGTGGAAGCAGCGAAAGATGTGGAGTTGGCTTATCCGGACCTGAGTGAAGGAGCGAGTTTGCTAGAATTGTATACAGATGCGAGTGGATTTTGTATGGGTGGGTGCTTGTGCCAGTTGCAGGGAGAGGAAGGACAGGAAGGAAGGAGAGTAATTGGGTATGTATCTAAAGCATTCAGTAAGGCAGAGCGAAAGTACAGTACAATTGAGAGAGAACTTGCGGCAATGAGGTTTTGTGTGAAAGCTTTCAAGTCATTTTTGTATGGAATGAAATTTATTTTAAAGACTGATCATCAGCCCTTGGTATATATGGAGAGAATGAAAGTTGTGGATGGAAGAATTGCTAGAACTTTGCTTGAGTTGAGTGAGTTTGATTATAAGATTGAGTATGTGCCAGGGGAGAGGAATTGTATGGCTGACCTGATGTCAAGAATACCTGGGGTGAATGAAAGGTGTGAGAAAGAGGTGGTCGACCCTGAGTATTTGCCAGTGGGAATAGTAAAGTTGCATGAAAGTAGGGGGGTGGCGACAGTTTGTTTGAAAGTGTATGGTATGGGTTGAAAGATTTGAAATTGGATGGGTTAAAAATGAGAATACCAGGGAGTGTGAATGAATTGCGGACCTTGGTTATGAATGAAGCGATTAAGAAACCAGAAAGGATGGGTGTTTGTAAGGTCCGCAATTATGTACGTGAGCTGAAAGCCATGGGGAGCCCGGGTATTTTTCCTTTTCAAGAGGTCCTCATGGTGGTCAGCTCATTGTTTAGTGTTGAAGTGTATGTGCATTATGGTAATGATTGTCCGATTGTGTATAAAGATGAAAGGATCGAGGAGAAAGGAGCCCTGATTTTGCATTTGCAGTGTATTAGTGGTGTACATTACAATTGGGTGAGTGAAAGGAAGAGGTATAAAAGCATAGTGCCAGGTGAAAATTTGGAAAGGGTTTTGGATGAAGTTAGAGCTGCACAGAGAGAGTCAGAGGGAGAAGGTTGTATGGAAGTAGGTATGTTAGAGGGGCCATGGATGATACGTGACTGTGTGGATGAGGTAGAGCTCAGCCCTTCTGTGGTTCCTGTAAGGGTTCCAGAAGGTCCTATTGAGCTCTACAGGGGTCTTGTCGATACAGGTGCCCAAATCAGTCTGGTGAATGAGCGAGTGTTGTGTGATTTAGATGAAGAGAATGTGCCTGTATCCCGAGAAAGAGTGGGTGTGAGAATACGTGGTATTGGAGGGGGAACAGTCGCGTCACATGAAGCTGTGCAGTTGAGGGTGGGATTAGGTGCATGTAAAGAGGTATGGGAGCACAAGTTCATAGTCTTGAAAGGGGAATCAATGCCCTGGGATTTTCTACTGGGAATTGATTTCCTTGAGAATATGAACTTGAGTGTGGATGTTGGTCAGGGCTCAGTAATGAGAGAAGGAGAGCATGTGGTCAGTATGGGAATGTTTCCGAGCACAGGTATTTTTTTTTTTTTTTTTTTAGTTCGGGAAGAACCGATTCGCCTCTATTTAAAGGGCATATCTCAGCGGAAAACCAAAGAAAAAGTGAGAGGAAAGACAGAGGAAAAAGAAAGGGTGGAGGGGACAGTCGAAGTGGAAAAAGACCAAGGATGACAAGGACTGCAGGGTCGAGCCCCATCATCCTTGGGTGCTAGGGCCGGGAGGGCGCACGTGAAACCTCCAGGAACAAGCACGTACAAACGAGCACAAAGAGCACTCAAGAGCACGAGCTTAGAACCCCCTTGCGGGGTTCCGAGCACAGGTATAGATGCTGTGTTAGTGGGAGCAATTGAGTTAGAGGTGGAAGACCAGTGTGAAGTGTTGAGAGATGAAGATATTTTAGATATGCAAGAGGGAGATGAGGTGATATGCAAGTTGAGAGAATATGTGTATAATGGTATAGATGTGAGAGAGTGGTCAAAAGAGGTGGAAGAGTATAAAAGGTATGCAAAAAAGTTGGCTGTATGGATGGGAGTGCTATATTATATGAGGGTAAATAAGGTGGGTGAGACGGAGTGTGTGCCAGTGATGACATTTGTTGAGGGTATGGTAGGATTGGTGATTATTACACATAGGATGTATGGGCATGTGGGAAAAAACAAGTTATGGGAATTGATGAAAGGAATGGTTTTCCACCCTAGGCTGGGACTGGTTGTTGCAGAAGTGGCAACTACTTGTGAGAGTTGCCAAAAGCGAAAATACCAGTCCCAGCATAGCCACCCCCCAGTGCGAAAGATTGAAGTGAAAGAACCGTGGGAGCTTGTGGTGGTTGATATTGTGAGTATGCCGAGAACAAGTAGAGGGAAAGTTGGAATATTAGTAGGGGTCGATCACAAGAGTAAGTTTGTGTATGTTGCTGCGTTAGAGAATAAAACAAGTGAGCATGTTGCGAGAGTGATGAGAGAGAGTATGTTACCAATGATGCTTGGAAGGCCGCGTAAGTGTTTAACAGATAATGGGCCTGAGTTTAGGGGTGCTAGTTTTGAGAGAATGTTGAGTGAGAATGGGATAGAGCATGTTAGAATAACTCCGTATATGTCTGCTTCGAATGGTTTGGCTGAGCGAACGGTGAAAACGATAAGTGAAATGCTGCGTGTATGTACTGAGGCAGGGGCTGAGTGGGATGCTGAGTTGGCAAGAATTGCCTGGTGCTACAATTCGTCATACCACTCAGCCATTCAAACTTCCCCAAGAAGGTATGTGTCTACATTTGGAAGGTTTGTGCAAAAGGATATATGATTAAATGAGAATACATGTGATAGATGGAGAGAGGCTGGTGTGCATTTTCGGTCATTTGGTGTTGGTGAGCTTGTTTTGAAAGAGGTGCATGAGGCTGGAAGAAGGAATGAGTATAAGTTGGCGCAAAAGTTTGAGGGTCCATTTGTGGTGAAAAAGGTATGGGAGAATGGGGTAACGTATGTGATTGAGGGAGCAAGAGAATGGACAGTGTGAAGAAGTAAGAGCACATCATCGGCAGTTGCGCAAATGGCGAATACCTCCGGAGTACATCGTATGTCACCCAATGTATGATATGTGTGAGAGGATGGAACAAAAGAAAGCACTAGAAACCAAGAACATGATGGGAATCCAGGATGAATGGATGGATGCAGATCTGGAGTTCTTGATTGTGTCAAAGTGGGCAAAAAGGAAGAAAAAGGTGAGAAAAAAGGGGATGAAAGGTGAGAAAGCCAGGCAGATAGGTGAAGTATATGAGCTGAAGGATTCCCAGTTGGACTCTGGAACAGCCGCGGGTGAGGCAGAGTTAGAATGGGATGTTTGGGACTTTGGTGGTTCATGGTGCCAGCCTGGTCCATCCGGGGAATTCTCGTTTGAGGGTTTTGGGGTCTCAGACCTTGAGGGCCTTTCTTTTCTGGGATTTTCCGAGGGTGGAGGAGAAGAGGAGAAATCTTCTTCACTCAGAAGTGGAAAGATTGTGTCAGTGAGGGGTAGGGTGCCACTTATTTGGGGTGTTTTTCATTTTTTGGGAATTTCTATCAGGACGGGCGCATTTCTGGTGTCATTCCGTCTAAAAACATTGTGTGTAAAATATTTTTGAAATAAAATAATAATTAGAACTGCCTCAACGAGGTCAAAGTTTATACTTTTTGTCGAAAAGTACTCATGGCGTTCTGTTATCATGTCTGTTTTCGTTTCGATAGCTGCTGTAGTTTCTGAGTTGAAAAATGATAACAGACAGACAGACGGACGGTCAGAGTCGTTGGTTTAGTCTTCCGCACTGGTGCACAGAAGACTAAAATGAGGTATTATACAGGGTGTAACACGAGTTTATCCAAATATTGATACAGGCGAAAGAACATGTTATTCTAAGTAGAAAATGGGTTGGGACTAGTTTTGCCAACACTAACAGTGTTTCATTCTCTTTTTCAGTGAGTTCTGAAACGACGTGATGGCTTCGGCAACAAGATCTAAAACAGCAGTCTATCTCCTGGGGACCGTGGACCACAGCATCACAGGAAGCATGCTGCCTACGGGAAAGCAGGCGCTTCAGTACTTTTTCCACCTTCACCTTGACGTCAAGAAGCCGATCAAGGAAGCAGCCGCTGAGACAGTGACCGCAGTCAAGGAATTCTGGGAGCGGTCCCGTATTCCTACGCAGAAAGACCAACGCGCAAGGGACAAGGTTCTCCGAATGTACGAGAAGTGGCGGGCTCTGAACAAGAACTTGAAACGGCGCATTGTGACCCAAATCAGGAACGAGGCCGAGTTCCTCTCATCCCTTGACCGCCTCTTCGACATCGCACACGAACAGGCGATGTCGATGATCACAATCGAAGAGGACAGGGAGTTCCTGACGGGACAAAGGGCCGAGGTGCGCGGCCGCATCTCCTCCACACGTGACATGACGCTGCACACTGAGGAGGAGCGTGCAAGGAGACAGGAAGCGGAAAGGAGCCGCCGGCAAGATGATGAAAGGGCGAACAGAGAGAGCCGAGAAGAACTCGTCGAACTGGCATCGAGCTCCAGCTCAGGTGCAAGCAACCCGACTCGGTCACCGACACGGCGTCGTCGCCGAGAAGAAGAGGAAGAGCTCTCTCTCCCGGGCCCGTCCACGTCGAATGCAGAAGCATCTACGACCCCTTTACCACCCAAGCGATTCCGCGCGTCGAAAAAGATGATCACCCCTGATCTCTCCGCAGCGATGGATCGGACGAAACTTACCGACCGAGAAGGTGTTTTTTTGCTGTCGGCGGCTGCGAGGAGCTTGGGCCACGACCCTGAGGAGCTGGTCTTGAACCGCGAATCCTCCCGCCGCGACCGAGCAAAGTTCCGTGCTATGGCAGCAGCGGAAATGAAGGCAGCCTTCCATCCTACTGTGCCGCTGACCGTTCACTGGGACGGGAAAATCGTACCAGCGGCTGACGGAGGCCCTGCTGAAGATCGCCTTCCAGTTCTGGTGTCTGGGGAGAACGTCGACAAGCTTCTGGCTGTGCCCAGCCCTCCCCGACGGCACCGGCCGCGCCATGGCGGAAGCCGTCCTCTCTGCCCTCGAGGATTGGGACATCAAGGGACGGATCTGTGCCCTCTCTTTTGACACCACCGCCTCAAACACAGGACTCTCAGGAGGAGCTTGCTATATCATTGAGCAGAAACTCGAGAAGACAGTGCTTCATTTGGCTTGCCGCCACCACATCCACGAACTGGTGTGCGAGAAGGCATTCACGGCGTGCCTCGGTCCCTCTACTGGTCCTGACATCCTCCTGTTCAAACGATTCGCCGCCCAGTGGGACTTCATCGATCAAACCAAAGCGAAGCCCTTCGAGGATGGAACCATGCCGCAGCACCTGAAGGACGCCCGCGACGACCTGCTGATCGAATTCAGCCGCCTCCTCGACGGTCAACATCCACGTGATGACTACAGGGAACTTCTGGAGCTCTCTCTAATTGTGCTGGGTGGTCCGAACAAGCGGGGTGCCCGGTTCGCTCGTCCCGGCGCCTTCCATCGCGCGCGCTGGATGGCAAAAGTCATCTATGCCATCAAACTGTTCCTGTTCCGGGAACAGTTTCAGATGTCGTCAGGCGAAGCGGCTGGAATCCGGCGATTCACCATCTTCGCCGTGTCCATCTACGTGACGGCCTGGTACAAAGCGCCGCTCCCGGCAACGGCCCCAGCCGCGGAGCTCGCGCTGCTCAAGGCCCTCGTCTATTATCCGGACTCAGCGGTGGCCAAGGCGACGGCGACAGTCTTCGCCAGGCACCTATGGTACTTGAGCGAGCGCCTCGTCACCCTGGCCATCTTCGACGAGGGTATCGACTTGGCGACAAAGCGGGAGATGATTAAAGCGATGGAAGAAGAGGAAGGATCGGAGGATCCCCGCGGCGTATCAATGTGGACCTGTCCACCGCCTCAATCGCCAACAATACATTGGCCAAGTTCACAACGACTACATCAAAGGAGTTCTTCAAGGTTCTGGACATCAGCACCGCCTTCCTGCTCAAGGATCCGGAGGAGTGGCGGACGGACCCAGCCTTCATCGCCGCATCCCGCCGAGTCCAGGCCCTTCAAGTTGTCAATGACTTCGCGGAGCGCGGGGTGGCGTTGATGCAGTCTTTCAACCTGGCCCTTACCAAGAGTGAAGACCAAAGGCAGTTCCTCTTACAAGTGGTCGAGAAGCACCGCTGTGACTTCCCAACCGCCCGCAAGTCCACCGTGACCTCTGCAAAGTAGGCAACAATGAGAGGGAGATGGGCGCCCATGATACCCCCCCCCCCTTGAGGGGCTAATACTCGAGTTGAGGGGGACCTAGAGTTGAAAGTATGAAGTCCAGTTATATGTTTTAGGTCAAGATTAGTAGCTTGAACAAACGAAGTGATATTTTATTTGCTAGAGGCATAGAACATCATGATCTAAAATTTCTACTTTTCGAGAAAATATACAAACTTTGACCGTATTGAGGCAGTTCTAAATATTGTTTTATTTCAAAAATATTTTACACACGATATTTTTTGACAAAATGGAACCAGAAACGCGCCCGTCCCGATAAAAATTCAAGCTTTCGAAAATAAGTGTCACCCTAGTGAGGGGGCATTAAGAGTGTGGGATTTACAATTCTTGAGAGTGAGAGTGAAAGGGAAAATGTATGTGAGAGAGAAAGGAGTGTAACTGAGCAAAGTATTGTGACCTTAATGGAAAGTGTGAGGGATGAATGGGGAGTAGATAGAGGTGAAGGAAGTATAAATGAAAGAATGAGGAAGAGAATGAATGTGATTGATTTTTGTGAGGAAGTGAGAATGTTATTGCTTGATAGAAGAAAATGTGTTGAATAAAAGCTTAGATGTAGAATTAACAAGTAGTATTAGAGAAGATATTAAAAGTAGATGGGTTAGAATGATAGAGAAAGTGCAACAGTGTTTAGGGAGTGGTAATGGTAATGTAGTATAAAGTATTGGCATAGTGTTCTGTAGGAAAAAAAAATAGTAGTATTGTATGATGTGTGAAAGAGTGAGTGGTTGGAAATTCAACCAGGTGGCAGCCTACATTTTGAGGCCAGAAGCTGGGCTGTGCTTGAAGGAGGAAGGTGCCTGGGTGAGTTCCCAGACCTGCTGATCCCTGCCTCTGGTGATTTGCTGCTTTGCGGGTTTCAACCTCATTCCTTGTATTGTAAATAACTATTGTAAATAACTATTGTAAATAAATATTAAAAAATTAAATTGTAGGTATTTTTTTAGTATAACGTAAATTATTAAAGAGAAAGTAATTGTTAGCCAGCTGTTAGTCCTGAATATTGAATGTTTGAATGCTTACTGTATTTGTTAAATATAAAGATTATTAAATAACTGAATTATAATTTAAATAAATAAATGAATGATTTATAAAGTAAATTTGTAAATATGTTATTCTTATGATAGCCATGTATGTAATTAATGATTTAAAAGATTTAAAATTGAAAACAATTATTTTTGGGAAAAAAAATATATATATAAAAAAAATAAAATTGAAAATTATTTTTTGAAAAAAAAAAAAAAAAAAAAAAAAAAAAAAAAATATATATATTTGAAAATTGAAAAAAAAAGAGGGGTATCTATGTAAATGATTTGTTGATGAATATTTTGGTATAAAAATTGTAAGGAAAGGAAGAGAGGACCATATTGGGGTAATATAGTAGGTGTGTGGGCTATATGGCAAGACAGGTGGAAAGGAGCTTGGGGGGGGGGGGGGGGGGGGGGGGGAGATGTGAAGGGTGAACCCTTTCCCTTTTTAGTTCTCAGCCCTTTCCCCCTGGCCTTGATTATTATTATTTATATATTAAATTTCTTTGATTTTTTTTATGAAATACTTGTTATAGATGGGATTTTAATGGTTCTCTCTCTCTTTCCAGCAAATGAATAAGAATGATAACTGTTATAAGAAATTAGAAAGATAGTAATAAATAATAAGCATTAAGATAATAAATAATAAACATTAAGTACTAAATTGTTAAAATCTTAACAAAAAGAATAAACAAGTTATATATAAAGAAATGGTAAACTTGTAAACAAGGAATGAAGAATAAAACAGTTTTATTAAATTAGTATGGGAAAAAGAGAGTTGGACTGTCGCTTGTTAAACCCTGTTAGTAAATGGATAATTAAGTACCGAGTTGTTAAGTTTTAACAAACAAATGAATAAGAATGTTAAATGTTATAAGATATGTTAATATTTTAATGAATGAAAAAAAGAATAAACAAATTTAGTAAAAGAGACGCTTCTGATGTTTAAGTGTCGGTGTGTGTGTCAAAACTCGAGTTTTGAGAAGTGGAGGGAACCAATTGGCGCATGTGTGGAAATATAAATAAAAAATATAGTTTAAGAGGGTAATTTGACAAGAGAAAATAAAGAACATAACAGAGGAAACTAAAGTCAGGCTGGATTTGTCTGAGGCTGAAGACCGTTATTGGACCAAGGGAACTTTAAGTTCTGTTAGGAAGGGGATGCCGAAGATAGTGAACCACTAACAGAAGGAAGCTATTCTGGCAAGTAAGAAACTGTTGGTGGCAGGAGCCAGCAGTCGTGGAATCGGAGGTCTGGGCAGCGAGCCTGGATCCAACAACCCTTCAAGGTAAGCAGCCTGGTTTCATGGAGTTCTTAAACAAAAGAAAAAATTCTTATTCGTGGTGCGGCCGTTAGGTTACTCCAAATCCCACCACAACGGTAGTGATGTGCGTTAACATATACGTAGTTCAATCAAAGTAAAATAACAAAACACAAATTATACAAATAATAGTAAATCATAGTAGTAAATAATACTGTAAATAAAAATAAAATAAATAAAAAAATATAATAAAAAATGATTAAAAACCAACTGATCAGAATTCGAATTTTTCGTCGTCTATTATTTTATTTAATTTATTTAATACGACAGTCGTGGTCGTAAGTCCGGATGGACGGAAGTCGGGTGGTCGTAACTCGGGGAGTATCTGTACCTCAAAAGGCCTTGCAGCCCATACCAAGGAGGTACCAATGGCAACGGGTGCCAGAGAAAATTTTGTACATACTCAAATAGTGTGCAAAATTTGGTCTAACCTTTTCTTGAACTGATCCACAGAGGAACTGTTCACAACTTCTGAAGGTAACCTGTTCCACGTGTCACAGATCTTATAGCTACGTAAAGTAATTCCCACACACACTAGTCCTAAACCATTTCAAATCCAACTTCCAACCATTGTTGCGAGTTGGGTTATCATTTAAACTAAACATGCTTCTAAAATCGACATCGTTGAACCCGCGTAAGAGCTTGAAAACCTCGATCGGTTGACCGCACAGCCTCCCGAGTTTCCAGCGAAAACAAGTTCAGGGCGTGTAACTGTCGATTGTAGCCCATATGCCTAATGAAAGGGATTAACTTTGTGGCCCTCACCTGCATTCGCTCCAGCCTCTCAATATCTTTCCTGAGGGTGGGCGACCAGAACTGCACAGCATACTCTAGGTGGGGCCGAACCAGGGAATTGTACAGAGAGAGCACAATCTCCTTGTTCCAAAACTGAAATTGCCTCCTGATATAACCCAATAGCTTCTGGGCTTTCTTTTCCACCTCTACGCACTGTTTCGTAAACTTAAGGTCGCTGCTAATTAGCACACCCAAGTCCTTTTCTAAATCAGTCACCTCGATATTACTCTCCAACATGGAGTAGTCCGACTTGGGATTGGCGTAGCCAATGTGCATCACTTTGCATTTACCCAAGTTAAACGGCATTTGCCATTTTTTCCGACCACTCTCCTATCCTACCTAGGTCCGCACGCAGTTCCTCGATCGCTTCGGGCATCCCAACATTGGCCCCAAGCTTGGTGTCATCAGGGAATTTGGCGATCCGACTGACGATGCCACCGTCGATATCATTTATGTAAATGATAAACAACAGTGGCCCCAAAACGGAACCCTGAGGAACCCCACTAGTGACCGAGGCCCAACCCAAACTAGCCCCTTTAATTACAACCCTCTGCCGCCTATACTTCAGCCAATTTTCAGTCCACCTATCTATTTCCCCACCGATACCCAGCGCACGCACTTTCGCCATTAGCCGGCGGTGAGGTACTTTTTCAAAGGCTTTCTGAAAGTCGAGATAAAGTATATCAATTGCCCTACTCTTATCATACTCACTCAACATGACATGGAAAAACTCGAGCAAGTTGGTGAGACACGACCTATGCTGTCTAAACCCATGTTGGGAGTCCCCAAGCAGCTTGTAGGAATCCAAATGGTCATCGATCCTATCCACTATTATCCCCTCTAATAATTTACCTACAACTGAAGTGAGACCAATGGGACGATAGTTCCCTGGACTTCCGTGATCCCCTTTCTTAAAGACAGGGGTCACGTTGGCTTCCCTCCAGTCACCAGGCACCTGGCCCATCTCCAACAATTTGTTGAAGACTGTAGCCAGGTGGGGAGCCACCTGGTCGCACACTTCTTGCAACACTCTGGGGAGAAACTAGGCTGGCCCAGGAGCCTTAAACGCGGTTTGTTTATTCTATCGGCAACAACTGTCGCGGTACATCGAACACTATCCAGGCCAGCACCTTCGGGGATGACGCGGGTATCCTCCCTGGTGAACACTCCCGCAAAGTACTCATTAAGCACATTAGCGATGTCTGCGTCGCTTTCTACTATTAACATAACTGAAGAACTCCTTAGGGTTCCCCTTGCAGAGGCTGGCCACCCGTAGTTCTTTGTTATATTTCGCTAGCCTAACCTTCGCCTTCACTTCCCTATACAGGCAGACATACGCTTCAGTGTTCTCATGGGAACGATTGGCCTTCGCCCTCCTATACGCTACTTCCCTATTTCAGATAGCCGAAGCGACGTCACGATTGAACCACTTAGGCTGTGTTGAAGCAGGGGTGACTGGTTTTGAGGGTATGGCAGCAGACTGCAGCACCATAAACTCGTCCCGGAATGCACTCCACACTCCAACATCGCCGTCGACCTCGAACCCCATCTCACCTACGCTATCCCTGAAGCTAACAAAGTCCGTCCACCGGAGATCGAGCTTACTGCCTCTCGAGTTACTACGCTTCACCCGAGAGACGCACACACGGAACCTAATCAGACCGTGATCACTCCCGCCCAACGATTCATCAATGGTGAGGCCAGTGACGAGGTTGTCTTCGGCCATGAATACTAAGTCTAGAACGCTTTCGCCTCGTATAGGCTCATTGGCCCACTGAGTGAGGAAGTTCTCATCAGCAAAGTCAACTAGCCTCCTCCCTTCAGCATCAGCAGTCCTGTCTTCCCACTTTATGCCGCGACAGTTGAAGTCTCCTAAAACTACATACACCCTATCCCCTAGCAGACTACTGAGTTCGGTGTAC
This sequence comes from Bathynomus jamesi, assembly GCA_023014485.1. Taxonomy (NCBI): domain Eukaryota; kingdom Metazoa; phylum Arthropoda; class Malacostraca; order Isopoda; family Cirolanidae; genus Bathynomus; species Bathynomus jamesi. Next base: position 26,482 of record JAJOZX010008219.1, on the reverse strand, counting down.
AGGGCTGTATCCTCCTCGAGGAGGAGATGCAGAGGTCTGTACATCAAGATTAACCTATAGCTCGTCCCTCCCACATTCAGATCGATGCCAAGCAGCTCCCGTTCCAACTGGAACTGGCAGTCAACCGGACTCAACATGTCCCTGACATATATTAGTACCCCAACCCCCTCCCCATGGGTGCGGTCTTTGCAAAACATTCTATACCCGGGAATCTCAAACTCCCCAACATAGTCCCTATGATCAGTATGAATCCAGGACTCAGTGATAGCAACGATATCCTGGTATTCTGATGCTAAGAGCGCCCGTAGTTCACAAAACTTGTTCCTAATGGACCTAGCATTAAAAAGCATTGCTTGGAGGGAGCCTTCCCTATTCTGACCGCCCCCTAGCACGACCAGTTTCCCGAACAGCCAGGGCTGTCGGAGTTGAAGAGCCCCTCACTAATGAGGGACAACTTCCGCAGGAGCCTGAGTCAAAAAAAAAAAATGCAGGTGTGAAGAAAAAAGGTCTGGTTGAGTGGAAAGGGCTTGGGGGGGGGGGGGATTTGTAAAGTCTCCATATGTTTTTGGATTGGCCTTTCCATCTCAACCAGATACTTTCATTTTAGGGACATTCTTGTCAAATGATAATTAGGTTCAGTAGGGTGTGTGTGGTTATTATTATTAATTACTAGTACAGTTCCCGTCGCTTTGCTGATGGTTAGACAGGCTAAACTACATAAAAGAACGCAGCCATGAAAATTTTGAGCTTCACATTGTGTCAGCATTTCTGAATCTGCTATCTCCCAAAACCTCCTCACCCCCATTCATGCAACTTGGGGGCTAACCCCCTCCCCCATTACCCCTACCCCTCCCCATTACCCCCACCCTTCCCCCATTACTGCCAGGGATAAATTTCACAAACATACAAACAGACAGGCTAAACTACAGAAAAGAACACAGTCATGAAAATCTTGAGCTTCACATTTCCGCCCATAATACAATTTCTGAATTTTTTCTCACAATTTCTGAAAGTGTGATGGATGGATGGACGGACAGCTCTCTTATTATAATACAGATTAATTATTATTTGTATTATTTTATTAATTGTCTTTATTTAAATACCAGTATGTATTAGATTGGGCAAAAGATGTAGGGTTAGATAGGTAATTACCAAGTATTTTGTTTTTTGGGGGATTTCAGCGGGTTTCAAAGGTTTGAGTATTGGCCAGATAGTTAATTTATGATAAAGAAGGATCGATAGACCAACGAGTAGTGGTGGGAAGGAAAGGTTTTTCAGAGGCCAAAGGAAAGCTATTGTTGGGCTGAAAATAATCTTGGGGTCAGGATCTCTTCTCCCCATTGTTCGCCAGAATGTCTATTTGGGGGGGATCTCTCTCTCTCTCTCTCTTTTGATAAGGTACCTCACCCCCAGCTAATGGCAAAAGTGCGCGCGCTGGGTATCAGTGGGGAAATAGGTAGGTGGATTGAAAACTGGCTGAGGAATAGGAGGCAGAGGGTTGTAATTAAAGGGGCTAGTTCGGGTTGGGCTTCGGTCACTAGTGGGGTTCCTCAGGGTTCCATTTTCAGGCCACTGTTGTTTATCATTTACATAAATGATATCGACGGTGGCATCGTCAGTCAGATCGCGAAATTCGCTGATGACACCAAGCTTGGGGCCAATGTTGGGACGCCTGAAGCAATCGAGGAACTGCGTGTGGACCTAGGTAGGATAGGAGAGTGGTCCAAAAAATGGCAAATGCCGTTTAACTTGGGTAAATGCAAAGTGATGCACATTGGCTACGCCAATCAAGAAGTTGGACTACTCCATGTTGGGGAGTAATATCGAGGTGACTGAATTAGAAAAGGACTTGGGTGTGCTAAAGCAGCGACCTTAAGTTTACGAAACGGTGCATAGAGGTGGAAAAGAAAGCCCAGAAACTATTGGGTTATATCATGAGGCAATTTCAGTTTCGGAACAAGGAGACTGTGCTCTCACTGTACAATTCCCTGGTTTGGCCACACCTGGAGTATGCTGTGCAGTTCTGGTCACCCACCCTCAGGAAAGATATTGAGAGGCTGGAGCGAGTACAGGTGAGGGCCACAAAGTTAATCCCTTCCGTTAGGCATATGGGCTACAATCGATGGTTACGCGCCCTGAACTTGTTTTCGCGTGAAACTCGGAGGCTGCGTGGTCAACTGATCGAGGTTTTCAAGTTCTTACGTGGGTTCAATGATGTTGATTTTAGAAGCATGTTTAGTTTAAATGATAACCCAACTCGCAACAATGGTTGGAAGTTGGATTTGAAATGGTTTAGGACTAGTGTGTGTGGGAATTACTTTACGTATAAGATCTGTGACACGTGGAACAGGTTACCTTCGGAAGTTGTGAACAGTTCCTCTGTGGATCAGTTCAAGAAAAGGTTAGACCAAATCTTGCACACTATTTGTGTGTACAAAATTTTCCCTGGCACCCGTTGCCATTGGTACCTCCTCAGTATGGGCCGCAAGGCCTTTTGAGGTACTTCTTTTCCTTGTAACTCCTTGTAACACTCTCTCTGATTTCATAGGGGAACAAAAGTTTAATTCTTTCCCATGTTCTGGAACAAAGATAAGTAAAGTGTAGTTTGTCCATTAAGTCTGAACTTAAGAAATTAAAAAAGCAACTAAGAATAAAGGTGTATTACAATCAACAAAATTAGTATTATTTCCTGGACCTAGTAACAGTAGTTACACGAATTAAGAAAGCACTTTACGTAGAAAGAGAGTGAAACCCAAACCCAAGAAGAAATTTAATTCATTTATTGTCATCTAGTTATTATCCGTCGAGAGAAGAATATTGATAGAATAACTAAAGTCAATGTAAACTGAATATAACCCCTTGTACTGTAAGTTATGCACCATCCACTTTGAAAGTAAGAGAACATCCGTTATGTTAATTTGATAAATACCTTAAGACTGTAACTCCACTAACCTTAGGATTTGAAGTGTGATTAAAAACATTTATTTATAAATAATAAAAATAAATAATAAAAATAAATAAATAAATAAATAAATATAAAGTTGATTAAATACCAAATTGTTAATATTTTAACAAAGGGGTTTAAGGTTTTTCTATTAGCTATAGTTTTCTAGTGATAGGCTGAGGACAGGAAAAGATTACTTTTTTGTCATTTGGTTTGGTTGACCTAGACGTGTCTCATCGTCCCTGCAAGGATTCAAACCTGAAGCCTGGCCTGGGACCTATCTTGTCATTTGGGTTGCCCTGAAAAAAAATACTGGTATCGTGGTGGCCCAGAAATCCACCACAACACCAATCCGTGGTAAAAAACAATTTAAACATCTTTTATTGCAGTAGTATTAGTTTTAATTTCGATGTTGTTTATAGACCTCCTGTTCAACCCCTTGATACCGATACTAGATTTTACACACTTCTTATTAACTTTATTAATAATGGGGATAATATAGTTGTCGGAGACTTTAACTGCCCTAACATTTAATTACGAGACTTTTACTGGTAATGATGAGGGTTTGAGACTAATTGAGTTCAAGGAAGATAATTTTTTACGACAGATGGTTACTGAACCAACACGCAGTGACAATATTTTAGATGTGGTGGTGACTAATGATGAAAATATAGTCAAAGGTTTGAAAGTAGGTGGGAGTTTAGGATGTAGTGATCACTAAATTATTAGGTTTAAGCTATTGATAGAAAACACTAAGGATAGTAACATTATACAGTGCCCTCGAAAAGTATCCGATCACCCTTGAAATTTGTATTTTTTACATAAAAAACAATGTTTAAATGTATACTAACCTTATATTAGTATTTTGTCATCTGTCCTTTGGTTTGGATGACTTGTTCTAGACATTTTGGCATGGATTTAATCAAGTTTTGACAAACTTCCACTGATATTTCCTTGCACCATACCTTTTTGATGGCCTCTTGTAATTTTTCGACTGAGCCAGTGTCGTGGCATTCAACCTTATTTTTTATTATTAGCCACAGATTTTCTATCGGATTGAGATCTGGACTATTACCAGGCCAATCCAAAATATCAAATTTATTGTCAGTAATCCATTTTGTCACTATTTTGGCCCTGTGACATGGTGCACCATCATGCATGTATGTTTTTGTCCTTTGGATTGCCATTGCCATTGGAAGTTTATCCTGTAGCATTGCTAAATACCGTGCACCATTCATAGTTGTGTTCTTCGGAAGAAAATATAAGTTTCCACGCCCATAGTAACCGAAACAACCCCAAACCATCACACTTGGAGGGTGTTTCATTGTCTTTAGGGTGTATTTAGGGTCCATCCTATTTGAGCCAATAGGCCGGCGAACCTTTTTTGGACAACTTCTGAATGTCAAAAATGTCGACTCATCGCTAAATAAAACCTTCTTCCAGTCATCAACAGTCCAATGAATGTATTTTTTACAAAATGCGACACGTTTTTTACGCATTTTTTCATTAATGAACGGTTTCTTAGCAGCATGGCGAGATGGTAATCCGAGTTCTTTTTGGAGCCGCTCCTGGATAGTTCGTTCAGAAACACCAGATAACAAATTATTCATATTAAATTTTATTTCTTTCGCAGTTATTGTTGGGTTTTTCAATACTAAACGTTTCATAAGTTTGTCTGTTCGCGAATTTGTTTTTCTCGGTCTGCCAGATCGTTTTTTAGGGACTGGCGTGGTTAGGCCACCATTGTTCTTAGCCCGTGAAACCCATAAATTAACGGTACTTTGGGATATGTTTAATTCCTTAGCTATCTGTCTCTGTGATTTCCCACATGCATGCAAAGCAACAATAGCACCTCGACAATCACTCTTAAGTTGTTTTTTAGCACACATTATATATAAATTTTATTTACACCACTTTCTGTAAAAAAAAAAAAAAATCAAGAAATTTACACAAACAGTGAAATCTGACAAATTTGAGACAGCCACCCGCAACGAAGGCTACCAGAACACTAATTTGAGAATGCGTTGGATAGCTCTCATATCAGCGAGCAACCTCAGTTACCAGATGTCGCTAGAACAAATAGAAAGTGAATTACGTGTCTCTGAATATTAAGGGAAAATATTGTATTTTCTTGAGTGATCGGATACTTTTTGCGGGCACTGTAGAAGTCCCTAATTTTCATAGGGCTAATTTTTATAGTTTTTTTTGGATAGGATGATAGTAGTGGACTGGGATAATTTATTTATGGGTAATTATCAGTGGCGACTCGTGGTATAAATGTATGGGGGTGCGATTTCATAAAATTTAAAATTTTTAGAATTGTAGTACATAAACAATCACATGGTGCTTCCGTACGGTACTTATATGTCAAAAGAAGCCATAAATTTGTATTAAAAAATATTTTAATAAAATATAAAAATAATTGTTGAATAAATTTGACTATAATAATGTACCACTGTACGACAACACGGACTCACAATAGGCTAGTGCGATAGTGCGAATCCAACTGCCGCTCACAAGAGTACTGTACTTGTATTAACATATGCGGCTATGCCAGACGTACAATTCTAGTTAATTACAAATAAGTAATAATTTTAATAAAATACATATAAATGGCTTATATAATTATTACTGAAGTAACTATTAGTAAAAATAAAGTTATTATAAAAAAAATTCGCGATTGTACTTATATTTTCATTATAACAGTAAAATATAATTTATATTTACTTGAGCGAAAAATCTATCGCTCCATTCGGCTGCAATATTATTTTGTATTCAAACAGCGGTACGCTATTTGAAGCTATGCTATAAGTTTAGAATATTATGTACTGTATGAAGGCTTACTCAAAATGCCTCATGAATCATGATATGCCACATGAATTTTTAAAATATATTTCAAGAATATTTATTTTAATATCTTAAAATTAATATATTTTTTATCTGTTAAATTAATATTTATCGTTTCAAGCAAGGGGGAGCGACCGCTCCATCGCTCCTATACGCCAGTCGCCACTGGTAATTATGCAAATTTTCATTAGGAGGCATTTAAAGAAATTTTTTGATTATCAAAATGGAGTTTATTACATGTAGGCCCAACCACACTAGTAATCATGGTAGGCCCAAGTAGTGGACTAGGGAAATAGGAGAGTTCATAAACGAGTGTAACAGTGTGTATTGACTTAATAAGCATGGTAGCTAACTTTAATAGAAATATCAAGCCTAGACATCAGATTAAAAGGTCTGTTAGGAATGCTAAGCGTAATTTTGAGATACTTCTAGCTGTGGATAGTAAACAATCCAAAAAAGCTTTTGACTACATCAATAATTGTAAGCTGATAAAAGATAACATAGGCCCTCTAGTGGACACTAATGGCATTTTGGCTTCCAACACTCAGGTGATGGTGGGTATTTTCATCGTTTTTATGACAGCTTTTACTGTAGAAGACGTACATAATGTCCCCAACATGGATATCATCATTCCATTTAGTAGCGAGACTATTTTGAATGAAATAACTGTTCACAGGGGTGAGATTGCCATCAATAAGATAAAAGTTAGCAAGGCTCCAGGCCCTGACACATTTTATCCTAGACATTTGAAAGATTTGAAAAATGTTATTGTAGGGCCCTTAACAAAAATTTTTAATGAGCCACTGAAAGCAGGGATTATTCCTGAAGACTTCATATTAGCTAGTTATGCCCATTTTTAAAAAGGGAATCCATAGTTAAGGATCATATCATATCAATCACTTAGAAAGTCACAATTTGATTAATAGTAGTCAGCATGGGTTTCGATACCATAAATATTGTTTAACTAATTTGTTAGGGTTTTATAACAAAATAGTGCATGAATACAATAGGCATAGAGTGGCAGACTTTATTTATTTAGACTTTACAGTTTGATACAGTTCCACACACAAGATTAATTGTGAAGGTTAAAGCACACAGTATACATGGTATGGTGTGTCAATTTTGGGGGTGAAATGACTAAATTGAAAATCATGTGATTTGGTAGCAATTTAATGTAATCATTTGGCATACAAAATAATATCTTTGCTTCAAAAACAACAAAAAATAACTCCTACCTACATCAATTTTAATTCAAAAATTCCATTTTTCCATAAATTCTTAACAAAATAACAAATGTGCGCAAACATCCTATCAACATTTAAAGTGGCAATAAGATATCATTCAGAGTCTTTATTTGAAAATAACCAATGCAGTCATGTCCTTTTTGCTGCAGTTCCTTGACATCAGCATTCGGCTTGCTACTTGCGCTTCGATGTAGCCATCTCGCCTCTCGTGACTGTAAACTTGACTAGCTGCTTCTGTGACCATTTTCACACACCTCTCCACACTCTGAGTGTGAGAAGACCACTTTGGCACTTGCATTGGGGCTTCTTTAAGTTGTGTTAAATCTTTGTTTGTTATACATGTCAGTGGTGGCTCCAAAACCTCCGAACTCAACTAATTCTGACAATTTCGTGGCATTGACATTTATCGGAGGTACCTTCCTTGTCTGAACAGAGCAGTCTCCCAGCTGATCATCATCTAGTGATGTTCCTCTAAGCTTTAGAATGATTTCCACAGCCTCAGTTCGCTCTTTGGTACATTGGCTGCAGAGTATTGCTTGCAAAACTGCCTCTGGCCTAGCATACCAAGCGGATCTTCTCACCACAGGTAACATGATGTCCACCACTACTTTCCTTTGGGTTCTCAGTAGCTGTAATTGAAACAAGATGTGGTTGGGCCCCTCCATCCACATTGGATTAAGTTTTACATTGAACCAGTGAGGAAGATAAAACCCAATAATAAATTCAACAATCAACATCAAATTCTGTAGCATTTTTGCCCTTCAGTGCATGTTTGGAAACCCAAATCCTGCAGAAACGAATCGCTGTAGTTAACCAACGACTGTGACTTACGGGTTCAATCTCGAAGAGAGCCAGATTTTGAGGCAACTCTCCTGATCTGATTGCTTGAACAATACGATAAGCATAAGACTGATCCGTGTTGAGGTCTTTGATAACTTCTTCAGACAACACTGGAAGGGGAGGGCCTACTTCGACCTTTGGAAATTTTGTATTTATTTCTAATTCCGTTGCTTCATCTAGCATGTTGCCAAGGGGGCCTGACCACTTGTTGCTCTTTGTAGGACCATCAAGTTCCTGGATGAGACGACGAAGAGGTAGTTCCCCTGCGTGCAAATCACATACAATCCAAACAAGCCTTCTTCCAAGTTTTTTCTCTAAATGAGTCATAACACTGCCCTGCCATCCACTGTTCACCGCAGTTGAGTCTCCACCAACGGCCTGCAGTGAACTGTCAAGTCTTCTTTCTTGAAGCCAACATCATATTTGATCAGCAATTGCCTCTGCATGTTTCTTGCCTTCTACTTCTGCTTCAGGAACAAAGTGAAACAAATAGTGGCCATCAGGTTCGGAACACACAGAGTAGCATTCTTCTTTGATGAGACTGGGAAACTTTCTGTCCATTCCCTCTACCTCTAGGAGAACTTTTGTGTCATCTCTTCTTCCATCAAACAAAAGGCAGGAGAGACCTTCCTCCTTAAAATCTTTTTCATGCTGATCAGATATTTCCTTCATTATTTTTTCTTGTGCTCTTCTTATCTTATTATGATCTATCACTAAGGATGTATCCTCTCGGCTGATGAGGCCTGCATCTATCCAAGCGGCAGTGGCAATCTCTGCACTCTCTCATAGCCCTGTATGGTGGTGAATACTGGCAAGGGCAATGTTTGAGATGTCTTTAGTGTTGTATTTCATTCTCTTCGGCGAAGGTTCAGATGGCATTTTGGAGCTATCATCTGATGTTGCTTCTTTCTGTTCATCTGAAGAGCTTTCAAAGAAGTGAGAAACCTCTTGATAGAGCTTTTCATCTCTTTGGGTGGCTTCTTCACTCTTCTTTTTCTTCCCTCTCTCAGATTTTCTCTTTTTTCTTAGCAATAACAATGTGTTTTTTGGTTTCTGAATAATCTGCTGAACCAATCTGCATACTTCCTTGGCCTCCTGCCTTTATGAAAGCCAGCTCCAAAACAGGGATCTTCTTCTCACGAGGACAGCGACAATCAATGTGAGGGTGAGGTTCTCTTCAGCATGAGGGAGAACAATTGGCTTCAGAACACAACTCCATGGGACACTGGCAGTTAAAAATGTCAAGAGTAGTATCAAGTGTGTGCAGAAATTTATTTTTCTTTGCTAGTTTTCCTTTACCAAGTGATGTCTCAACTGCTTTGTGCCACAGCTTTGTTAATTTTAGCTCAATAGTTCTAAACTGATTGAGTACAGGTGGTTTGAATAACACATTTGCTTTTTTCCACTGATGCAGAATAGGGGGAATCATGTCCCTTATGAGCTCTTTCTCTGTGTAGTTCCTTCTATCCTTTGTATTTTGTTCATGAAGGAGTAACCCTAGTTTCAGCATGTCTCGCACTGTTGGTAGTCTTGTCTTCAATTTTGGTATCTTAGGAATATCTGAAAAGAAAAAAACATTTAAGTATTTTATATCAATTATGATGTTTCAAAGTTGTCATTTGATGTTCTAAAATGCAATAAAAAAATATTTCATGGGATTACAACATAATTAGACAGAATATGATGATGATAAATAATTAATAATAATCAATAATCCATACTTACAGTTAAACTGTAGTATTCGTCTAGTAGAATAACTATGAAGTAGGTACAAGAGCAATAACAGCAAACCACCATCTATGACATCTAAGAGGCAACTGAGGACTGAGAGTGAGGGACAGTTCTATTCATGTTGTGACTTGTACATTGTACAACAACTATATGACCTTGAAAACACTCCATATGCATCAGTGGGATAATTCTGTGACAGATGAATAGTTAATCAATTTGTGTCCTATTATTTAGTAAGAGTCAATTTCTGAAACTTTAAGGTACAATTGATGTAGGTAAGGGTTATTTTATTTCATTTTGGTTGGCCAATTTCAAGTTTTGACATGAAAAGACACTATATTTTCACTACCAAAATTGATTTGAAAAAAGTTGACAAAATTGACACCCGAATACATGGTTTCCTTGTTTAGAGGAATGGCTTCATGCTAGGAAACAGAGGGTCATTGTTCATGGTAGGGAATTGGGGTGGTTGGATGTAGGTAGTGGTGTTCCTCAGGTTTCACTGTTAGGCCCATTGCTATTTGTAACCTACATTATAGGGTCATTCTCTGTCAGATCAACCAGTGCGTAACACCCTCATCTCTCAGATTTTGCTGAAATTTGGTTTATAGGGAGTTTGTGGGCCCTGAATCCATTTCTGAAATTATAAGGTCAATCCGACCAACGGTTCAAGAGATATGACCTCGGGAAATTTGAGGTCACTTGCGAGGTCACTAACATTTGGCGACCCATAACTTGGGTAATAATGGTCACAATTATATAAATATATATATTTAGAATCAGAAAATGACAAGGAATCCAAATATGCAAGTTTTAGAACTCTAGGTTGAAAAATAAAAAAGTTACACTGTAACCAAAATTTGAGGTCACGATTTGACCTCTGGGGTATCAAATGAGAATTTTTTTTTTAAATGTAAAAAATGAAGGCATAGGCATTGGCTATTAGAATCAGCAAAAAAAAGTTTGTTTATGTTAGTATTTTTCATGTAACTAACATAAGTGAACACCATATTCATAAGTTGTGCGTCAATTCTACCTATTTTTTCACACTTAAGCTCATAATTTGACCTATAGAAATTAAAATTACATTTTTTTATAGATATAAAAACAAAGGCAAAAATGTAAAATTGTATTTCACTGCTAATCTACACTGGCAATAATAGTTATAATAGTGAAAGGGGAAGACCTACTTAGAGGATTCATGTGCTAGCCTAATACAATTTTTGCATGCTCGATGCTCTCATCAATTTCTTTTTGTGGAAAAATGTATTGAATTCTGCTGCCTCCTCTTAGGGTAGGACAACTCATTACAGTTAATATATGATGTCCTGGCACTGCACATGAATCCTTGTTTGATGGATAATAATATGCACTTGATCCTGATGACCCAGAGGGATGTAGAAAGTTCACAGTGAAATCATCAAACTCTTCACAATATTCCTCCACAATTCCATACCAAACTTGCATGTCATAAATGCAGCCAACATACTCTCCTGGTTTGACACATTTTAGGTTACCAAGCATTGCAGGTTCATTAGTAAAATGACTTTTCCTTATTCTTTTCTTTTCTCCAATGCCACTTGAAATGGGATACACCATCAGTTCTTCCTTGTTTAGGGGAACAAATCTATGATATTTCTGAGTTCCAGGAATAGCCCTACTATCCTTGAATCGATGTTCCAACCGTTCTTCTGCATCTTTCAAATCAGCTGTAGTTACAAAGAAAAAATTTATCTTCTTGCTCAAGTTTTCTTCACAAAACTGAAAAACGTGTTCTGGTGTAAGAATTTGCCTCTCTGTAGTTCTCTGCAACTGGCACGAGCAGTAGCTCTTTTCACTGTTCCTCCAATCCCATCACATGCATTTTTGCCATGGGATGTAGCAAAGAAGTGCCATTCACAAGACAGACCAAAATCCTCTTCATGGTAACAGAGATTTGTGAAGTTGTATCTGTTCTTATATTGGCCAGCACATCCATCTGAGAAATAGTGCACCTTCTTCAATTGTGGGCATCTGAATTTAACATATGTCATAAGCTTCAATATGAATGAGTAAACCATTATAGTGTTGTGTTTTAGTGATGCAGATAAGAAACAGACACTAAAATGGCTAAGTTCCTGGTCTGCAGATGATCTATAATAGATGACAAAAGGGTGAACTGTACACTGTGAATTGTCCCAGTGAAACCCTTGGGCAGCATCCTGGACAATGAAAGAATAATTCTCAGAGAAATCACCTACTATAACTACCTCGCTCTGAGGTGGTAGTGTTTCTTTCAACTGCTTGAAGTACTGTGATTGTTGCTGAGCAACAAAGTGATGACGAACCATGCGGGATATTTTCATGCTTAGGGATGATAAGTATTCATGAAGTGGCTCCACCTTATCAACCATTGTACAACGGTCAACAGTCACCCATTGCTTGTAAGATATTTCATTTGGAGCTGATTTCACACTGTCAAGTAACTCAAGAAAATCCAGGACACCTTCTTCTCTTGGGCAATCATTGCAAAGTTGCATCATGCAAGTCTCTCTTTCTGTACTGCAGACACTGTAATCCATAAGATCCTTGTATGAAAGACCTCTTTCTCCCAATGCAGCCAGCTGCAATTTTGGATTTTGATGGTATGTGCAGACACAGACAGAATGAGTCCCACCACTACCGGCAAGCACACAATATGATGGCCGTAATTTTGCAAATGTGGAAAATCCTATTTTGGGGTTCTTTTCATCATTTTTATATAGTTCAAACATCTCTCTTAAATTCCCGAGGACCAATCATTTTTGCACCTTCATTGCACCTTCAGCACTGATAACTTTCACGCAATCCTTTTGGCCAGGACACATACGACTAACCTCTTCTGACTCATAGAATCTTCTAACTATATCTTTGTGTTCTTCAGATATCACTTTTCCTTTGCTCATTAGTGGAATCTTCGGAAGGATTCCATGTTCTGATTTAAGTGAACGGCTTCTTTTCACCATGTATGTTGTAGTTTGAAAGAAACTAGCTGTTTTTTCAATTGTGTATGGTGAGAGTGTCAATATTTGTAGTTTGTGATAGTGACATTTGCTCTCCAGGAATGACTGTTTCAATTCATTCATTAATTTGTCTAGATGTTTTTCAGATTTAGTTTCAGGTTTTGAAGTATCACTTACCTCCTCGGTAATTTGAACACCATAACTGAGTTCTAGCCTCTCCTTCAGGTGTTTCTGAGCAGATGATAGCTTACCACGAGCCTTGCGCTTTTTCTGGCTTAATGACAGCCCTTCTGAAAAGAACAGAAAAAAAGGTTTCACACACCTAAATATTAGTAATTAAATATTAACTATAGTACCTTAAATGCTATATAATTGGCTATATAGTAGATCAAACAGACCTTGTAGTAAAGTATAAGTTATTATATTAATTTATTACTTACTTTTTTTAACTGGTGTTTGGTCCAGAAATGCTAGAACTGGTTCAACTGAAGTTGAAGGATTTTCCTTTATCAAGCAATCACTGTCATTGTCCAGATCTTGAATTGAAGAGATGTTACTCAAGCCACTGATAGTAGATGATTCATTTGAATCCTGCTCAGACTCGTTGTTTTCAGTGGTACTAAGTATAGTGGGGTTTTTCATTATCAGTGTCCAGCAGTTCACACACAACAATGAGTCTTTTTTCACTCTTCCAGCACATTTTTCAACAAGTACATCAGTCACTTTTCTAAGATTGATTGTTATGCATTTCTTGTGTTTTTGAATAGGGTCCTGGCAGTATTTCAAGTGCCGAACCATTGTATTTTGATCTGTAAAGATATAGGATTTACAATTAGGTAATATATATTTTTTAGAAAATATATAGCTATACACACTTAATATTTTAGGCCTTGATAGTCTCTGAGGCTCATTAAAACACCATACCCACCAGCCACCCACAGTGCTGGCTGGAACTGTACTAACCTGTAGACAAGGAATTTTGCAACTATCTGTGTTGATTCTGCACTTAGACAAGTAGCAACATGTTTCAACAGGTTTGTTTAGGCTACATGTGAGCTTAGTCTTCCCCTTTCACTATTATAACTATTATTGCCAGTGTAGATTAGCAGTGAAATACAATTTTTATTAAATTCTTCGAGTTTGAGGTCAAATTGATAGCTAAGATATAAAAATTCCTTGAAATGACAAGCAATTTATAAATATGGTGTTCACTTATAAGTTAGTTACATGAAAAGTACCAACATAAACAAACTTTTTATGATTGTTTCTATTAGTCAAGAACTCTGACTTTGTTTTTTATATCTATAAAAAATGTAATTTTAATTTCTATAGGTCAAATTATGAGCTTAAGTGTGAAAAAATAGGTAGAATTAACGCACAACTTATGAATATGGTGTTCACTTATATGTTAGTTACATGAAAAATACTAACAAACAAACTTTTTTTTGCTGATTCTAATAGCCAATGCCTATGCCTTCATTTTTTACATTTAAAAAAAAAATTCTCATTTGATACCCCAGAGGTCAAATCGTGACCTCAAATTTTGGTTACAGTGTAACTTTTTTATTTTTCAACCTAGAGTTCTAAAACTTGCATATTTGGATTCCTTGTCGTTTTCTGATTCTAAATATATACTTTTATATAATTATGACAATTATTACCCAAGTTATGGCTCGCCAAATGTTAGTAACCTCGCGAGTGACCTCAAATTGCCCGAGGTCATATCTCTTGAACCGTTGGTCGGATTGACCTTATAATTTCAGAAATGGATTCAGGGCTCACAAACTCCCTATAAACCAAATTTCAGCAAAATATGAGAGATGAGGGTGTTAATTTCAATTTTTTTTGGTTGATCTGACAGAGAATGACATTAATGACATAGATGTAGGCTTGACCAGTTGTGTGTCAAAATTTGTGGACAATACTAAAATAGGCGGTAAAGTTCTTAATGTGGATGATAGAAATTGGCCCACTAGCGTAGCTAGAGGGGGGCGGATGGGGCAGTCCACCCCGGGTGGCACTTTTTGAGGGGCAGCACTTTTGGTCTACTGCAATGAAAAAAGAGGGTTTTTTTATGTCGGGACAGTAGAAGGATACAAGACACCAGACACAATTTTATTTTTCCACGAAAACACTGCTTGCTTCGTTAATTTCCGACAATGGTAAGGATTGTGTTCCCTTGAAGATGGCCTTATTGACCATCATACCTATTTAAGCGCTTAGTTGTGCTTAATTAATAATGGCATTGGTATAAATGCATTTATTTCATTAAAAAGGGAAATAACCCATAAAGTTCTGTAAATACGTTATAATCTATAAATATACATTTAATATTTATAAATAATCAATATCAAAACTAATATGCTGGTATTAGTTGTAAAATGATAATGGTAATCCCAGGATTCGGCCGAGAAGGAATTCAAGAAGAAATACTTCAGAAAGTTGAGGTAAAATGCTTCCCAATGGGCGGATTGGGAAGCAGCCAATCGCTGTTAGTGTTGCTAGCTGTGAGAGGAGTTTTTCTAAACTAAAACTGATAAAGAATTACCTAAGATCTACTATGAGCACCTTGCGGTTGAGAAATCTTGCCATACTGTCTATAGAACAACAATTGACAGACGAAATAGACTTTGACAATGTCATCAAAGATTTTGCTAACAGAAAAGCAAGAAAAATAACTGTGTAGAATGTTGTAGTTAATTTTTTCACTTCAGAAGTAAACATGTTGTCCTAATATTTTTCACAGGTTTTTTTCTATACATCGTTTTCACTTTTTGTTTAAGTATGTTTGTTGTGTGTGTTGTGTTGTGTTGTGTTTCAGGGGGGCGGCAAACTCAAGGACCGCCCCGGGCAGCACAAACTCTAGCTACGCCACTGAATTGGCCCCAAGACAATGTAAATAGGATTATGGAGTGGATGGATAAGTGGCAGATTCAATTTAATGTAGACAAATGTAAAGTTTTGCATATAGGTTCTCGTAACAACAATTACATGTACACGATGGATGATAGTTAGCAAGCATTGACGAGGAAGTAGATTTTGGCATATGTGTATCTAAGGATTTAAAAGTTAGGAACCAGTGCCTGGAGTCTTGCACATAAGCTAATAGGATGTTAGGCTTCATAGCATGTAATTTCAAATTTAAATCAAAGAATATTATATTGCCCCTTTACAAGTCCCTAGTCAGGCCTCATTTAGAATATGCCATTCAGTTTTGGTACCCATATTTGCATGAGGATATTGATAGGTTGGAAAGGGTTCAGCAACATGCCATGAAACCAGGGCTGTGGAGTCGGAGTTGTGGAGTCAGTCAATTTTGAGTGGAGTCGGAGTTGGTGCAAATCCTTCAACTATAACCATAGCAGCCTAGGCCTAGCTCAATTTTATGAATGAAATAGATTTAACCTAATGTTTTAATACTATATAATATAATATATAAATATTATATACTATATAATATATAAACATTATATACTATATAATATATAAATATAGTTGCTTATAATTAATAAGGATTATAATTAGTTAATTAACAATTAATAATAAGGAAATTTAAAAATTTTGTACTAGCAACCCTAAATCTTTTTCAGATTTTTAGATTTCAATTTGATAAGTAATGATAACAGCGTAATGTCATATCAAAAGTATAAATCTGCTGTTTTTTAATATTTTTCACTCACTGCTGATGGAAAATATTACGTATGTCAGTGCCAAAAGGGCACTGATGATCAGGAAAAAATATATGATGCCAAAATTAGTGCCTTCTCAGGTGAAGGATCCAATGCTCCAGAAGAGCAGGAAATCTAAAACGCCACCTTCAATGGCATCATCCAAAGGATTACAAAATTGTGAATGAAAAGGATGATGAAAGAATGAAGAAGGCCGATGACAATTCAAGCACAAGTTCTCGTCAAACTACTGTCACAAAATATTTTATGAGTGAAAAAGTCACAGTGACCATGACAGCAGACAAATTTAAAGCATGCATAATTGAAATGGTTGTAAAGAATTCTCTCCCTCTAACATTTTTTTCAACCCTGGCTTTTGCTAATCTGAATGAAGAAATGGCAAATATACTTGGCATTTCATTAGAATGTGGCAACATTCGTAATATGATAATGGAAGAATCACAAAAGCAGAAGCATGCACTAAAAGAATGTCTTCGAGGACGAATCCTGTTCTTAAAGATGGATTCCTGTACTCGCCATAGAGTAAACTACTTTGCAATTAATATTCACTTTATCGATGATAAAAAAGAAGTAGTTACGCGGACATTAGCAGTAAGAGATACTAAAGCACAGCATACCAGTGATTATCTTGAAAAACTACTAATGGATGTATTAAATGATTTTAACATCAGAAAAGACCAGGTATTGTCAATTGTAATGGACAATGCTTCCAACATGGTGAAAACACTTGAAAAATTTAACAAAAAAGAAGTTGTGGAAGATTCAGAAGACAGTGATGATTATGTTGATGATTATTCTGAAGATAATGAACAAGTAATGGTGGTTGATGATCATGATAGTCATGATACATTAGATTCATTTGTGGATACTGCAGCAAGAATATCCAAAATCCATCATATGCCCTGCAGTGTTCACACACTGCAGTTGGCAAAACGCGATGGCTTGAAAGGACAACATGCAGCTAATCTCATTGGAAGAATACAAAAAGTTGCTGTGACAGCTAGAACACCAAAACTAGACTCTATTTTGAAGCAATGAGCTGGCAAAGGAGCAATTTTGGACCAAGCGACTCAGTGGGGCAGCACATACATGATGATTCAACGGATTCTTGAAATAAAACCTTTCCTTAGCGACATGGCCTCCCCGGATGTCATCATGACTGAGGCTCAGTGGGATCAGGTAAAACAACTCTAGGGCTTACTTCACCATCCTTATAACGTGACAAAAAATTTACAGTCAGATGATTTGACTCCTGGCTTATTCTACAGTATAATGAGTGGAAGACGCTTATTTTCCATCTGTCTCAAACTGGTGGCATACTAGCCAATGATATAAGGAATTCGATGATACAAAGAGAAAAGCTTCTGCTAGACAATGATATTCTTTTGGCTGCTATATATGTTGATGCCATGTATAGAGTGACATTAACAGAAGCGCAGCAAATCAGAGCCAAAGCTGCCTTATGTGATATAGCCATACATATTAAAGGTCTACGAGATCATGGTCATGATGAATCCGAGGCAGTAGTTGGGCCACTTCATGGCAGTCATACGATTTCGTCGTCATCATCAAATTCAGGCTCTGATGAAGAATTAGATTTTGAAAAACATCTGGACAGGCAAGAACCATCAAAGCGAAGGCGATTGGAATTGGAACAGGAGGAACACCCCCAGAGTGCATTGGATAAATTTGAAATCAATTTCTGTAAATCATTGGAGGAGGTGGAAAAGATTTATTGTTCATGAAAGTTGACTGTGAAAGAAGCAATTGCTAAATACCCCAAAATAGTCCAAGATGCTTCTAGGACTGTTACGGCCTTGCCACCTCAAATTAGTGTAGAATGCTTATTTTCAGCCCTTAAAATCATCCGCTCTGACTTAAGAGCATCACTGAAAGAAGATTTAATGGAAGCGATCCTTTTTTAAGAACAAATTCAGTTTAGGTTAGTACATTTTGTTACAGATGTTTATAATACAAAAACATCTTATTAATTTGCTAAACCAATAATAATCTTATTTTGTTTAAGCTTCAATCAGTTTGTATTTTGGGATTTATTGTAATTTTTTAATAGAGGGAGAAAAAGCCATTAAGGCATAGTTACAGCCACTAAGTAACCTGATGAGTCATGTGGTGGTGACAAAATGTCTTGTTTATGAATCTCCATTGAACTAATAAAGCTAATCGTAATCAATTTGGCCTTAACATTCCATTGGAGTCAGAGTCGTAATTATACAAGTCAGATTTCTGGAGTTGGAGTGTTAAAATTTTTGGAGTTGGAGTCAGCAAATTTTATCACCAACTCCACAGCCCTGCATGAAACTAATTCCATCACTATGCAACAAGTCTTACAATGATAGGATTAAAGAGTTAGACTTGCATTCACTCAGGACTAGGAGATTAAGTGGGGAGCTTATTGAAGTTTTCAAAATCATTAATAAAATCAATAACGTAAATTTTGACAAATTGTTCATTTTCAATAATAGCAATACTCGTAATAACAGATTTAACTTATGTGGCAGACGTTTTATTACTAACCTTGCTAAAAACTTTTTTATGTTTAAAGTAATTGATAAATGGAATAATCTTCCACATCCATCATGAACTCTACCAGCATTAATATGTTTAAAAACCATTTAGATAGGCATTTTAAAAATACAGTGGACCCCCGGCAGTACGTTGTATTCACACTGCGTTGCAGCTCCCATAGAGCATAATGTATTCACATTGCGTCAAAAATTTGCAGTGTGTTATGTGCTGCATTATTGTTCCAAACACATTTTGAACCCACATGATACCGCGACCACGTGGCAACCATACATCGTCAGTTTATTATTATATACTGTAGTGGGTGGATGCTCTGTGATTTCATTTAGATCTATGTAATATAGTTTATATTTTAATAAATATAACTATCTATAGCTAAATAAAATTAAAATAAAAACATAAAATTAGCATTTACCTTAAGCCTCCAGCTTAAGGTAAATGCTAATTTTGTGTTTTTATTTTAATTTTATTTAGCTATTATAATTATGTGATATTAATATGCTTTTAATTTACTATTTTGTGCATTATTTATCATTTTCATATG
Organism: Bathynomus jamesi; assembly: GCA_023014485.1. Lineage (NCBI taxonomy): Eukaryota > Metazoa > Arthropoda > Malacostraca > Isopoda > Cirolanidae > Bathynomus > Bathynomus jamesi. Next base: position 7,118 of record JAJOZX010008219.1, on the reverse strand, counting down.
CGTTTTAACCATAGACTCTGATTTTTACCCAAAAAGTCGTAGTTCCAAGGCTGTGGAATGAATTAGGCTAAATACATGTATTTTAGGGTTCGCATTGCGTTATTTTCACATAATGTTGGTGTTTCTGGAATGAATTAATAACACAATGCGAGGGACCACTGTATTAACATTGTTTAGAATAATAGGACAATTAGCAACAGGAGCTCTGGGGGTAATGGTTGAGGTTTGATTCTGTTGATTAATGCCACCTTGTGATATGCCAGCAATAAAAAAAAAAAAAAAAATTTAGACTAACACGAACTTAGATGTAGCTCATAGCGTAAACTAACCCACTTTTTGCTATACTCTTCATACTTTTTTCTTTGTTCTTTTCTTATCCTCTCTTTACTTGCATGTCTGTAGTTTGCATGGTATGACAGTGTTTGAGTTAAGACTGCTTACAAACCATGCAAACACATTCTTATTTTACTACTTTTCATCTTTCACCCCTTTCCTATTCTCTTCAACTATTTTTCCAACTTGTCAGCAGTGGCCAGCAGATGATGATGGTGAGTCTTCCTCACTATTTTTCTGAATGAAAGTTAACCTACAAATGATAGGTTTTGCTACTTACTTAACCCCTTATTCTCTTCTTTTAACCCTCTACTCTGTTCTTTCTCTCGGGCTAACCTTAGAGTGAATCTTAGGGGCTTTGTTGGCCTAAGCTTCTGTAGATCTGGGCTCAACTCTACGAAGGAATATGGTCCTGATGGTGGTCCTCCTGTTGTTCTTAAGAATTGTACTACTGTGCTGACACCCTGCCTAGGCAAACTCTTTCATCTTTCTCTCTCATCGGGTACTTTTCCTTCCTGCTGGAAGTTCGCTTTCATTCAGCCTATCCCAAAGAAGGGTGACTGCTCTCAACCCTCCAACTATCATCCAAATGCTTTGATTTCTTGCCTCTCCAAAGTTTTTGAGTCTATCCTTAATAGGAAGATTCTTAAACACCTTTCTTCTCACAATCTTCTTTCAGATCATCAGTATGGATTCCACAAGGGATGCTCTACTGGTGATCTTCTTGCATATCTCTCTGATTCTTGGTCATCCTCCTTTCAGGATTTTGGTGAAACTTTTGCTATTGCACTAGTCATATCAAAAGCTTTTGATAGAGTCTGGTACAAATCTTTAATTTCCAAACTGCCCTCCTTCAGTTTCTATCCGTGCCTTCATCTCTAACTTCCTTTCTGGCTAATCTATAGCTGCAGTTGTAGATGGCCACTGTTCTTCTCCTAAAGCTATTAACAGTGGTGTTCCTCAGGGTTCTGTCCTCACCCACTCTTTTCCTTTTATATATTAATGATCTTTTAATTCGTACTTCCTGTCCTATTCACTCTTCACTTCTCCACCCACTTCCCACAGCAGGCACTTCATGATTCACATAGGATGGCTATAGGACACCTGACCTCTGATCTATCTGCTATACCTGATTGGGGCACAGAAAACCTTGTGGCTTTCAATGCCTCAAAAACTCAGTTCCTCCATCTGTCTACTCGTCACAATCTTCCACATGACTATCCCATTACCTTCAACAACACACAACTCAATCCTTCCTCTTCTCTTAACATTCATGGCATTTTCTTTTCTCGTGATCTTTCCTGGAAAGATCACATATACTCTCTTTCTAAAACAGCTTTTAAGAGGTTAGGTGTGCTGCACCTCTGCAGTATCTTCACCCCCATTCAGTGTTCACCCTTGTATGGAATATGCTTCTCATATGTGGGGTGGTTCAACCCACACAGCCATACTTGACCAGGTGGAATCAAAGGCTTTTTGTCTCATCAGTAACCTACCTCCTACTGCTTATCTTCAGTCTCTCTTTGCCGCAATGTTGCTTCACTCTCTCTTTACTATCACTATTATAACAGACATTGCTCTTCTGAACTCTCTAACTGCATGCCTCCTCTTTTAAGGAGAGCATGCAGTACCAGACTTTCTACACTTTCTCATTCCTATTCTGTCCAACTATCTAATGCAAGGGTTAATCAGTATTTTCAGTCTTTCATCTACTCAACCAATCAACTCTGGAACAATCTTCCTCAATCCATCTTTCCTCCTGTCTATGACTTCCCATCTTTCAAACACACTGTGTCTAGGCATCTTGACAACCCCCAGACAATTTTTGTACCATTATTTCTTGGACACCCTGTATATTCAACAGTAAGAGTTAATATGATCATAAAATGTCAAAAGGTTTTTACAGGTTTATATTTTAAATAAAATTACTTTTGACCAAAATAAAAAAAATAAAAAACTTTTTGGAGGAAAAAAAAAAATTATATATATAATATATACACCACACACACACACACACACATATATATATATATATATATATTATATACATACACATATATACAGTAATCCTTTGTTTTACACGGAAGTTCCATGCTTATGTGACTGCATATACAAGAGACATTATATTTACATTGAATTTTCCCCAAACATCTGTTCACAAGTTACATGGGCCTATATATAGCCTGATTTAACTTTATTAACAAGTATTAAGCTATAAATACAGTTAGTAAATAATATATAATATAATACGTAATATAATAAAAGAAATAAAATTTTACTAACCAAAAATAATAATAATGATGATGGTGAGGATTGCTGTGCAGTACTACCATATTTATAAATGATATTGTGGAGAGAAAATCTTTTCTTGAAATTTTCAAACCAGCCTTTGCTTGCACTAAACTCAGCACCAGCATTAGCAGTATCATGCGAGACAAAATGGCCATAGATCTGCTTGGCCTTCTCACAGATAATTGCACTGCTTAATGGCGCATGTTTTTGATCCATATCCTCAATCCAAATGTTCAAAACCTTTTCCATTTTCATGAGCACAGGATCTCTAACAATTTGTGCAATTTTAGCACTTATGGAGGCAGATGATTTAACTGAATCCCTGATTTTCTCTTCATTTTCCCTGATTATTCACACTGTTGATTCATTCACCCCAAACAACCTACCAATTGCTGCTGCTGACATGCCTGACTTCAATTTATCTAACAACTCCACTTTTTGAACTAAAGTCATTACTTTTCTTGATCTTTTAGCCTCACCCTCTGCAGGAGAACTGGCTGGACATTTTGGAGCCATATTAATCAAAAAAGTAGTTTTTAACGAAAAACAGTTATAATCCTGGAGATATAACAAACTGGGTGACCAGCCGTGGTGCATCACTAGCAACTGCGCTGCATAGTATGTAATTGTAATGCACATGGAACTGGCACGCAATATTTATCTGTTCAAATTTAGCAATTTAGGTATGGTATGGCGCGGCTTACCCACATATATGCAAAACCGCATAAAACAAGGGATTACTGTATACCTATGTGCCTCGGTGGTGTAATGGTTAGCATCGCTGACTATGAATCCATCAGCCCCGCGATTGAGATGTGGTGACAGCAGCCGGCGCACAGCAAAACCCAGCTATTCATCCTTCCACACAATAAAGAAAGTGGTTGGTAGATAAATGGGTACCCTGGGTGGCCTAGTGGTTAAGATACTAGGCTGGTGGGGTGTGGCTCAGATTCCACGTTAAACTGTAGGTCTAAGGTGGAGTGAAAAGCTTGACCTTCATCAGAATGAACAATTTGGGCAGAAGCTAACCAAAGGTGTGCGTATATAAATAAAGTTATGTTTGCTCCTATTCTGTGCCATCTTTTGCATCACTTTCCTTTTACTCAGAAAATTATGCCTATTTTATAGATTTTTGGGGGGTTGAATTCAGGTTAGGTTACGTAAGGTTAGGTTAATCTAACCTAAAACAAAAAAATTGGGTGTCAAAACTGAGAAAGAATGAAGTTGTAGTAATTTGATTTTGAGATTTTAATTAAAATCCTAACACAAGTGAAATTCTAAAAAATAATCAATGTAGGCCCTACACAGTAAAAACAATTTATCAACTTTTTAATGGACCTCCCCACTCCCCTATCTTAATGCAAGCATAAGTTATCAAAAAATTTGAAAAAAATAAGACACCACCTGTAGGAGCTAATGTAATTTCAATGACCACTGACAAAATGTAAGAGTAATTTGACCATTTATGAATATATATATATATATATATATTAGTGGTGGACTGGATATCCGCATCCACATAATTTTTAACATCCGCATCCGTATCCACACTTCTGACTGCGGATGTTATGCGGATATTACCTCTAATAAATTATGGAATTTACAATTAAATTAGCTTATAAAGTAGCTTATAAGGCCCAGGCATACACATTTCATGTAAAGTATTAATTATTAATGAACAAACAAATATATAAACCTCAAAATATAAATTGAATGAAACCTTGTTTCATGAATTTTCTGTGGCTGAAACTCTTGAGAAAGTTATTATTTTTATCATAATGAAAACATTAATATTAATTCTTATGCATTGCCTGCCATAATAGTAATATCACAAAATTTAAAAAATTATGTCATATATTCATAATTCTATATTATATTAATAGATTAACTAAATATCCGCATCCCCAGATGTTGAAAAACTGACATCTGGTCCACCACTAATATATATATATATAATATATCTAATATATATATATATATATAATATATATATATATATATATATATACCTTACCTCCTCATACATGAACTGAAGCGTGATGCTGATTTACCCACTCCTCCTGACCCAACCATTATCACTTTATGAAGTGCGGGCTGCACTGGAGCCTTCTTTCCAACTGACATTTTAATGATTTTAAATAAGTTTTAAAAAAGCTAGAAATGTTTAAGCTATACCTGAAAGGAAGGGGGGAAAAAAGTAGAACTGAGTTAAAGTAAAATAGAACTGGTAGTGGTAATTAACCTAATGTTTAAACTACCTAAAGTTCCATGGGTTGTTTCATTCATGCAAAAAACAAATTCCCCTAACAGTTAGTGGCTTTATATTAATCTGTAACCCTATGACATCCCTCAAGCATCAAATTCATGATGAAACTGAAAACAGTCATGAGCAGTCAAATGACAAAGGGTCAAGCTTAATCAGCTCATTGGGAATGCCTTTCTAGTGCTTTTCAAACTGATGGCAATGGATTACATAATAAAAGCTAAGATAAAACTTTCTATACTACACTTGTTTAATTAGGTCTATAATTATTAATCATTATATGACAAAATTATCATTCATAGCTTCCTAATAAATAATTTATTTCACAACTGAGACAAAATTTATTGAAATTACCAAACAGAAAATCAAAAACTTAAATTCCAATATTATTTGGTTTGCAAATACTAATATGAATCACTGAGTATTTTGACTAATTTTGGTTTTAAAAATGTATTAAATAAATAAATATTTGTGTACGACACACTCTTTTCACACTCAGACCTATATACTTTTCCATTTTACTGCTGAACTTAAGTTTATATATTGAAAATAAACTTCTCAAATTTGCTTCATATTTTTCTTCTCTAATAGTGAAGGTAGGCCTACACCATTGGCCTCTTTCCAACCACAGTACTTTAAATGGGGATTGTCATTATTTTTAATCATTATTTATAGTATAAATTTCCAGATCACAAATCCTATTCTTTATAATTTCTGGTATACTGTACAGTAGGGTGGCCCACTTTTCAATTTTTTTTGAAAAGTATTGGTTATCATAGTTTTTCCCATTATTTGGCACTATACTAGCACATTGGTACCATTTTTACAAAAATTTATCAATATTTAGGGGTCTCGCATCAACCTTGAAATTACGAGTTTTTTTTTTAAAATGCGTACTTTAGCTTTTTACTGAATCAAGATAAATCATTAAGTAGGGATGTTTTCTGAATCCTCTTGATGAGAGAAGTCGTTTGGTGTGCCTTCCAATGTCATACGACTAACAGTTTAAAAGTTGTGCCTGTATACAGGTAATACCATGTGCTAGTATAGTGCCAAATAATGGAAAAACCCAATCACCTATACTTTTCAAAAAAATCAGCAAATAGCAGACAATAAGGAAGAAAGAAACAATAACTTAAACAATCACTTTTGCATTGTATTGACCACTATCACACATCACTGGCTGCAATGTTGTCCCTCTGTGCTATGTCATCATGGTGAGTGATGACTTCTTGAAGTCGCCGAGCTCTTTCCGGTTCTTTTCCACCACTTGCAGAAGATCCTGCAGCTGTGCCTCGTCTTTTGTGACCGTGTTCGCATAGTCCTTGTATCAGTTGGACTCCTCTTTCAGCGACGTCCATTGGTGACCTGGAGATTAGAGATCACATCCTTCAGACGACAAAAGTCCTCATTCTTGTCCCACTTATCATTGGCAGGGTGAGCTCCACGAAGACCCATACATCTTCAGACCTGCAAATAAGAACCAGGAGTACTCGTCAATCAGGTCGGGGAGTAGCGTCATCTCGTCGACTGAGACGTTCTCGTATGTGAAGTCTTTGGGTACAGGGAGGTGGGACAGCTTCTCTGCCATCTGTTGCTTCACAGTGCCATCCACCTTGTTGCTGTATAGAGCGAAGATGACAGTCTGAGGCCTCAGATACCAGAAGTGCCGCCTCATCACCCAGTGACGCTTCTTGCCACCTCGTGGTCCACTGCCCTATACCTCAGAAAACCGCTGGTATAGTACAGGTCATTCAACGGTGCATCAGCTGCTACAGGGGCCGCCAACCAAGCTGGTACGTACAGAAGAGCGATGAACACCATGATCCTGTGCAGTTTGTCGACCAGCTCGGCGTCAAGCTCCAGCTGCCTACTGAACATCAGCAGTTTTGTGTAGTAGATGACCTGAAACAGAATAGGCACCATTGTAAGTAAGACAGGTTTATTGTTACCAATTACTTTGTTTGCGTCATAATGAAATGTTTATCTTTGAATAACATTTAAACTTATCTTCCTTCCTGTAGCTTTCTTTTTACAGCGAAAACTTTATCGTTCCCACTCATCGTTGCCACCCGAGGACCACGTTGATCGAGGTAGAAGTCAATGTCTTCTTTCTTGTCCTTGTTGGACAACAGTCGATTCTTCTTTATATCTTCGACAGCGTCAGATGCTCCGATATCCCACAGCTTGTCCACACTGTCCGAAAACTTCTGCCGTTTTCCTCCTGCGT
>JAJOZX010008218.1:7500-196040 GCA_023014485.1 Bathynomus jamesi | reverse complement strand
AGAGAGAGAGAGAAGAGAGAGAGAGAGAGAGAGAGGATGATAGTTAAAACTGTGTGAATCAACATGTGATGGGAAACGTATATGTAGAACAAATTGAATCTTGAAGTTCCTTCAGAGACGTTCGTTTTTAGCGTTGGAGAAATGAGTGTCTTGTGACGTCATAACAAAGTTTAGAAAATTTTCCCCAAATGTAAACTTCGTTAGGCGAGTAAATAAACGACTAGAGGGGCGAGGGGAAATTAAGAGGAAGGGGAAAAGGAGGGGGAGAGGTATACAGTGGAGGGGAGAAAAAGGGAAGAGGTATATATTGGAGGGGATCGAAGGAAAAGGGAACTAAAATGGTTTTTTAGGGAGTTTGGCGTCATAAGGAAGAGCAAAGATAATTAAGTGATAACGGTGAACGAAAATTTAAGTTTAAAAATTACGCAGTTTTATCCAAAAGAACGATAATACATTTACACTTGCAGGAATAATGTTCAATTGATAATGTAGTAATGGTCGGGGACTTGTGGGAAGTCTTCACGTAGCTTTATAATTATTTTCGACATTCACACACACACACACACATATATTTATACACAGGAATGGGCAAAAGTCGCGATCGGGTCGTATAGAATGGTTGATACAAGAAAAATCATTACAAAAGCAAGAAAAATTATTACAAATGAAATTGAAATTAAATGAAAAGATATTTTGCGTTCAATTGGTCTGTATGGATACCGTCGTCATCAACGCATAATTGATTTCGACGCCAAGTGCGCCGTGAAGCTTTACGAAGTATTTCAGGCGAAATGGCTGAGAATATGTGAAGAACTTCCATTTTTAACTCTTCAACAGAGTGCATGCGGATGTGGATAAGTTTGTTCTTCACAAAAGACCACAACCAGTTATCACAAGTTGCGAGGTTGGGACGTCTGGAAGGCCGGTTGAGAGATCCTCCTTCCCCAATCCATACCGGAAATTGGTTGCTAAGGAAATTATGCACGTTAATAACATAAAGGGTTGTTGACACAGTCTTGTTGTGAAATAACACTGTTTACAAGGCCCACTTTCTCAAGTGAGGGAACTAACCAATGAAACAACATCTCCAGATAACTTTGACCAGTCACACTCATATCGAAAAAATATGGACCAACAATCAGTTCACAGGTTACACCAGCCCACATCATAACATAGAGAGAGGGGGGGGGGGGCTATTTCTTCAAAGAAATGGGGATTTTCTTTCGCCCAGAAATAAACATTCCGATACCTCGTGCTAAGATATACGGCACTTTCGTCAGTGAATATAATGTTACAACGAGAAGCTAAAGTTGGAAATTCATTCAACGAAATTTGACATGACTGCCGCCGTACGGCCATAGCTGGATCCGATAATTCATTGATAAATACAGACCTATACTTATGATACCCAGTGGCGGCTCGTGACTAAAAATTCTAGGGGTGCTGTCTCTAAGAATGGGTTGAAATAATTACTGAAATAAAAGGATGAGCATTGAGCAATGAATAAAAGTTTCAAAAGTTATTGAAAAAGTTATTCAGTGAGCTCATCCTTGATTATTTCAATTGTAAATAAAAAATTTAGGGGTACTGCAGTTCCGCAGTGCCTACCGACGAGCCGCCACTGATGATACCCTTCTTCATCAAACGTCGCATGGGAGTTTTTGGAATATTAAATTCAGCAGATCAATTCTTAATTGAATTAGTGGGTGATCGTTTGGCATCTAAAACAGATCCAGTTGTGAATGATTTTTCTCCAGATTATGTAAATTTGCCTCGTTGGAGCTGCTTTATTAAAACGCATTGCAGTGTTTTCTCTTATATCACTATAAGTTTTGAACCCAAACACTCACAACAAGACGCTCCTCGATTGTGAAAGAACTTATATCCGCCATGTTGAAGGTTTGATGGCCTACGTCATTATGAAGTTTGTTTACATACCACATAACCTCGGCTAAGCTGAAAGTGATTATCCTAGGCCGAGCTGTTTCTATTTGGTAAATATTCTTTGGAACACATTCTTCATTTCTAATTCCTGTACATTTCTAAACGACCCGATCGTGAATTTTGGCCATCCCTGTGTGTGTGTGTGTATATATATACCGTAGATGTTACACACAGACTGTGCATGGAACAAGGAACTCTTCTTGGAAAATTAAATCTACTTTCGTCCGAATAAGTAATGGTAAATGACAAATAATAAAATTTTTCCTTTTCATGATGGAAGCCCAACGTGGGCAACAGGTCACAAGCAAAGAGGCCCCAAAATATAACTTCCCTAGCATTGTTCTTTGTCCTTGTTTCATGCACAGTCTCTGTGTAACATAAAAGTTTCTCAGGGGACCATTCTGAGTTGTAACATATATATATACAGTATATATATATATATATATATATATATGGCCTATCAGAGGGGGGGGCTAGGAGGGCCATTTGGCCTGGCCCTCAAGCTTAAGGGGGGGGCCTCAAATTTAGAAACTTTCAGGTTTGAATATAATGTTTTGCAGTGAAAGCAATAATTGGGTTTAGCTATGGGCCTCAAAAGCTGGAAGTGGCCCGGGCCTCTCTGGACCTCTGAGAGAGCCTGTATATATATATATATATTATTCACTGCTGCATTCATAGCTTAAATGGAAGTATGAAGACAACTATCTATTCACATAAACCATCATTCCGCCCATACGCCCATTTCATGGTACGAGCAGCTCGCAGAAGCATTGTCAAGCAAATAGGGGGTCAAGGTACAAGCGAAGCTTCCGTATGTGGTTCATCACCACTGATAGTAACAATGGTCTGTGTTAGTTTTGTCAACAGAACAACTATATCCGTATTCAATTTATTGCAATTTTCGTTGGTTTGTATTGCAAATACCTCAAGTTATCATCCGTTATCATTAATAATTATCATTAATGATCCTATTATCATTAATAATCGCAGCAGTTATCGCTCATAATTCTAGCCACATTTCCGCTTAAACTAGGAGTGCACTGATGATTAAATATATATATACAGTATATATAGTACCGGGTGGCCCATAATTCAAGAACAATAGGAATAATTGTATTTTTTTCTATTAATTCTTGTACTTTCTAATAATTTTTTTTTCTTTATTTTCTTTTTGATGAAAAAATCGAGTGGAGTGATATCTGGTGACTTGGGTGACCATTCGATAGGACCTCTTCAGCCAATCCATCTGTTGGGGAACGTTTTATCAAGAAGGTATTTGCGAACTTCCATGGCAAAATGAGGAGGTGCACCGTTTTGCTGAAAAAAACATGCCACGTCGTTTGTTCATCGGTACTAGAACATCGGTATTAGAAAGTACAAGAATTATTAGAAAAAAATACAATTATTCCTATGGTTCCTGAATTATGGGCCACCCTGTATATATATATATATATATATAACGTAAAGAACGACGCTTGTATAGAAGACATTCCGCGCAAGATGAGGAGAGAGAACGAACAAATGAAAAAATGAGGTAACCACCCGGGAATCGAACCCGGGATCTTCCGATTGCCGGTCAGATATGATAACCATTACACCATGGGCCTCACCCGATTCCCGGGTGGTTACCTCATTTTTTCATTTGTTCGTTCTCTCTCCTCATCTTGCGCGGTATGTCTTCTATACAAGCGTCGTTCTTTACGTTAATTATACTGCGTGTTCTTTGCAGTTGAAAATGTGTATATATGTATATATATATATATATACTGACATGATCTCACACCCCCTGACTATGTTTTGTCGGTTTAGTTGTATAATGGCATTTGAGAAGTGGGTGTAGAGTAGGGGTGCCAGTGCCAAAGGGGAGTGTCACTGAGGGGAACGAGGGGAGTGCTTGGGAGGGGGGAGGTCCGGTGCTAGTGTCCCCAACCAAATGCCGTTCAGTTACTGGAAATGATATGACGGGGGGGGGGGAGTGCCAGAGGTGAGTGCCAGTAGGGCAAAATTTTAATCTTTGATAAGCTTTCTTAATTCCTGATAAGCTCTTATTCCATTAATGTTTTTTTTATTAAAAAAAAAGATAAGAAATTTTTTCAATAAAAAAAATAAAATTAAAAACTTAAAAATAAAATAAAATTAGTGTGACGTCACGCTACGAACTTTAGCGGCCACCATTAAAGAAAAAGTAAAAAAAAATTGAAAGAATATAAAGTATAGAGACCACCTGATGCAACACGCCGCTGAATTAATGCTAATATAAATATAGAGTATAGCGGACACCGCTAACACTGTCTAAGGCATAACACTAATATTAATAATAAGGAAAAATGCTCACCGTTCAAAGACTCCAAACGCTTCTTTGGCCCGTTACCCTCCCGGTCGGTGCGTGCGCGCGGGATGCCACAGCCGCAGAACTTTTTTTGATTTTATCACTGAAAATTGTTTAATACGAAGACTTTCAAAAATAAATTATTATTCACCAAATTTTAACATTTCAAATATAAAAAAAAAATGGGGACTTAATTTTAGCACACATCCGTATCGTATCAACTATGAGTAGAAACAGAATTAAACAAACAGCCCCCAGTCATCCAATCAGTAGCCGTTTAGAAGACTGTTACTTTCATCCGAATCATTCCAACCACTTCCAGCCAGGTGACACACACACACACACACACACACACACTATATTTATATATATATATATATATATATATATATATATATATATATATATAAAGGAGGGGCGACAAGCTTGACCTTCGTGAAATGAGGAATCATAGCACGGAACATTTGAAAGGGGTATATATATATATATATATATATATATATATATATATATACAACGTTTCAAGATTTAAAAATTATTTTTGTTAAAATAAATATTGACGTAATTAATTATTCAACATAATTAAAATTTAACTTCCAAATAAATATACACTATATATATATATATTATATATTATATATATATATATATATATATATACGAGGCGTTACAAATACGAGGACGAACTCGCTAAACCAGTTTTGAAATAGACACGTTCAAACTTTGTAACTATTTTATATGAAGGGCACATTTCGCAAATACACGCATTGAAAATAATTACATTTTCATTTTGAACGTACGAAGGAAAGGGGGGGGGGGGTATTTGGCTATACCAAGTTGTCTGTGGATGGGGGGGAAGGGTTGAACTATTCATTCGTGGAGCAATCGCAAAATCCCCAATGTAGCGAGATCGTCCCTCGTGTGTGTGTGTGTGTGTTCCATAGTCATAAATTCAACAGTCGAAATGAACATCATCGCAGAGTGTTGCATCTCAATCATGTAATCTCATGTAATCTCATGTAATCACCTAATCTCACGTACTCATTATATGCGATACATATATGAAAAAAAAATATATTATATATATATATATATATATATATATATATATATATATATATATATATGTTAAACACAGACCGTGCATGGAACAAGGAACTCTTCTGGGAAAATAAATCCACTATAGTCCGAATAAGTAATGGTAAATGACAAATACCATAGTTTTTTTCCTTTTTCATGATTTTAGCCCGACGTGGGCAACGGGTCTCTCGCAAAGAGATCCCATAAATATAGCTTCCCTCACCAGCTATCTGCAAAGCAGACAGGATCCAGCTTTGGGACGTGGATCTAGGGTTTAAAGCAAACCTAGATCCCTACACTCAGAACCTCTATATAAGTAAAAGACTCGTTGCATTCACGTCGTGTTGAATAAATCAAAGAAAAAGGGGGTAACTATTGTATTTTTAGCCAAAAAAAAACCAAAACTTAAACCTCAACCGGGACATTGAGCGTCCACTTTTCAAGGCACGAAACACGTCCGTTTAGTATACACAAACTCAGAATGGTTCCCTGAGAACATTATATGTTAAACACAGACCGTGCATGGAACAAGGAACTCTTCTGGGAAAATTAAATCCACTATAGTCCGAATAAGTAATGGTAAATGACAAATACCATAGTTTTTTTCCTTTTTCATCATTTACCATTACTTATTCGGACTATAGTGGATTTAATTTTCCCAGAAGAGTTCCTTGTTCCATGCACGGTCTGTGTTTAACATATAATGTTCTCAGGGAACCATTCTGAGTTTGTGTATATATATATATATAATAACGCATAAATCCTTCTGCTCTCCATTTGCAGTCATCTCACTTCGGTCCGTCATTATTGACGGAGTGCTTACAGGAATGCATCTCGTCAAATTGATATTCATTTGCATAATTAAATTTTAATGAACTTTTTCGTAGTTCCCATAGATGAAGTTTCATTAAATATAACCTTATATAAATCGACTTTCCTGTTAATACTCTCTCTATATTCCAAAGTCCAGGTTAATCCGACCATTTCCCAGCCTTCCGTTAAATTCCATTTTGAAGGGATAGATTTCCAAGGAATGTATGCGTCTCAGAGTTTCTTTACTTCATGTGGTGTGTAATTTGTGTGGTGTGTAATTTATGTGGTGTGTAATTTGTGTGGTGTGTAATTTATGTGGTGTGTAATTTGTGTGGTGTGTAATTTATGTGGTGTGTAATGTGTGTGGTGTGTAATTTATGTAGTGTGTAATTTATGTGGTGTGTAATTTATGTGGTGTGTAATTTATGTGGTGTGTAATTTGTGTGGTGTGTAATTTATGTGGTGTGTAATATATGTGATGTGTAATTTATGTGGCGTGTAATTTATGTGGTGTGTAATTTATGTGGTGTGTAATATATGTGGTGTGTGCCTGTTTTATGAGATTTGTTAAATGATTTTTCCTTGAAAGAAGAATTGGGTGCTTGGAGTTGTATGTGTGAAAATAGATTTTGTTAAGTGTTTTGTCGAATCTTACTTTACACCTTATTAGACCTTCTCCATCAAGGTACAGATTGAGGTTGAGCACTCTCTTATCACCATTTGATCGTGCTAAAATTTAGAATGAATTACCTTTATAACAGATTTTAATGAGCTAAAAGCGTTTGCAAAGCATCACATTTGTATAATCATCTCCCATACGCTGAACCACCCAAATATATATATATATATATATATATATATATATATATATATATATAGGGTGATCCAAAAAGTTGTTCCCAAAAATAATTTAATGCACATTAGTCATTAGTTTTGGGAACACCTTCCTGGATGACCATTTATATCCGAAGATAATAAATTTTGCTTTTATTGTGTCCAAAGACATTAACAATGGCAGAGTGAAGCCTTCTGCATCAAAGTGAAGGAAATTCTTCTTTCGTCAATTTTCCCTTTAAAATTGCCGCAAACTTCGTTCCTGAAGGTGAAGACAAGTAAGGTAATCGATGCATCTTACAGGTTTCATTCAAGTTTGACGTGAACCTCACTTTAAAAGTGAGTAAAAGTATAAGGACAAAGTAAGGCCGAATTAAGCAGTATGACAAATAAACTTCACAATTAAATGGACTTAAAGAACTGGAGGATATATTATATTTCTTGTCACGTAAGTGAAATTTAGGTTTTAGGGAATTTAATATTTTATACCATTGATGACTGTTTTTTTTAGGATGAATGACAAAGGACTTTATATAAGGTTCTCGCTTTTATTTTATCCTCCATCGAAGTGTATAGCTACAAAAATTCAACTAAAGTGAAGGTAGTTTCTGCACTCGTTCTGCCCGATAGACAATCCTTCATTTCACATGACAAAGAAAGGCTCAAATCATCTTAATCCTTCGATGTAATCCATTTAATCACTAGGTTTTACTTATTAATCTTAATCACACACACACACACACACACATATATATACCTTACCTTACCTTACAACCTTACAAAGGTTCCGCGCGATGATTTCTCATTTCGCGAAGGTCAAGCTTGTCGCCCCTCCTCTCGAGTTGGCCTGGTGAAGTAGTGAGTTAGATTCTTGCGCTCTCCACCTCACATAGCCAGGTACGCCCGGCTCATCGGGGATTGTTCTGAGCCAGGCGTCTAGTCTTCTTTTGAAGATTTCCACTGCAACTCCCTTCGTGTTTCTTAGGTCTTTGGGCAACTGATTAAACAGTTTTGGTCCTCTCACTACAAAACTATTTTCTTTCAGGGTTAAGGATGTTTCCTGTCTCGCCTTCAATTTGGGAATACGACACAGTCTACCGTTTCTACTTTCCACCGTTGTTTGGGGAGTTATGGGATTCAGAGTAAGATTAGGGACTAGTTTCTCCATTATTTTCCAAGTGTAAATAATGGTGTATCTCTCTCTTCTCCTTTCCAGTGAATATAGGTCTAGTTCTCGTAACCTTTCCCAGTAATTTAGTTCTTTGCACCCATTGATCTTGACTGCGAAGCTTCTTTGGATCCCCTCCAGCTGTCTAATGTCTTTTTATATGGGGATGTTAGGACCGAGCAGTATTCCAATTTGGGTATTATCAGGGTTTTCAGTAGAGGAATCATTACATTCCTATCCCTTCGTTTAAAGATTCTCAATATCTGACCCGTTATTCTCTTTGCTCTGTTTACTGCTATCTTATTTTGTGTTTAAAATTTCGCATCATCTGTCATTACAACCCCTAAATCTTTTGCTCTGGAATTTCTCTGAATTCCTGTCCATTTGGGGTATAATATTCCATGGACTTTAGGTCTTCTCTTTTTCCGTACCGTAATAGCTGAAATTTCTCGGTGTTAAACTTCATATTGTTGTCTTCAGTCCACTTCTAGATTTTGTTTATGTCTTTGTTTATGTTTATGTTTTGTTTATATATATATATATATATATATATATATATATATATATATATATATAATATAATATATAGGGTGCCCCAAATTGAATATACCCCAAAAATCTTAATTATATTTATTAGTTCGGATAACAACAAAATCCCAGTTATATTATATTTTAAGGGCTACACTGTAAGTTTTATTTAAATCAATTAATAAACTTGCGCATGTCTTCCATCATTAGCTGTAATTAGTCTCATTCTGCGTTCAAATTCTGAAAACACATTTTCTAACACAGGTTCAAGGATGGACATAAGAACATCACGGATACGGTGTTTTATCGACTGAAGACCCTTTGGTTTGTTATGGTAGACTTTTGTTTTCAAAACGCCCCAAAGAAAGAAGCTGAAAGGGAAGAGTCGGGAAAGCAAACAGGCTATCTTTTAGGTCCCCCCCCCTATCAATCTAACGCCCTAGAAATGTTTCATTCAAGAGTGTTCGAACGTTTCGAGCCAAATGTGATGGTGCTCCATCTTGTTAGGAGGTTGTTCTTTGCAACAAGCAGGGAGTTCCTTGCAGTTGTGGAATATAAACTCGTCTAGCATCTTCAGATAAGAATCGTGAGTTACAGTTCGTTCGTCAAAAAAAAATAAGGTCCATAGATGCGAGAACATGAAAAAGCACACCAGACATTTACTTTTGGAGATTACTTCTGATGTCCATATATTTCATTCAGATAAGAATCGTGAGTTACAGTTCGTTCATCAAAAAAAATAAGGTCCATAGATGCGAGAACATGAAAAAGCACACCAGACATTTACTTTTGGAGATTACTTCTGATGTCCATATATTTCATTCAGATAAGAATCGTGAGTTACAGTTCGTTCATCAAAAAAAATAAGGTCCATAGATGCGAGAACATGAAAAAGCACACCAGACATTTACTTTTGGAGATTACTTCTGATGTCCATATATTTCATTCAGATAAGAATCGTGAGTTACAGTTCGTTCATAAAAAAAAATAAGGTCCATAGATGCGAGAACATGAAAAAGCACACCAGACATTTACTTTTGGAGATTACTTCTGATGCCCATATATTTCATATCTGCAAAATTCATTTTTAAAAATAAGTTACTCCTTTACTCAATACTGATGATTTTAGAATAATCAAGAATTTGAGCAATGATGAAAATATAATAATCAACAAACCCATAAAAGTAAAAGGATTGTACTTTAGAATAGGGAGGGTTAAATAAATAAATTGAAGCCTATTTTGTTTGACACCAGCAAATTTAAACAGTTAAAATGTAATCAAGGCTGAAGATAAATTAAGTTAAAAATAAGGTGACTTCCTAAACTACATCCAGCAAATAACCCTGTTCGTTCTATAGTGCCTACTTATAATATGTTTAATTAAATTTTCAAAATTTTTGGTTCCACTGTTGGCTTCTTTAACCTTCATTGAATTGAAAAAAAAAAAATTTGTGTGCAACAATACTACTCGTATATGTGTAGCTTTGATATTGCGTCTTTGTTCGCAAATGTTCCTTTGAGAGAAACTATAGATTTGTGTATTAAAAAATTACTTCCGGAAGATAATCATTTGATTAATAGATTTAACATGAAGCAATTTAGACATGTCAAATTTAGATAATAGTGATAACTTTTTCATATTTAATAATGAATCATATCTTCATTATAGGGGTTTGGTCATGGGTCCGCTTCTTTCACTAGCAGTGGCTAACTTGTTCCTGTCTCATTATGAAATTATGTTAATATTTTTTAACTATTTGAATACCAAACATGTTAATATTGAATTTACGTTGGAGGGGGAGACAAACGATTCTTTGCCATGTCTGGATATACTTGTTATTAAAAGGTACGGCATCTTTTACCACTTCCTTATATAGAAAAACTACTGTTAAAGGCTTGGGTACGAATTTTTTTCAGCTTTGTTGATGATAAATATAAACTTACCTCAATTAATACATTAATTTATAGAGTTTTTAATTTACGTTCAAATTATCAGGTTTTTCAGAATGAAATAGTTTTCCTCAGAAAGTATTTTGTGATAATAATTAGCTAGGTTAGGTTTTCCATAAATTACTAAATAAATTTTTAGACAATTTAATCCTGTACAAAAAAACCAGTAAAGATGCCTAAATAAATAGTGTATTTGAATTTTCCGTATTGGGGTCACTCTAGTTATAGCATTAGAAAATTACTAAGGAAAACACAAGTAACTCTTATCCCAAAATTGAATTTCGTTTGTCTTTTGTTTAATCGTTTTAAAATATCCTAATTTTTTTGTAATTTTAAGGATAGATGTCCGGAGCAGACTAGGCCCCGTGTCATTTATAAATATACTTGCAATAGCTGCCAAGCATCGTATATTGGTAGTACAACAGCTCCAATTTACCCTCCATGTGGATTAACACATGGGGATATCAACGAGAACTGGTCTGCACCTGTCCAATCCTTCTCATCTAACTATTAGATTGCATTCAGAAACCAACCAACCATCCACTGAAAAACAGTAGGTTTACGATAATAAACAAACCCATAACATTTTGGATTTGCGAGTGATGGAGTCTCTCTACCTTAATTAAATTGGAAATGTTTCAGTTTAATTAATCTTTTTGTTTTTATTAAAGATTTTAATTAATGTGCTTTTATAACAAGTAAGGTGTGTTGTGTGTCGACATTAAACAATTTTTGTAATTGTCTTTGTACCTACTGAAGATGGAGGTTGAGCTTCCGAAACGTTTAGTCGTAAAATAAATAAAGTGAAAATGCTGGTTTCTGAAACTGAATTGCTGTTCCTTATATACAGGCCCGTAGGTGACAATAAAAATCGAAAGTTGGAGTTTTTTTATTGGCCATTTGTTCAATGCTGCTACTACATGAGAAAACAATGTACTGTAAATATTAGGTCATTCAGATAATATTTAAGGGTGTCTCAAGTGAGGTAAATAATTCTCCTTATTCATTAATATTTTTTTTAATTACTTATTACGATTGGAGTACGCCTGCACTTAAACTTTATGAACTAAAACTAACGTTTATTTACATTAATTAAAAAAATATTAATTTATTTACTAGGTAATGAACAATTAATTTGTGTCGTTTCTATTCATATATATATATAATATATATATATATATATAATATATATATATATATATCTATATATATATATACACAATCAATACGTAAGACATTCGTAATTATAGTTTACGTAGAAGTGAGCTGGAAAGGTTAACATTTTCACACAGAGCATTATTCTGAACATACATCCATTGCAGAGTACGAGCAGCTTACAGTAGCATTGCCAAGTAACTAGGGGGTTAAAGCACTGACGAGGTTACACTATAGCGTTGAAACGAGTTTGATATTTGTGACAGTTCGCGAATTAATATTGATGTAATATTGATCGAACGACATGCTGATACCAAAGTGCTGTAAGCATTTCTGAAATATATATTCCTTAAGGGTGGAAATACACTTGAATTTCTGTATACACTCGGGTACATAATGAAAAATACTGGCAATTCAAAGTACAGTGTTTTCAAGATGGCAGGATATTCTGCGTTTGAAAGAGTGGAGGTCATAGAAAGGAAAAAATATGGAACGAGAACGGTTGCTCTAGAGTTGACTGGTTGAGTAGGTGAAAGACTGAGGACACCACCTGGAATACAGCATTCAGTTTTGGTTCTTATATTTACGACACGACAGAGAGAGAGAGAGAGAGAGAGAGAGAGAGAGAGAGAGAGAATGGAGAGCGTGCAACGACAGGCTACTACGATCATTCCTAGACTTAGAAACAAATCATACGCTGCTCGTTTAAAAACGTTAAATTTATTCTCACTCGTAAAAAGGCGAGTTCGAGGAGATTTAATCCAGGTGTTCAAAATGATCAAATGTTTTGATAGTGTCGACGCCGAAATATATTTCACCTTCAGAAATGTAGATAGAACTCTCGGTAATGGTCTCAAATTCGTGGGTAAACATTTTAATTAAAATGAAGCTAAGCATTTTTTTCAATCGTATAGTTAATTTGTGGAATAGATTGTCAGCCAGCGTAGTTCAAAGTA
This sequence comes from Bathynomus jamesi, assembly GCA_023014485.1. Classification (NCBI taxonomy): domain Eukaryota; kingdom Metazoa; phylum Arthropoda; class Malacostraca; order Isopoda; family Cirolanidae; genus Bathynomus; species Bathynomus jamesi. Next base: position 183,283 of record JAJOZX010008218.1, on the reverse strand, counting down.
ACTCGATCGAATCCTTTAAAAAGAGACGAGATGCTTATCTTGCCTTAAACCTCCAGCTGGAAGCGTGTGTTAGCCCGTAGAAGTAGTGTAGAATTTTCACTTGGAGTCCCTCCTCTGTACTTTAAAATTTTCATTTTATCTTTCAATTTATTCCCTTTCTTTCAACCTCTCTTCTTTGCTTTGTTTTGAAATGTTCACTTGTCTTTAAATGTTCTTCTTTTAACCTTCCTTCTTAGACAGACAGCCTCGTAGGGACCAGCCGGTCTGTTGCTGTGTGGTGCCTTTTGTATTCCTTTGAAATACTGATTAACCGAATTGGACAAGAAAAGGGATAAGAATGTGTCGAAACTCTGGTACTGCAGGTGTTTCTTAAAGGAAGAGTCATGCAATTAGAGAGTTCAGAAGAGCAGTGTCCCTTATAATAGCGATATTGAAGAGAGAGTGAGGCAAAATCACGGCGAAGAGAGAAGGATTGAAGATAGTCAGTAAGAGGTGGAGAATTGATGAGACGAAAAGCCTTTGAGTCCACCCGGTCAAGTAGAGATGTGAGGGTTGAGCCACTCCACACATGAGAAGCGTACTCCATACAGGGGCGGACAAGACCCCTGTACAGAGACAACATCTGTGTAGGGGGTGAAGAAACTGCGGAGCCGGCACAGCTTACTTAACCACTTAGAAGCTGTTTTAGAGAGTATATGTGATTTTTCCAGGCAAGATTACGAGAAAAGGAAACACCAACAATGTTAAGAGAAGAGGAAGGAATGAGTTGTGTGTTGTTGAAGGTAAGGAGATATTCTTGTGGAAGATTGTGACAACTAGACAAATGAAGGAACTGGGTTTTTGAGGCATTGAAAGTCACAATGTTTTCTCTGCCCCAATCAGAAATAGTAGAAAGATCAGAGGTCAAATGCGCCATAGCCGTCTCTCACGGGGCATGGAGTGTCTGTTGAGGAGGACGCTTTGTGAAGCGTGTGGAGAAGTGAAAAGTGGAATCATCGGCATAGAAGTGGATAGGACAGGAAGTACGACATAAAAAATATTAAGAATAAAAGGAGAAAGTAGGTGACAGGACAGAGCCTTATTCACACTTAAAATTTAGCATTACAATCAGAAAACACAAAATACACCTAAAACCAACGGAAGGAATCTGTTATGAAGTATACAAAAATGCTAAAAACTCCCCTTCAGACGTTCTCATAGAACCCTTCGATAGATGTTTTGCTATTGGTTAAATGATCGTAACTGAAAGTTTTTATCCAATTGGTTCCTAATTCCTCTCTCTCTCTCTCTGAAGTCAAAAGGTTGATTTCGAAATAACTATAACTGTTATACACTGTAATACACAATGATCATCTCTCTCTGAAGTCAAAAGGTTGATTTCGAAATAAATATAACCGTTATACACTGTAATAAACAATAATCAGCTCTCTCTGAAGTCAAAAGGTTGATTTCGAAATAACTATAACCGTTATACACCGTAATACACAATGATCATCTCTCTCTGAAGTCAAAAGGTTGATTTCAAAATAACTATAACCGTTATACACTGTAATACACAACGATCAGCTCTCTCTGAAGTCAAAAGGTTGATTTCGAAATAACTATAACCGTTATACACTGTAATAAACAATGATCATCTCTCTCTGAAGTCAAAAGGTTGATTTCAAAATAACTATAACCGTTATACACTGTAATAAACAACTGTAATAAACAACTGTAATACACAACGATCAGTGTAATAAACTGTAATAAACAACTGTAATAAACAACTGTAATACACAACGATCAGTCTCTCTCTGGAGTCAAAAGGTTGATTTCGAAATAAATATAACCGCTATACACTGTAATACACAACGATCAGTCTCTCTCTGAAGTCAAAAGGTTGACTTCAAAATAACTATAACCGTTATACACTGTAATAAACAATGATCAGCTCTCTCTGAAGTCAAAAGTTTGATTTCGAAATAACTATAACCGTTATACACCGTAATACACAATGATCATCTCTCTCTGAAGTCAAAAGGTTGATTTCAAAATAACTATAACCGTTATACACCGTAATACACAATGATCATCTCTCTCTGAAGTCAAAAGGTTGATTTCAAAATAACTATAACCGTTATACACTGTAATAAACAATGATCAGCTCTCTCTGAAGTCAAAAGGTTGATTTCAAAATAACTATAACCGTTATACACCGTAATACACAATGATCATCTCTCTCTGAAGTCAAAAGGTTGATTTCGAAATAAATATAACCGTTATACAGGGGTGTCCAGAATTAACTATCTATTTCAATGAAATCGGACAAATTTAAAAAAAAACAACTTTTATTTATGTTTATCATGTTTAATATGTGTTAAAATGTATAAATTTCTAAATTTTTTTCATAATTTTATTTTCATAATTTTTTCATAGTTTTTCATAGTTTTTTTTTAGAATGGCAAAGAGACTTTCCAAAAGTTAACGTGTGGCTTGGAATGACCAAATCCAAAATTATGGCCCATTCTTCTTTGCGGGAGCAACTGTAACAGGTACCGTCTACCTTGATATGCTTCAGCAGTTTCTCGAACCACAGCTTCTTGATGATGGCATTCTTGATAATGTTGTGTTTCAACAAGATGGAGCACCATGTCATTATGCTCTAATTGTTCGAGAATACCTCAACAGACGCCTTCCGAATCGGTGGATTGGACGTGGAGTACCTCGACCTTGGCCTCCGCGTTCTCCGGATTTGACACCCCTGGATTTCTTTGCATGGGGTTTCATAAAAACAAAGGTTTATCGCCAAAAGATCAATAGTTTAGCTGAACTTAAAGAACGCATCAGTTGGCAGTGCGGGAGATAACACCTGAAATGCTTCAAATGTGTTTCGCAGCGCTGAGGATAGATTTGAAATTTTCAGAGATACAGACGGTGCACATGTTGAAACTTCTCAATAAAGTTTTGACTTATGATTTATAAATCTATTTGTTTTTTGTATCATAATTTAGTAATAACACAAAATTATGTCAGTTTGTATTAAATTTGTCCGATTTCATTGAAATAGATAGTTAATTCTGGGACACCCTGTACACTGTAATACACAATGACCTCTGAAGTCAAAAGGTTGATTTCGAAATAACTATAACCGTTATACACTGTAATACACAATGATCATTTTAAATCATTTTAATTAACCACCAAATTAATTAACAAATCATATTAAAAGTACTTGTATTGAATTCCATTTATTGGATTACCTTTTGCTAAGATTTTCTAATGGTCTTGTAGAAAAGAGAATGCTCATTTTTTAGTTTCGTATAATATACTGTAAGTTTTAGTTGTCGGTTCTATGGACAAATTTAATCAGTTTCAACTTTTCTCTTTTTATGTATGGAGGAAGGTCTAATGGCGAGTGCCCGCAAAAGTAATCCATCTACAGAAGACGGAGAGAACCAAAAATAAGGTCTCCAAAGCTCACTTATGCTATTTTTCTTTTTTTAATGTAAATTTTGTAAAGGTTGTATAGTGTGTAAGATGCATGTATGTGTAATGAGGAATAGAGGGAAAAGGTGTGTGTGTGTGTGTGTGTGTGTGTGTGTGTGTGTGTGTGTGTGTGTGTGTTTGAGAGCATTCTGGACTGCTCACAGGGTAGATGAAACACGGCAAAAGATCAGCTAAGGAGGACAGTAACGGGAGAAACGGGATTTCCAGCACTCCCTGTCTCCTGTCTAACATCCACCCCGGAGTACTTCCTTTGTCGATTGGTATCTACAATCTCTTCCTAATTACTATCAAATGTTAAACTGACCGGATATAGGGTAGGACTTACATTGAAATAATGGAACGAAATAAATTTAGCGCTGCACATAGCTATATAGGGCCTACTTGAACTTGCATTGTGGTTGTGAATTGATAAATTAATAAACAAAGCAGGGCCTACTTGAACGAACTTGCATTGTGGTTGTGAATTGATAAATGAATAAACAAAGCAGGGCCTACTTGAACTTGCATAGTGGTTGTGAATTGATAAATGAATAAACAAAGCAGGGCCTACTTGAACTTGCATAGTGGTTGTGAATTGATAAATGAATAAACAAAGCAGGGCCTACTTGAACTTGCATTGTGGTTGTGAATTGATAAATGAATAAACAAAGCAGGGCCTACTTGAACTTGCATTGTGGTTGTGAATTGATAAATAATTAAACAAAGCAATGGAATTTGATTTTGGACGATAGCGATACGTTTTTATAGTTTGAGAGGTATTTAATTCCTTTTCAGTTGAATGTTTTCAGTCATAGTATACGACGTGGGATTTTGCAAACACTTCCACTCTCCAGATAAGCTGTCAGGAGAGTTCTCTGTCTATAGCTATTTTATTCCGGTCAGTTACAAACGTTGGGGTACCACACCTTCAGTAAGGTCAAGTGAAGCCAGTGAATTTTTGGTCGCATTTCGGAGCCAGATAGGTAGATAAAGAGGTAGGGAGAGAGAGAGAGAGAGAGAGAGAGAGAGAGAGAGATATCACCCACGAAACAATTTCATTCTCCACAGGGGACAGGTACATGGAGATAGATACAGGACCTCCCACTGATATTCCTCACCGAAGAGAGATTTTCTCTACTCTCGTGGTGGCATAACACCGCGAAGTATGAACGACTCAATATATCACTTGCTGCATAAACACCTTACACGAGTTGAAACTCGGCGTCATTCAAGAAGTTGGCAGACAACATATACATATGACAGACATCCAATAACAGAAAACACGTTCACACACTTGTATGTCTTGTTAATATGTCTAAGAATAGAGTAGAAAAATATTTTGGGGAAACACATGAAAAAAAACTTTGAAAGTGCATACATGGATTAAGTGAAGCAGAGTTGCATTTCTGCCGACACAATTTTTTTTCTCTGGTTGGTTGGGTGCACGTGACGGGTGAGGGCATGGTGTAGAAAGTCTGATTTCTGTTCTTAATTCTTTTTCCATATGTTGGAGGTTTTTGTGACGATACCAAGTGTTTGTTGTGCGATCGGGACAAGTATATTTATTGGTTAATTTATAGAGCAGTACTATCTAGTGTACGATTTCTGTTTACATGGCGTAATTGTAGAGCTATCTTATACGTAGTATATTGTCCCCTTTCCTGTAAAATTTCCTTAGCTATATTTTCAGGATCAAGGTTGTTGTTTTTCAACCTTTTTCCGTACCCGCCTCTCGCTTTTCTATCCAGTTTTCTACTACTGCTAGAATAGCTAATAACAAGAACCTTCCCGAGTGGATCGAAGGTCTTGGAGGCTTCCTCTTGTCCTTGTAACTCCTTATAATCTCTCTCTCTCTCTCTCTCTCTCTCTCTCCTCTCTCTCTCTCTCTCTCTGACTCCAAATTGCGACAGTAAGCAAAAAACTTCTCATAAAATGGACTCATTTTTTTTATTATTTTAGGGTCTTTGTGAAACTATGTCTGGGCATTAGATCATTGAAGCTTTTGAACATCATTAGGTCAGCATCTGCAGGTGACATGAAGCACGTTAGCAAAGATAAGTCGGAAGGTTAAGATTCTATAAAAGGCCTTTGTAACAATTGGTGCCATATGAATCCCTCGTAAGTGTAAATTAATCTATTCTAATAAAATATAGTCGTATTTAAAGATATTAATTAAAGTCCTTTAATAGAATTTAAAGAGCGGTTGCATAAATGCTGGTGTTTGGTCGAATTAATTCCTTACATTTTTTGTGTTAGATATATCTGATAATACAGGGTGTCTATAAAGTAACGCGAATGAAGAGACAAATCCGATTTGAATTATATTAACGCGAGTGATCTTGGACGAGTAATATTTATTACACGTACTTATACAACTGTAATGTACAACATATACTTCATAACAACTGTAACGTACAACATGTACCTTATAACAACTATATAACAACTGTCAGGCTTATAAGAGGTGTTGAAAATGGTTTTTATGAGTTATAAAAACGAGTTGGAACTAGTTTAAACCAGTTCAAATCGGATTTGTCTCCTCACTTGCGTTACTTTATACACACCCTGTATGATCGAATAAAAGATGAGCAATTTGACGGAATTAATCATGATTAATTTGTCACACTCCAATATCACCTTTTTTTTTCCAAGGGGGACTTCGTAATTTCAAAGAAGTTAATTAAAATGAAGGAGTGAAAAGATTGAGAAGAGAGTAACGAGAAGAGAGTAATGAGAAGAGAGTAACGAGAAAAGAGTAATGAGAAGAGAGTAACGAGAAGAGAGTGACGAGAAGAGAGTAACGAGAAGAGAGTAATGAGAAGAAAGTAACAAGAAGAGAGTGACGAGAAGAGAGTAACGAGAAGAGAGTAACGAGAAGAAAGTAACGAGAAGAGAGTAACGAGAAGAAAGTAACGAGAAGAAAGTAACGAGAAGAAAGTAACGAGAAGAGAGTAACGAGAAGAGAGTGACGAGAAGAGAGTAACGAGAAGAGAGTAATGAGAAGAAAGTAACAAGAAGAGAGTGACGAGAAGAGAGTAACGAGAAGAGAGTAACGAGAAGAAAGTAACGAGAAGAGAGTAACGAGAAGAAAGTAACGAGAAGAAAGTAACGAGAAGAAAGTAACGAGAAGAGAGTAACGAGAAGAGAGTAACGAGAAGAGCTTTACGAGAAGAGAGTAACGAGAAGAGAGTAACGAGGGCTCGGATTTAAATGTGTGCTTTAATAAATATAAAACCAAGAATAAAGTAAATAAAAATATTTTTGAGGCTCTTTATTGGATTCAAAGAGGGGAGATACGCGTCCCCTTGGCATCCTTAACAGTGCCTCAGGTGTCTAAACGAGTGCCTTGAGGGATGGCAGTGTATTGACAAATCTGTCGGACTGAAACGAACGTGAAACACCGATCGATAACGGAAAAAATAAAAATTAAAAAACAAAACAAAAATGTCCACAAAAACAAATCTGAACTCTTGGTTTCTGAGCCACACCTACCAAATAATTTGAAGAAGAAATGTTTTGGTTGTATATGCACAACATGTTTTTAATTAATACAACTGTTTAAACATGTTATTACACGTTTTTATACAATAAATTGACCATGGCTTTTTCGTGAAATGAGCAACGACGATGTAAGAGTAAACACGGGGTCCTCCGAGTCACAAAAAGTGCTAGAACGGTTCTCCCTTCGTTTTGTAGGCACAGTTGAAGACGCTCTGCCTGCATCTTCACGAAGGTATTCAAATTTAAATCGGGTAAGTTTCCAGGTTATTCTTTCACTTTCAAAACAGTTTCACTTACGAGAAATTGGAGCAGTGGTATTATCTGTCAAAAATATTGCAAATACTCCAAAACCAGTAAAAAAAATCTTGTTACAATTACTGTACTTTCAAGCTTGGGACAAATGCATTAAATTATCACTACAAGTAAAATACAGAAATTAATGATAATGATAAGCTTTAGGCAGGATATAAATCCTCTAATATAGTATGATATTCTTGAAGGTAAATAATAAACTGTAAGATAAATCAAAACCATAAATTATGATACATTTAAAAAGCAAACCAACTAAAAATTATGACCACGAAATAAGAAAAACAAGATACGAATAATTATTAATTAATAAAATTAATTAATAAATTGCTAAAACAATATTACTCTATTTCTGAAATTCCCTCTACAGGGTGGCCCTTAAATCCCAATCGGTTATAATTAAAGCGAAAATCCATCTAGCGCAGCTCACACTGACGTAATCAATTCCTAAGGAAAGAATATTTGTCGAAATGGTTATGTATTTTACGCTTTCAATAATCAATATATATATTATTAAACTTATTACAAACTTTTTACTTTGATTTTTTTGTATTTTCGCTTTAATCGTAACTGATATGGGACTTATGGGCCACCCTGTTTAAGAATCTTCATGAAACAAACTTTAAATATTTTAATAATTTATGCATGGCAACTTTTTAATGAAAGAATTTAATTAAGTTGCCAAAAATGGATTTTTCATTTAATTAAATTGAAATGGTGTGAAATGAGTGGAAATTATATGACCTAATTTGAACTATGAATTAAATACTTAAATTAAATACATTAAATACATTAAATACATAAATTAAATACATTAAATACATAATTAAAATCAACAATTAATCACGTACAAACCAAAGAAAGTTATGTGCAATATTTCAGATGAAAGAATGAAAGAAAATTGCAAAACACTTTAAAAGGAATTATTTAACAGCACTATTAACAGCAATACTGACATCAGATACAGTCCTACAAACGCTAAAAACTTGACTATGCGGAATGCGGATGGATTCTAAGTCGGTAACACCGTTTTCTTGTAAGCGAAGGGAATATTGAAATCGGGGTTCGATTCCCGATTGTGCTGGTAATAATAGTACAAAGTATTAGTACAATAGGCCGCTTGAGTTGGTCTGAGCCTTGTACCAGCTCTGGATATTCAAGATCATCTTTGCATAAAGGAATATGGTCCTTTGATTCAAATGCAAAACGCTTTGAATTCATTCTTTCAGCTTTTAAATCGGAATTAATTTGAAATAACAACGTTTGTATCTTTTTATAATTAATGTAGCACTATATATATATATATATATATATATATATATATATATATATATATATATAAATATATATATAAAAGTTATTCAAACCTTTTTTTTTAGTTACGTTCCCCTCCGTTACAATGAGTCACATTTTCTCCCCTCACGAAGTGTATTGTCCCTTATTTTAATGGAATTGCTTGAGGGTAAATGCCGTGGGTGGTGTGTGTCAGCGGCGTAAACAAGGAGAGGGGGGAGGAGAACTGGGTGTAGCATTAAGTATAGCTTTCTATAATAGTGTGAGTTGGAACAAGTTTAACAAAATTATGGGGCTCCACGTTACAGGATAAAGTTAGAAAAAACATAGATGTGTCGCTTAAAGGTTATATATATATATATATATATTTATTATACACACACACAATAATTTGCGTCCAAAGTACTAATCAAAGCGTAGCGTACGCTATTTTTACGCACCTAGGCAAGTTAGACGTAAGCTTTGTTGTGCGCATGCGCCTTTGTTACGCGCATGCGCCTTGGCTATACAAAGTCTGGTTAAGGAGGTGAATCCTTCATTCATTGATATGATTGTCTTAAGAATTTAGACTGTAATATTATATATATAAATGTGTGAGAAAATGAATTTACAAGGATTTTTCACAACCTTAACCTCCAACGACGAAGAGTCAATACAGTTTTTTGGGCAATTGTACCAAATTATTCCTAAAGAAAAACTGTGCAACAGAAAACGCGAAATGATGATAAAATTTCCAACGTTTCAGTTGAAAAAGCCAAGTCAAAGCTTTCCTCCAAAAAGAGTATAATATATATATAAATATATATATATATATATATATAATATATATTATATAATATTAAACTCAGTTTACATAAATAAAAAGTTTTAAAGTTGAAATTTCGATGGGATGAAAATTTTTATAATGAAAAAAGTTTTGGAAAAAATTTCGCTGTCTAAAAATATAATTTTATTTTCGAAGGGAGTGACAATATTACAGAAATAAGGTGAACGAAAAACTAGAGATGTTGTTACCAACGAAAAAATAAGAAAAACTACCTTAAAATATTTGGAAATCTTTAGAGACACTTTCTGAACAGATGTTACACACACACACACACACACACACACACACACACACACACACAGATATATATATATATATATATATATATATATATATATATATATATATATATATATATATATATATATAGATATATATATATATATATATAAATAATATATATAATATATATATATATGCGCCTCGGTGGTATAGTGGTCAGCAATGCTGAATAAGAATCTATCGGCCCGGGGATCGAGACCCGGTAACGGCAAGCGGCGCGCAGCAAAACAAACCCAGCTGTTCATCCTTCCACACGATAAGAAAAAATTGTTTTTGATAAATGGGAGCAAGTGCAGTTTACCCCCCTGACGCAAAAGGGGACACAAACTTACACTAGTTCAAAGTTGGGGAACGTAAACTACACTAGGATCTTTAGGAGACATTTTTCAAATAAATCCATCAAATAAAACGTTAAAAATAATGAAAATATTACGACTTAACCTAACCAATCGTCAATATATATATATATAAACTGACGATTGGTTAGGTTAAGTCGAATATTTTGTTAGTTTTAATGTTTTATTTGATTAGGTATACGCGGACAAAGTTGGGGAACGCAAACTACACTAGGATAATGTAAGGGAACGTAAACTACACTAGGCACCACAGGGGGTCGTAAACTACACTTGCTTTGTTTTATTTGTCATTTAAATTTTTTTGTTTTAATGTAATTGAATTTGTAAATATGTTGTAGACTGCACGCTATAGTGTAAATATCTTTGTAGACCGCACGCATTTGGAAATGACCACCGTAAGGACAGAGTGCTCAAAAGGCGGACTGTCCGCCTAAAGCCGGACGTCTGGCCACCCTAAATTAGTAGCACCTATATCAGTTACTTTTGTCAACAAAGCCAAGCCAAGCAAATATGTGCAATGAGCCAATGACTGAAATGAAGCTTATTAGTAAATATGAATGTAACTCACAATGCAAATTATAGAAAACTATAACTAAAAATGCTACCAACAATGAAAATAAACACAGATACTAAAATGGACTGGACTTAAATTATATTTTCGTCGAGGATTACATTATTTTCGTTTTTAATTTAGTCATCCTCTGAAATTTTAAAGAATTTAACCCTATCACGACGGGTATGTATTTTTCTAAACCAAATACAGTATATAGGTTTTAGCAGTTACTTGGAACTAAATATTTTAGTAATTCGTCACTGAAATGATACACATTTTGGGTTTGTTTCCCGACAACTAAATGACAGTTATGACACCTATATAAACATGTAGAAACATTTATAGAAACATTTATACAAACATTTGTAGAAACATTTATAGAAACGAGTCATTGTAGTACAGTTTATATTATTATTATTTCCGGTGAGCTTTTAAAATACAGCTAATCTTGAAAAAGTTAAAAGAAAAGATCATTTTGCTGTACGATAAGTTCAGAAAAAATGTCCTTCTGCAAGACAACACAGCATTGCCAACTGTGTACATTAGTGCCGTCGTGCGGAAGAAAGTAGGTATAGTTGAAGTTATTTGACAGTACGAAATTTGTTTAGTTATTTTTACACGAGAAGTTTGTGTTATTTAAAATGAATACCAAATACAAAGGACACCAAAACAGCAACAGACCGGCTGGTCCCCAAGAAGGAAGGTTAAATGATGTAAGAAAATTTAAAGACAAATGAACGTTAATTTTGTTGATAGAGATTGAGAGGCGGGAAAGAAATTTAAAAATAAAGTAAAAAATTTTAAAATAAAGAAGGAAGGAATTCTACAATACTTTTACAGGGCTTCTACGCGCTAATAAATGCTTCCAATTGGGGGGGTTTAAGGCAAGATAAGCATCTAATCTCTTTTTTAAAGGATTCGATCGAATTACTTTGAACTACGCTGGCTGGCAATCCATTCTACAAATTAACTATACGATTGAAGAAGAAATGTTTAGCATCATCAGAATTCAAATGTTTACCCACTAATTTGAGACCATTACCGCGAGTTCTATCTGCATTTCTGAAGGTGAAATATATTTCGGCATCGACCTTTAATTATTTTAAACACCTGGATTAAATCTCCTCGATTACGTCTAATCACAAGTGAGAATAAATTTAATGTTTCCAAACGTGCAGCGTATGATTCGTTTCTAAGTCTAGGATAGACTAGGAATCATCTTAGTACCCCGTCACTACACACTCTCCATTCCGTCTATGTCCTGTCGTAAATATGGGAACCAGAATTGAACGCAGTATTTCAGATCGGGGCGCACTAAGGAAGTATCAGTGTTAGGCACTAAAGCGTTAATCCGATAACAGTTAATTAACGAAGTTAACTTTTTTTAACGGACTATTAACGGAAGTTAATTTCCATTTATCGTTATCGGACCAGTTAACTTCCGATAACTCGATATTTAGCCTGTTAAAGTCCGTTAACACGTTAACTGCGAGGAGTCATTCACGGAAGATCACCGCTCCGCGAATGAATTCAAACCGCCATAACTTCAGTCTGCCAATTCCGTCCTCTGCCGCAGTGGAACGGCTCTTCTCTCTCGGCAAGGACATCCTGAGGCCCAAGAGGTCAAGACTGGCAGTTGGGCCTAACTTTGAGAAGTTGGTCTTTCTGAAGGGCAACCAGCACATTGTGTCATAGTCTTTAATAAATGTGCCTAAAATTTAATTTTACCTTTCAGTTCCCGCCATAATAATTCTCTGGTAAATTAAAATTTAGTTAATGGTTAGTGGTTACAAGGGTTTCAAAACATGTAATCAGTACATTTTTTATTAAAAATTAAAAAAAGTTATTAAGCAAAAAGTTGCAAAACGATAAAAATACAGTTAAATACCTATTTATTGTTGGATTTTGCATAAATAAACATTTTCTATGGGTTTTAAAGCTTTTTTCCTTGATTTTTTTTAAGTGTTAGTAAAGAAATAGTTATCGTTAACGGATTATTGTTAACTTCCGTTAACTTTGTAGTAAAATTATCGGATTATCGTTATCGGAGTTAAAAATTGGGGTTAACGGATTATCGTTATCGAAGTTAACTTTTTGGTTAACGGTGCCCACCACTGGGAAGTATAATATAATGTTTGCGCTGTTTTCTCCAACTTAAATTCAGAAGATCTGCCATTAAATCTTAAGATTCTATTTGCTTTTCTGACCGCTTCGTTACATTTGACATACAAAACAATTAAAGTAGTTGTAAAGTAAAAATGCGAAAGAATGCACCGTTATTTGAAAACATTTTATGTGTCGTTGTCAGAGAAGGACACCACTAACCTCAAAAGACACCCTAGTGTTTCACATGAGAAAATTTTCCTGCAAGGATGTACTAGTACCCAGTGTATCCCTTTTCAGAAAGCCTAACCAGGCTGTCTACTACCTACTGATCTGGAAAATCTTGGTATTTTGCGAGTCTTTGAAAGTCTTGAAAAATCTTGAAAAAAATTTTTAAGTCTGAATTTTGAGCTAAAAATCCCATCTTATGCAAACCAGTTCAGTATTTCATGCAAAATTGCAGGTTCAGGACAAAGAATAAGGATACTAATTAAATAATTTCGTTGATTTTGTTTATATAAATGAGTCTTGAGTTATATTCAACCCACCGTAATTGAAGAGTGTCAGCATTTGTTCATGTAAATCCTGGGGTAGGCCCTATCTTACAGAGTGTACAAAACTATATCCTAGCTAGCCGATAGATACACAGGAAGTACTTTTTAAAATGAGGTCATTTTACTTTAAGTTTTTATTCAAATGTTTATTAATACACATTTTACTTTTCACATAATCTTGCAACTGACCGAGAAAGACAAAAGAATCTACTCAACGACACTGATCACAGGAATTGTAAATTATGCATGTGAAATACTAATGGTAACTTTATAGTTACCATTAGTATTTCACATGCATAATTTACAATTCCTGTGATCAGTGTCGTTGAGTAGATTCTTTTGTCTTCCTCGGTCAGTTGCAAGATTATGTGAAAAGTAAAATGTGTATTAATAAATATTTGAATAAAAACTTAAAGTAAAATGACCTCATTTTAAAAAGTACTTCCTGTGTATCTATCGGCTAGCTAGGATATAGTTTTGTACACTCTGTAAGATAGGGCCTAGATATTTTGTCTAACGTAAAAATGGGCCTAGATATTTTGTCTAACGTAAAAATGAGAGTTGCAAAGTTTATTGAACACTGTAATGATCAAAGCTAAGCAAAGAATAAATCAAGATAAAATTCAAGAGCAACGAGACCATAACTAACCCACACAGCATACTTGACCGGGTGAAATCAAAGGCTTTTCGTGTCATCAATTTCCCACCTCTTACTGACTGTCTATAATCACTCTCTCTTCGCCACAATGTTGCCTTACTCTCCCTTTACTCTCGTTGTTATAACGTTATAACGGATATTTCTCTTCTGAACTCTCTAATTGCATGCCTCCCCTCCTTTAAGGGGAGCACGTAGTACCAGATTTTCTTCATATTTTCATCCCTCTTCTGTCCAACTCTCTAATGTAGAAGTTAATTGGTATTCTCAAACTTTCATCTACTCAACTGGTTAACTCTGGAATAACTTCCTCAATTCATCTTTCCCCCCGTTTATGACCTCCAATCTTTCAAACGCAGAGTGTCCAGGCATCTCGAAAACTTTCGAACTTGATTTTTACTCTCTTCATCATCTACGTGAGGAAGGGGGCGTTTTGCTAGCAGTCGTCCTTGGCCTCTCCTTCCTTCATAAAAAGAAGGAAATGATAATTTGGTAAAATTCCGAGAAAAGACGAGAACTAACAACGAAAATGGAACGCATGACTAAAGTAACCCTGATATGTATATAGAGACACACTTTACCACTTCTGCAGCGACTTCTCCCTTAATGAGAAGCCCAATGTTCCGTCGACACATAGCCGCGACTAATATGACGTCACATTGCACCTCCAGTCGAGACTCCTTCGCAAGGGACCCTCACTCAGCTGGAAACCATGCATAATGCCATTCGCGTTGTCCTGCGCCTATCATACTTGACAAATATCGATTCTTTAACTTGAATTAATCAAAATGCATCTCAATCTCTCAATCTTATTTCGTTGGTCACTAATTAACAACTGTGCCTTTTCTTACCAATATTAATCAATAACTTACGTATTTTCTCACTGCACAATTAAACCAGGCATTCAAGAGAACTTGAGAATCCATTGAAACTGTAATAAAAGTAACTCTAATGACTGTAATAATATCATTTATTTGTTTAATTAAAGGAAAACCCAATGAAACCTTGTATTTCCTTTATTATTAACATTATATGTCTGATTAAAATATCAAATGGCGACCTCGAGCTTCGATCAATTAATTATTTATTTAAATACTCTGACATTTATTATACTGCCTACCTATTATATATATATATATAATTTGATAGAGATTTGGGATCAATGAAAGAAAGCCATCCTGAGCCTTCTTTAGTTAGCTTTATAAGGCTAATTAACGAAACTATAACGACCTAACCTAACCAATCGTCAAGGACGTACAGTTGACCTAACGATTGGTTAGGTTAGGTCGTGATATTTCGTTAGTTAGCCTTATAAAGCTAACTAAAGAAGGCTGGGGGTGGCTTTCTTTCACTGATCCGAGGTTTGTTCTCAAAAGAAAATAAAAGCAAATAACTTCTCAAAGATGAATTTCGTTGGTGAAGTTCATTTATCGTCCCCGAAATTCTCTAATGTTTTCCAAACAATTCTGATTTTGTGATGTTCAAAATTGAGAAAAGACAAAAAAAGAAATGAAACGCATTACATCTAGATCCCAAGTAGATGAAACGACGTCCCCTCAGTGTTACCCTCATTTTCATAACTTTAATATTATTGCTAGCATTTAAAATGGTAGATACATTAGATACAGTGTATTCCCCTTCTTAATAAACTCGTAAATGAGTTTCGCAAACATAATATCATTACAGGGTTTGATACAAAGAGTGAACATTGATTGAAGAGACACCGAAAGTTATCTAAAAACCACAGTTCGGAACCTTATCTCACACTTTCAAAATTAGATTAGTGTTATCAGTACTGAAGTTTGATACCTCGTTTGAATTTAATGGGTTACTGGATATTTAAAGACGAGGTATCAGAAATGTTCCTTAAAGTTTTGGTCCAATAAAATATTACAGTATGTATATATATATGTATGTGTTACAGGGAATCTGTATAACTAGGGATTTCATGAAATCCCTAAAATGTTCAGGGATTTCATGTAAGGTTAAATCGTGATATTATCGTTAGTTTTAAAGAAAATATCACGACTTAACCTAAACAATCGTCAAGGGCGTACAAGTTGTCAAGTTGACCTAACTAGGCATTCAATTAACCTAACCGGGCATTCAATAATTTTCCTGTAGGTTTAACAAAAATATCACGACTTAACGTTGCATGAAATTCCTGAACATTTTAGGGATGTCATGAAATCCCTAGTTACACAGATTCCCTGTCACATAATATACTTAGTTACAAATTGCCAAATTCCTCCTCCATTTTTGTCGGTGGTCATTAAAGTCACATTAGTTACTTGCATGGGTATCGATCGTGGGGGGCGATATGTCCCCTCCCCACCACTTTTTTGTGTGGGGTGACAACATGCCAGTCGTCCCTCCCCCCCCAGCAGGCACTTTTTCGGTTGTCTGTGTAGAAGAATGTCTCTAAGGTCTACACAGAATTTGAGGCCAAATTAATCCTACGGGGATTAATTCGGCCTCAAATTGAGAAGCGATCGACGCCCATGGCTCCTACTGACGTGTATTGTTTTTTTAATAGGAAATATTATAACGTTTAATAAGAAATTTAATAATGTTTTTTAGAGTATAATAAATTGATTAAAATTGTATTAAACTAAGATACGGAATATTAAATTGTTTGTCATATAAATTACTGTTTGGCAACCCTCGAAATACGCCGAAGCGGAAGGCATTAAAAATGCCCAAAAATCAGTCCTCGGGCGTGGTGTGTCCTGTTAGGTCTAAATTCTAAATTTACTGAAATGGATCTCTCTCCGCGATCAAATTATAATGAGAAATCCGCACTAGCTTTCTCCCGCCTTGGTGGTCCTCGTTTCAACATAAATACAAACCAGTAAATAATAATAAAGAATCGTCATTTTTCCCTCCTCTTTCGTTTTGTTCGTTCGAAATTTCAATGGCGGCCACGCTACGCGTCTACTCGTTTGTAAGACACATCGAAACGAGTGTAAAGCAGTAGAAAGAATATTAAGGCAAAGTAAAATAAGAAATAAAAGTTTATTTTAACTATACTACATTGATATCTTTTATTTTTTTTAAATTTTTAATCACTTAAAGGATAAGTTTCGTTAAAAAAAGTTTGCAGAATGAGTTCTTTTTTATCGGATATAATGATCATTTTTTCGAATTTCACTCGCGTTAGAATTTTAATTGAGAAACTCTCGAAGGCCAAAGCTACACGAGCGACTTTGTCGCTACGACAAAGTTGTAACAAAAAATCGCAAAGAATAGATACGATTGTTTCGTATGGGGCAAGCTACACGGAATACAGTCGCTGCGACAATTATTTTCTGCTGCATCTGGCTGCGTTGTATTGTTCCAAGTGCGGTAGGTAGGCTACACGAGCGACTTTGTCACAGCGTCACTGCCACGTAGCATAAAAACGAAAAAAATCGCAGCAATATTTCACAGCTCATGTAGTTTACAACAGCTACTGCGATTGTGTCGCTGCGACCCTTGCAATTCTGACTCAGCGACAAAATCGCTCGTGTAGCTTTGGCCGAAATCAAATTACTACTACTTCATGATACCTCAGGATTTTACACACCCAGTCTTTCGCTGTTTTACTTTATTTTAGGTTACGTTAGGTTAGATTTGGTTAGGTTAGGTTAGGTTAGGTTAGGAAAACTGTCCTACAACAAAGTAGTAGCTATTTTCTACATAGGAGGAAAGTGATACGAAAGATAACAAAAGTAGTACAACAAAAGATAACACCGAATAGGAGCGAACTTAACTAAGAATGGGGGCATGAAATAGTGATAATAATAATGATTGGGTTTGTTTAACCCCCTTCGCAACATCTAAGGTCATATGACGGAGGGGACCTACTAAAAGCTTTACGTGGGATCCGAACCACGGGTCGCTACATAATCTGGACACGGAGGACGGTCTCCCATCCAACTACTACCCAATGTCGTTTAACTTCGCTGATCAACGGGAAGCGGCAGTGTTACAACATTGGCTACGACGTAGCCCATGAAATAGTGAAAGAACGGTTTTAATATAGAATATTAAAACCCATAGGTATGTATGGAATAAAAACCGCAATCTATTATTACCTTTCTGAAGAAGAAACACCAATAATAAAATATACATCTGTTATAAAATAACGGACGAATAAAAAAATAGGGGACATTTTTATGGACACCCTGTATATATACATATATGTGCAAAATTATCCCCACAACCAGGACAACCAGGATTCGAAGCTAGCACATAACGCTGCGACAAAGTTAATGTTAATACACCCTGGCGCATATTTCAAAACCTGAGGTAGCACATTGCTTTGGCGTTCATGTGTGTTTTCCGTACTAACTACCCCCTTGCACGCAAGGGAATGTGCATTCATTCCATCTATGCTCTATGGGGCCATAGTGTTACACCCACCAGAAGATTTGAATGAAATACTGCCATTGCCTCCATTACTGGGGTTTAGTAAAGAAAACACCTCTGAACGCGAAAGCATTATATGCTCCATCGGTGTGGAAGTATGCGCCAGGTTGTACTAATTTTTACCTTGTCGTAGCGAAATGATCAACGCCCTTCTTTTCTACTCGAGGGGGTGATGGGTTGGAATCCTGGTGGTGGCAATTTTGCATTCATTATGCAAAATCATGCATGTTCATGATGATTATATATATATATATATATATAACTACGGACGAAAAAAATAGAACACTGTCTCAAATGCGCTCATGACCTTGATAATACCTTTAAGTTATGCACCTTTATGAGGAATATCGAGTATCTGTGACGTCATTGTAATAAAACCACACCTCTGTGCATACCGACATACCAAAATATTAGACTATCTTGTCAGGTGTTAAAGAAACCAAAATAAAGTCATTATTTTTGTCGAGTATTACGAATATATTAGACCTCCATCAAAGATTTTTTAACTCTGCGTCTTGGTATTTAGTTGGTCCACCCTTAGCCCTCCTGATTTAAGGTCTCCAACCTACGTGTTACCCACAAAGTTGAGTATATTTACATTTATTAAAATACATATACTGAATAGCGCGCATAGTACAGTAGAATTGCAAACTGCCTTTAGCAAACGGACACACTTTACGGGCTGAAATATTTCAATGTAATTACAGAATTTTTTTTTTTTAAAGTTAAAAATTAAAAGAAAAATACTGTAATATTTTTATATAAAAATTTTAAAAATTTTATATAAAAACTTAACACGTAAAAAAGATTGGAGAAACAATGTCATACTGTATTGTTCGGATCACCTGAAGATCAGGGCCCCCCAAGCCTCCTTTAGTTAGGCTTATAAGGCTAACTAATGAAAATATCACGACCTAACCTAACCAATCGTTAGGTCAACTGTACACCCTTGATGACTGGTTAGGTTAGGTCTTGATATTTTCGTTAGTTAGCCTTATAAAGCTAACTAAAGAAGGCTGGGAGCCCTGATCTTCGGGTGATCCTATTGTTCTTTAACCCTAGTAGAAAGCCAACCTAGCCTATTACAATAATAGTATACTTGTATACTATTGCAATAATACTATTACAGTAATAGTATAACTTGTTTTTCTGGAAATTGTCTTTCATTGTAGGCAAGTTAATCTTTGTTATTGTTTAATAACAATAAATGGAGCAAGTGTAGTTTACGTTCCCCTGTGGTGCCTAGTGTAGTTTACGTTCCCATACATTATCCTAGTGTAGTTTACGTTCCTCTGTGGTGCCTAGTGTAGTTTACGTTCCCCTACATTATCCTAGTGTAGTTTACGTTCCCCTGTGGTGCCTAGTGTAGTTTACGTTCCCCTACATTATTATCCTAGTGTAGTTTACGTTCCCCTGTGGTGCCTAGTGTAGTTTACGTTCCCCTACATTATCCTAGTGTAGTTTACGTTCCCCTACATTATCCTAGTGTAGTTTACATTCCCCTACATTATCCTAGTGTAGTTTACGTTCCCCTACATTATTGTAGTGTAGTTTGCGTTCCCCCACTTTCTCCGCGTATACCTAATCAAATAAAACGTTAAAACTAACGAAAATATTACGACTTAACCTAACCTAACCACTTAACCTAACCACTTAACCTAACGATTGGTTAGGTTAAGTCGTAATATTTTCGTTAGTTTTAACGTTTTATTTGATGGATTCATTTAAAAAATGTCTCCTAAAGATCCTAGTGTAGTTTACATTCCCCAATTTTGACCTAGTGTAGTTTGTGTCCCTTTTTGCGTCAGGGGGACGTAAACTACACTTGCTTCCAATAAATTGTTTAATTCACCCTATAAATGTAATTTTTATTATGGGGTTACGTATAACTAGTCGCTATGTGTGCGGTCCCTCTGAGGTAAACAATACATTATTACATTATATAAACTTGGAAAAGGGTTCTCATTTAAAAAAAAACACTAATAGTAATTGCTACTATCATCTTTTCCTTGTTGACTGTCTGGGAAAGGAGGGTCATTAATTACATATATTCTTGTTTGTAAGACTAAAGCGCATTCCGTACGTTTGATGTTTGTTAAGTTTTAATTGGTTTATGATTTGAGCGATTTTCAACTCGTAAGTTGCGAATGACGAATCACACAAACCCACCGCCATTTTGAAAGTATGTAATATATATATATGTATCGGGTGAATTTTTAAATATATGACACTTTAAACTGCGTATTTTTTTATTAACCAAAATAAAAGCATAAAATATTTATTGTACATTCTCTACAGATGGGGAATTGTCTCCGAGTGCAAAACATGCTTTATTGATATGAGGCGCTCCAGACCACAACCTGACAAGCGCCAGTGGAGCCAGAATTGAGTTATTTATACCACTATATTCCCCCCATCCTTCCTCTATCCCGTGGGTGAGTCACGGAGCAGATTGTGGACTTGTACGTATGGTGAAAATCAATCAAATATCCTTATTGGTTCAAAAGTTATGGCATTTTGCAAGGTGACAAACTTTAACTGCATTTTTCAAATTTTTTTTAATTTTGGCGCTTGGCAGCTTGTGATCCGGAGCGCCTCATATCCTCTTTTTTTAACATGTTTTATTAACACGTTTTTAAAAACATGAATTTCTTTCTTAACATTTGTACGATATTGCAATTGTTTTCCATTAGGAGTTGCATAGCTTAAGCAAGACTTCATATTAGTAATGCGAGGCTTCACTTCTTACGATACACTTAACAAGAATCCTGTCCAATAGATTTCCTGCGGTTTATGATAAAGGAATACCATGATGGCTACCAACATCACCAGATTTAAACCCCCTGTGATTTTTATTTATGGGGTTCTTTAAAAGATATTGCTTAAACAGAATCCACTTACTGTATAATAGAAAAACTTAAAGCATCATTACAAATACTACGAAATTTTGTCGTTCATGTTCAAAGGGTTAATGAGCTGAGAAGACATCACGTAGAGCATGTTTTGCACTGGGGGACTAATTCCCCATGTGCAGAGAAGGTATGGTAAAAATTTCATGTTTTTAGTTCAATTTATAAGTAATATACAAACCTTTTAAAATGTCAGATGATTAAAAAATCATCCGATATGTTTATGTAGTATTCTGAAGCTAACTCGATTTTATAACCTGGATTATTTTTTACATTACGTTTATTCTGATGAGTTTATTCTCTTCTGGGAATGGAAATTAATCGATTTGTAAAATAAAAAATGTCTTCATACGTTGATTTTGTACCTTTGCTGCAGTTTGTGTAGAGCAAGCTGGAGGTAGTAAAAATGTATCTGTGATTGATAGAAGTAAATTTGGGCTACCTTAGGGAGAAAACAAATTTGCGGTTCACCTTGCTCCTGAAGGATCATACACCAGGACTGATAATAACTCGGGGTGTCTGAAATACAAACTAACGAAAATGATAATAAATTGAATACAGATATATATGTTCTTTGGACGAGACTAACACAGACCATTGATGCTTACAGTGGTGATGAACCACGTACGAAAGCCTCGTCAGTATTTTGACTATCTATTTGGTTGGCAGTACTGCTGCGAGCTGCTTGTACCCTGAAATTGGCGGAATGGTGCTAATGTATAAAGGTGTTTACCTCTTCATACCTCCACTTAAAGTAGAAATACATCAATGATTATGTACATACATATATATATATATATATGTGTGTGTGTGTGTGTGTGTGTGTGTGTGTGTGTGTGTAAAGAACGACGCTTGTTTAGAAGAGGGTCCGCACAAGAAGAGGAGAGAAAACGAGCGATGAAAAATGAGGCACTTCCCTGGAATCGAATTACGAGTTCTGATTAATCGAGGACCTTGGTGTAGTGGTTATCATATCTGACCGGCAATCGGATGATCTTGGGTTCGATTCCCGGGAGGTGCCTCATTTTTCATTGCTCGTTTTCTCGCCTCTTCTTGTGCAAACACTCTTCTGAACAAGCGTCGTTCTTTACATTAATTATACTATGTGTCGTTTGCAGTACATATATATATATATATATATATATATTATATACACACACACCGCGAGCCAATTGAAAAACAGCGAAATTCTTTTTCGCTAAATATGTAATTTTATATATTTTTCACTCTATGTATAATTCTATATGTAATTATGTATATATATTTTTCGGTAACAGAAGTTTTGCTCCTCCCAATAGTATAAAATATATAGACCCCCATTTTTCACTGCTTTTACAACGAGTTCAGTATCTTTTATTCAAACACTCTCCCTTCAGTTTCATACAGGGTGTGTATAAAGTAACACAAGTGAAGAGAGAGAGAGAGGCATCCAATTTGAACTGGTTTAAACTAGTTTTAACTTGTTTTTTAACTCGTTTTTTAACACCTATTATAAAGTACATGTTGTACATTACAGGTGTTATAAAGTACATGTTGTACATTACAGGTGTTATAAAGTACATGTTGTATATACACAGTTGTTATAAAGTACATGTTGTACATTACAGTTGTTATAAAGTACATGTTGTACATTACAGTTGTTATAAAGTACATGTTGTACATTACAGGTGTTATAAAGTACATGTTGTACATTACAGTTGTTATAAAGTACATGTTGTACATTATAGTTGTTATAAAGTACATGTTGTACATTACAGTTGTTACAAAGTACATGTTGTACATTACATTGTTATAAAGTACATGTTGTATATACACAGTTGTTACAAAGTACATGTTGTATATACACAGTTGTTACAAAGTACATGTTCTACATTACAGTTGTTATAAAGTACATGTTGTACATTACAGTTGTTATAAAGTACATGTTGTATATACACAGTTGTTACAAAGTACATGTTGTATATACACAGTTGTTATAAAGTACATGTTCTACATTACAGTTGTTATAAAGTACATGTTGTACATTACAGTTGTTATAAAGTACATGTAATAAATATTACTCGTCCATGTTCACTCCCGTTAATAGAATTCAAATTGGATTTGTCTCTTCACTCGCGTTACTTTATACACACCCTGTATATCATCATCTTTATTATTATTATTTTAGAGAATTTCAGATTACACAGGGTCGCTAAACTATTACGATGAGATAATATAATTAATCTACGTTAGCTATAATTTTTTATCCGTTGCAATGTCAAACACAAACGTCATACGATAGGAGAGATCTAGGATCACCTGAAGATCAGGGCCCCCATGTATTCTTGTTTTTTGTTTACAGTACGAAATATAATTATAAATTGAATGCCCGGTTAGGTCAACTGTACGCCCTTGACGATTGGTTAAGTTAAGTCGTGATATTTTCGTTAGTTTTAACGAAGATTTTAGTAATAGAGGCTGGGGGGCCTTGAACTTCAGGTGATCCTTGAACCTGGATTTAGAACAAAGGGTGTCTATAGAATCCAAAATGAGAACATTGGTCTCCCATTCAACCAGTTACCAGACCCAATGTCACTTTTAAGGTTGCAACGGATAAAAAAATAAGAACTGGACTAGATTATCTTGTTTTAACCTATTAACGCCCAGCGTCCTTTTTTGAGGAGACAGTTAAGGATCACCTGAAGATCAGGGTCCCCAGCCTTCTTTAGTTAGCCGTATGAGGCTAACTAACGAAAATATCACGACCTAACCAATCGTTAGGTCAACTGTACACCCTTGACGATTGGTTAGGTTAGGTCGTGATATTTTCGTTAGTTAGCCTTATAAAGCTAACTAAAGAAGGCTGGGGCCCCTGATCTTCAGGTGATCCCATTTTAACACTACAGTTTAGGTTAGAACTTAAAAGTGAAATTTTTAAATATTAATTTTTATTTTTTTATTTAAATTTTTGTGTATGAGATAAGTAGTTCATGTTTATTATTTAAAGTCTCTCCGAAGTTGAATATATCAAGAAATATCGGGAAATAAAAAAATTAGTTTTGGGCGTTAATGGGTTAATATTTTAGTGCATATGTGTAATTTGAAATTTTTAAATGTAATAATTATTAAGGTGATAATATATTAACCTGAACAGGGAGTGTCTGAAAAAATTATTTATTTTGAAATATATAAACAAAATATATAAAATATATAAACGAAATATGTAAACAAAATGTACGAGAAAAAGGTCCCTTTTGATAATGTTCTTGTAGATGTAATTCACGGCTTTTGCTTCCAAAATGTCTGCAGCAATATAAATATTCATCGCTATTGCTTAAATTGCTCTATTTCTACAAATTTATAATATCTACGTAAATATTTGTATATTTTATTATAATTTGTCCTAATTTTACACATTAAATTATAAATAAATTATAAATTATTACAGCTAAAGTAGCTCATATTACAGAATTTTAGATTTAAGGTTGATAATGTTGCTTTATACGTCGTACACAAATGCCAAACTCACCACCCAATTACAAAAGAAAAGGAAAAAAAAAAGAAAAAGAAATATTTCTTTCGCGGATTGTTTTCAGCTGCCATGGCGACTGAGCACATAGTAAAAACAGTAAAAATGGAGTCTGTATATTTTATAATATATATACATATTGTATATTATATATATATACTTACTTTTATATCTAATAGCGTTGATGGTTCTTATAATTATTCAGGATCAACCTGTGTTCGCCTCCTCTTCAGCACCCCGCCGCATTTGGCGGATTTGTTGGAAAGAGAGAGAGAGAGAGAGAGAGAGAGAGAGAGAGAGAGAGAGATGCTTTAAGTTCTTATCCTATCTTCGTAGCCAGCTATGCATGACTGGTCAAGTACTTTATATAAGAACCTGTCGAGATGATTCTTGAAATTATTCAGGTTGGTGTGCTAGAAGTTCCTCAGTTCTTTTGGCTGTACGTTAAAGAGTTTATTGCCTCATATTCTGAAAGTCCGAGACATACATCATCCATATGTATATTATTGTGTATCGCTCACGTCTCCTTTTCGAGGAGTAGAGTTTTAGGGGTTGTTGTTGCACCCAGTATTCTTCATCTTTCGTTTCCTCTACCTTACACGTAGAAGTCCTTTGTGTGGCATCATATTTGCACTGTCTCGTTTTCTGCATGCGTTGGTAAGTACTGAGCAATACTGAGTTACTGGTAGGACTAAATTCTTTTATACTTTTAACTTGATGTTTACTTTTCTGCTGTGGAAGCTTTTAATGCTATGGTCTCTGAATTCCGCATTCAACGACATTATTAATCCAAGATCCCTGACCTGTGGATTTGTTGTTATCTGTTTATCTTGCAGTATACTGTACCACTCATTCTGTAACTCCTTGTTGTTACCATATCCTTTCAGCTGAAATGTTTCTCTGTTGAACTTTATGTTACTGTTTAAGACCCAGTAGTATGCATGCAAAAATGTGGATGGGGTGAAGGGTGCCAGTGCCAGTGAGGGGAAAATAGAAGGAATGGGAAAAAGCAAGATTTTAATCTCTCAAAGGAGGATAGGGGATGATAAAGGAAAAGGGCAATAAGATAAGGGGGGGGGTATTTACCGATTTGTAGGAATCACCCGTGAGAGATCGATCTCTGTAGGCAACTGAGTGATGGCGACCACGCACCTGACCACAACGAATTTGAACTTATGCGTTCAGCATACCCCCATCTCAAGCTATCAGACCATGTAAGTTTTCTTTTTTACATTTAACAATGGGTTAAGAATTAATTCACCTTTTTAATCCTAACTTCATCCTAAAACCACCACATATACTCCTTTTCCTTCCGTCAAATTATTACAAGATTAACGCATGAAAGTAAACAAAAATTTTAAAAATAACGAAATAAAATGAAATGATAAAATAACGTAATAAAAATGTTTGCGTGGGTGCCGCAAAGAGTTAAACAGATGTAGGCAATCAATTATTTATTTCTAAACATCACTACTTATATCGATGCCATTTTCTAACTAATTCTTTCTGTTATAGTATGAACGCACGCGCTTATTTAGATCAAATAGGGGTGAATGGAAATTTGCTCGACACCCAACTACTGAAGGAATTAAAAAGGAATACTTCTGAGGCTAAGTACCTATTCATTGTTATTTACATTTTTTCATTCATTATATTTTATTTTCATTTGTGCACGAAGCGCCATTAGTTTCTTGCTTGAAAAAAAAATTAATAATTATTTTCCTACTGATTCAAAAAAAAACCATTCATATATATATGTATACTGTATATGATGAAAATAACCACGAAGGAAAATAAAACAAGAAATAGTGCTCAAGCGCTTTCGTCTAATGACATCCTCAGGAACACTAAAATTAGTCATAAGATTGAAACTATATATAGAGCACAAAGAAAAGACAAAAATATGATTGGCGCAGAAGATATTTTAGGAGCAGCATACAATTCACGTGAAAAGCTATCCAGAGTTTTAGTACCTTGTCTTTCTTATCTAAATCTGTTTTGAATGAACTTAAAATAACAGGATCGAGAGAAAAAAAGGCCCTGGCTAAGGTTGAAATTGTTTGCGAGTTGAATAATGGCAGACTCAAGAATGTTTCTATTAACAATGTTGTTTGAGTGAAACAAAATTGAAGAATCATTTCAATCAATACAATGGGACAACTCTGACAAATGGACAAAAATGGCATTGGACGACTGTCCCGTTTTAACGGAATATTGATGTTCTTTTACACGTGTGTTCGAGTCTTTTCCCGTATGTCCAATGTAAGTCACATTGTTTACAACCAATTTTATAGATAATGCCTGAATTATTGGTAGGACTATTCTTTATTATAACATTTTTTTCAATGTTGTCATATGAAAATACTACATCAATGTTCAAACGTTTAAATAGATTAGTAATGCCCAAAATGCCTGGAAAAAATGGAAGTACTAAAATATTCTTTGACAAAGTGCGAGGATTATTTTTCACACGACAGAAGGTTCGTTTAGCCTTGTTAAGACAAAATTCCAAAAAAGCAGGTGGGTAATACAAATCACTTCCAATATTGTTGAATTTTCTTACTCAGCATCCATGTATTCCGGACTGGCAATCCTAAGAGCACGACGAAACATTGAAGAAAATATGACTTTCTTGATAGTGATGTCATGTCCGGAGTAAATGTGTATACGAGACAAATTTTTTTTTCCAATAGATACTAAACTTAAAACCTGGGCTTTCTCTATGTACACGCACATCCAAAATCGGGAAAGTCGACATACCGCAACTATGGGATGCCAACTTCTAGGACTCTCGGAATGTAAGTTAATTCGAAAAACTTCATTTAAATATCCCAAAACCTGTCGATAATATTGACCATTAAATGCAAATTTGCAGTCTTTGATGCAAAGTTTATATATATTGCGTACGAGGTCACCAGTTATAGCGCTGGTTACTGTTCGGGCTATAATTAAATAAGCTGCAAACAGAATTAATAAAGTTATTAATTTTTTGTTAGGGGTTCCCAGTTTGTTCTCAACATTAATCAAGGAAAAGGGTATATACGTTATATTCACAATGAATAACAATTATTTAATATTGCAATGTTCAGTTGGTACGGGAGAATACAAGTGAATGAAAATGTTCAAATTACAATGACTGGATTGCAGAAAATAAATATCACTGATAAAAGAAATCAGCTTCAAATGAACATAAAGCTAGTATTTCGAAGCAACACGAAAACTGGTGTTTTGTTCTAAGGGTTTTTTATTTCCATTTTGGTTCAGAGGCTCTTTGTTCATTGATTATGATAACAGAGAGAATTGTTAGTTCCACTGGTTATATGCCACATATGGAAGCCTCGTTAGTACGTTCGCAGTTTGTACGTTATGCTGCGAGCTAAATGGGTTTTAGGCGGAACGATTCTTTGTATAAAGCACTGAATACTTTCTCCTCACTTACAGTACACTTAAGTTATTGACATGTTTCTCTCAAGCATTGTAAATATATATCTATATTAGTAAATGCTACATACAGTTACTATTCATATATAGCTAAATGTAATATAAATATAAACAACAATTTTTTTTTTTTAATTCAAAACCTCTTTAATCACAGTATTTTTTTTACCTGTAAAATTAAACACCAAATAATATTTGTTTTTGGTGTATTCATTTTGGGACACCCTATATACAATATATATATATATATATATATATATATATATATTAGTGATGTAATTGGATGTCAGATTTCAGACATCCGCGGATGCGGATACGGATGTTCATGCATAAATTTGTCAGCTTCATAATATGATAGTTTAAATTCATACTTAATTTATTAAATGACTTTCGATTTTTGGTTAGTTATGAATATTAGATATTAGATAATATTAGATATTAGATAATATTAGATAATATTAGATATTATTATTTTGTAATTATAATTTTTTTACATACTCCTTTTTTTTTTTGAAGAGTTTTCGCCACACAACTGTGTGTTATCAGGATGCGAGACGGGGACCCAACTCGTCTTGCATCCCATCAACCACTTTCCCCAACCATCACTCTTTGGAAAGTAGTGTACTTATGACTTTGTTATGTATTGTAGCATGAACAATTAATTATACAAATACACAACAGACATTGCCACTTACATTAAAGATCAAATAAAGGCTGCACAAATTTTAGTATTTGAACTGAATGAGGGCCAAATTGTGCTTCAAAAATAGCAAGTTAGTAAATAGTACACATCCGCAACATCCGCATCCCGCAGGTGCGGATGCGGATGTGACATACATCACTTAATATATATATATATATATATATATATATATATATGCACACAACTGGTTGTTTTTCGTTTCTACGTTCATTTCATTTTCAAGTTTGTCTCCTAAAGAAAGAAAATTCTTGGCATTTGCAAAGACGAGCCAACCCCTCTCAGAATCCCTCGGTATTCAATGCGTGAGTAAAAATAATTGAAAGAATAAAAAATACATTCCATAAACTTCTTTTCCAGTGAAATTATTTCAAAGTATCTTATGAAATGTTATGAAATCAATTAAAAGTTGTTGTTATTGTTAGTGATGTTGTTTTTGTAGCTTTTCTGGAGGGGTTATTTATTTTGCCAACTAATTTTAGTGACCAAGATTCTAACTAATTTTAGTACGCGAAAAAAAAAATATATATATATATATATATATATATTATTTGGGGTTATTTGACTTCCGACGTAACGGCAAACGTCATGTGACGGGGTATCTACAGCCAGAAATGCCCCTTGTCACAAACTGCTCTGTTTCTGTATTCAAATATTTTAAATTATTCATACGCCAAAAAAGTAATGCTTTGATACTTTCTCCCCTTTGTATATATATACACACCTTTGGTTACCTTTGATTAGCTTCCGCTCGAATTGTTCATTCTGACGAAGGTCAAGCTTTTCACTCCAC
This sequence comes from Bathynomus jamesi, assembly GCA_023014485.1. Classification (NCBI taxonomy): domain Eukaryota; kingdom Metazoa; phylum Arthropoda; class Malacostraca; order Isopoda; family Cirolanidae; genus Bathynomus; species Bathynomus jamesi. The sequence continues at coordinate 153,625 of JAJOZX010008218.1, read as the reverse complement.
TTTGGACGTACAGTTTAACGTGGAATCCGAACCACGCCCCACCAGCAGCCCAGCGTCTTAACCACTAGGCCACCAAGGGTACCCATTTATCTACCAACCACTTTCTTTATTGTGTGGAAGGATGAACAGCTGAATTTGCTGGGCGCCGGCTATCGTCACCGTGTCTCGAATCCGGGCCGATGAATTCGTAGTCAGCGACGCTAACCAATACACCACTTTAGCCTATACTCGTATATACACACACACATATATATGTGTGTGTGTGTATATATATATATATATATTTTTTTTTTTTTTAATATTATTACATCCCTGCAAAGAGTTTAATTAAACTTTCGTTACATTTTTCTGAACTGAACTCCCGAACTCATATTTGTCATGTCATTTCGAATGAAAAAAGTTTTGTTTGAGTCGAAACTATTTACGCATGAAATTAATACTGGATGGCATATATATATGTAGCGGATCGACAAGAAATAGACAAAAAATAGACAGACAAATTCTTCTTTCCACGCCGTCATCAAACATATTCGAAAAACACACGTGGGCAAAGAATCAAACAATGGAAACGTCTGTTTCTTCCCAAAAGGCGCGAACGCAAGCTCTTCAACAAAAGGACGCGCGGACAAGGCGTCTTAAGATTTGGCGCGAAGTCCTACGTCCAGGAAATACGTATAAAAGCGAGCTTCCACTCGCATCATTCTCACTCAAATAGACACTCGCTTTCTACCTCGTCGAGCAGATTTCATCACGTCAACCGCCCTCCGGCTTCCCGCCGGAGCGGCCTGCTTCTTCCTTCAAGGCCTACGATTTATCATCAAGTAAGACCTTCTACAGACCGCCTGCAGAAAGCAATCCTTCGAAGCCCAACCAGAATCACTTCGGGCCTACGGTTTACAAGGTCAGCCTTCAAGTTTCTCTACCATCCTCGAGATATATTCATCACCTCAGGCCTACGCCTGCAAGATCATTTATAGGCCATCCTGCACCTCGAGAAGTAACATCACCTCAGGCCTACGTTTGCGAAGCCTACATCAAGCATCTCTATCATCTCGAGAGGCTTAACGGACAACGACAACTCGAGTCTACGGTAATAGGTTCCTCTTCAACACTCCTTCAACAGCGGTTTCATCGTCCGTCCCGTAAAGATAAGTACATCTTCTCTAAGTAAATCACATGAAGCCTACATTAGCCTACCGCCGAACGGTAGGCTATACTCCCAAAGTGAGTAATTAAACGTTCCAATTGACTCTCATTAAAAGACGCAGTAGGCATATTATCCAATTCAAGTGTCATTTCAATACCGTAATTCCGCGTATCATCCGTTATGTTCAATTCATATATTTATGTGATAACTAAATATTCTCTTGGCGTAATCACTTAGCATCACATAATGGTCTTATATGTAAATGATATTTGTGTAATCATTGTCAAGCATTTCAATCCATTATTATTAGGCCGCATCAATTATTCTATGTGCATCCATGCAATCATTTAGCCTACTTAATCAGTGTCACGTATTCTATTCAGTGTACCAAACGCAGGTGCATTCTTTATATCATTTACTAGGCCCATTCAATGTTCCATATCCCATGCCATTTACATACCATCAATGAGTATATTACTTATTACGTGTCAATTAAGCCATTAACATTTCATCTTATTAGTTAAGCTCTGTGTCATAAGCATAACGTAAAGGCTATCAAATAATCACTGTCAATTCTTTGTTAATCACGGTGAATAAATAATATCTTTATTTTCATAATAAAATACAAAACAATAAGGTACTTTTTATACTTAATATTAATTTGCTTGGGTGTAATCAAAGCTGGTGACCCTCGCTGCCATTCCGGTCACTTCCAATAGTATGGTGGGCTTACTCCATTATCTACTTTTCAATTGGTGATACTTTGCATCATAAATTATTAACCCAGCCTTTCATTAATAAGCAATCAGTCATTGCAGCAATTAATCACTAGCATACAATTAAATCATTATCACCTTAAACGGTTAAAACTAGGTCCACTATATATAGGGTGAACCAAATGTAGGTGGACAGTAAATGATAACGTTTATTTTGAGAATACATATTTAATTTTTTTGTATACTATAATACAAAATAAAATTTAAATAAATTTAGTTATAATATTTAATATAATAAAACACAAACACCATAGTTATAATGAACACCATAGTTATAATATAATATAACACAAACCGTATTCAACCTACTGTCCACCTACTTTTGGTTCACCGTGTATATATATATATATATATATATGATGAATTTCGCAATAAAAAAACACGTGAAATGAATGAATGATGCAAACCCACAAGGAAAGAGAAAATGATTCCAAGGCCCTTTCGTGTATTCAGAAGTATACCTCGTCAGGGAATACATCCTGACGAGGTGTACTTCTGAATACACGAAACAGCTTGGAATCATTTTTCTTTTTCCTTGTAGGTTTGCATCATATACAGTGTGTATATATATATATATATATATATATATATAGAGAGAGAGAGAGAGAGAGAGAGAGAGAGAGAGAAAAAGAGAGGTCAGGGGTCATGAACTTTCAATGATTGAAGAGCCACATTAAGTTATATAAAAACATTTATCAGGAATAAAAAACCACAAATATAAACACACATTGTTATTGTTTTTATAATGATAATAATAACATTATTAATAAAAATAATAATAAAAATAATGCAATAAACACAATTATATAGAATAAATATACAAATAAATACTGTAGTGATAAAAACACGAATAAATTAATATAAGAAACTTGCCTTTTATATTTATGATAATAAAAAAAAAATAAAGACCGCAAAAAACTGGTTTTTTGAGCCGCAGATTCCCGACCTTGATATATATATTTATATACAGGGTGGCGCAAAAGTTGCGCATCATAGGAATTTTCAGTGTTGACTATAATATATTAAGTTTTTTCTTTTAGGTAGGGGATGGCTGCGAAATTAACAATAGACGAGAGGGTGAGCTTCGTTTTAATGTATGGAATACCCTGTACAACAAATCGATGAATAGGTACAGAATTTAAATTCTGTACCGATTCATAATATATTATAATCAACACTGAAAATTCTTATGATGCGCGACTTTTGCGCCACCCTGTATATTAACGTGTGTGTGTGTGTGTGTGTGTGTGTGTATGAATTCATATGATGCGCGACTTTTGCGCCACCCTGTATATTAGCGTGTGTGTGTGTGTGTGTGTGTATGAATTCATATGATACGCGACTTTTGCGCCACCCTGTATATTAGCATGTGTGTGTGTGTGTATATGAGTTCATATGATGCGCGACTTTTGCGCCACCCTGTATATTAGCGTGTGTGTGTGTGTGTGTGTGTGTGTATGAATTCATATGGTGAGCGACTTTTGCGCTACCCTGTATATTAGCGCGTGTGTGTGTATGTGTGTGTGTGTGTGTGTGTGTGTGTGAATTCACAAATGCTATTAAGAGGTATACTTAAGTGTTTAAGATCATACGATTTAAGGAAAATGTAAGAAGCAATGAACATTACGGGAATCAGAATTGAACAATTGAAGACCACTACAAATATAACAAAGTCCCGTCTGACCTGCCAAATAAATAAAATAAGCGCCAAAAAACATTATTTTAATCGCCGATGTTACATGCAAGGACTGTGCATGATTACAGTTGGTTACAAAAACGTGTCGTTTATCTAAAATGGTTTTATATCGTGATAAATGTTATCCGCAATTATTTCAGGTAATATATCATTTACCTGTAGTTGCGTGAATGGAAAATTACAGTATTGGGTTTGCAAACGAGGTAATAATTACACGAGTCGTAACATCACTGGAGAGTTTCGTCGTATGACGAATGAACGAGATACTAACCATCGACGAAGATGGTCAACAGAGCCCTTTTACATCAGCTGAGCTGCTTGTATACATTGCAAATACAGTATAATGTTTGTTAGACCAAACAGCGACTTATTAAGATCAATCAACCAAAACACAAATTTTATAAAAGTGGAAAATGAGGCATTATTTTTCAGCTGCTGCTTTACACTAGATCTAAAAACAAACTTGCCAAACTAAGCAAAAAGGAAAATAATTGATAAACTACGCAAAAAGGAAAAATTGATAAACTACGCAAAAAGGGGAAAATAATTGATAAACTAATAGAAAAGGGAAAATAATTGACAAACTAAGCAAAAAGCGAAAATAATTGACAAACTAAGCAAAATGGGAGAATGATTGATAAGCTAAGCAAAACGGGAAAATAATTTATAAACTAAACAAAAGCGAAAATAATTTATAAACTAAGCAAAAAGCGAAAATAATTTATAAACTAAGCAAAAAGCGAAAATAATTTATAAACTAAGCGAAAATCGAAAATAATTTCTAAACTAAGCAAAAAGCGAAAATAATTTCTAAACTAATCATAAAAGCTAAAATAATTTCTAAACTAAGCAAAAAAGCGAAAATAATTTCTAAACTAAGCAAAAGGCGAAAATAATTTCTAAACTAAGCAAAAAAGCGAAAATAACTGATAAACTAAGCAAAACGGGAAAATAATTTATAAACTAAGCAAAAAGGGAAAATAACAATATTACTCAGGTGAATCAAACGGTAATCCAAAATTAACACAGAAATTAATTAATTAAAAAATTAAATCAAACGCCAAAGAGTACGATGTTTCATATAAATTTATTATAAATATTAATCATTAAATATTAATTATTAATTATTTTAATAATAATTAAGGGAACGAACTCGATAACCATTTCTCAGAGGTAGGAAAGTGGAAAATATTTCCCCCATCCCCCAATTCCTTCGGAGGTTTCATGAGGGGAAGAAAATCTACAAAGTTTCTCCTTCTTTCTAATAACTTGGAATGCTAAAAAGATCGACCTGGTGTTCGTCGAGGGACGCCATATTTCTTCTAAGTACATGGTCTTGTCTTTCCTATAGTTTCAACACGATGCAAAACTTGTATCGCTTGTCACACTTCCGAAGCTACCACTCCATGGAAAGGTCAAAAGGGGCTTCAGGTTCTTTAATTCCTGGCCACGTAGAACCCTGATATGAACTCCTTGATCACGCTTGAAGGCACCTTGACAGTCAGTTCCAAAATGAAACTCTCGCACATCTGTGACACCTCCAAAAATTTTTAGTTGGACGTCTGTATCATCCCAACTATGTTAAGACCGTTGTCCCTAAGTGTTGGATTGTCATATAAGATTTAATGCGTGGTTACAAGGTGTTGCTTGTTTACACTCTCAGAACAAATATTATATATATATATATATATTATATATATATATATATATATATATATATATCGTAACCTCGTAGCATTTCCGTGCGGTAGTCTCTCTTCACACGAAGGTCAAGGTGGTGGCCCCACTTCTAGGCCTGGCTTGATGGAGGGGCGACTTGCTCTCTTGCGATCTCCATCTCACATAGCCAGGCACACCCGGCTCATCTGGTACCGTCCTGAGCCAGGCATCTAGTCTTCTTTTGAAAATTTCAACTTTGACCCCTGTAACGTTCCTGATGTTTTTTGGAAGCTGGTTAAAAAGTCTTGGGCCCCCTGACAACCAAGTATTTTCCTTCAGTGTTGAGGGTCCTTTGTCGGGCCTTTAGCTTGGAAACACTACACATTCCACCCAAAGCTGGGCACTTGCCGTATTTTTTGCGGTACTGCGGTACTGCGGTACTACCGCACTACCAAACCGGTACCGCATAACGCAGTACCGCAAAGGATCGCTGAAAGTACAGCAGTACCGCTACCGCATTCAAATTTCCCGCGGTACTTTCCGCGGTACCGACAAACACGACTTTTCAAAAAATTAACACTTTTTTTGAAGTAAACCTTATTACAGGAGTACAGTAAGACGAATGCTGCGTGTGTTGCATCAGCCTAACTCTAGACACGTTAAGTTTTCGTTCAGAACATGTTACGTTGCCATCCTATCACAACGCCTCAGTGCAGTGCTTGCTTTTGAGCCGATTGCACGTGTGTTACATTTCTGTGACAAAGATCGATTTTTAGCCATTATGGCAGAAAGTTCAGGTGCGAAATCGCCGATATGCAATTTCTGAAAATATGTGCTATTACTTGTGTTGTTCTTGTGTGCAGTACCGCAGTACCGCAGTACCGCGGAACGCACCAGGGGGACCTGAAAAAGTACCGCAGTACCGCGTAACGCACTGGGCATGCTGAGGTACCGCAGTACCGCGTAACGCACCCCCAAATTTTGGTACCGCGCCCACCACTGATTCCACCTTTCCTATTTTCCAGTGTTGTTTGGATGTTAACTGGGTTTAGTTTGAGGTCAGGTACCAGTTCTTCAATAATTTTCCATATGTAAATTATGGTGTACCTCTCTCTCCTTCTTTCCAGGGAGTACAGGTTTAATTTACGTAGTCTTTCCCAGCAGTTGAGTTTTTTGCAGCAATCAATTTTGGATGTGAAATTTCTTTGAATTTCTTCTAGTTTGCTAATTTCTTCTTTTTTATATGGAGACGTCAAGGCTGCGCAGTATTCAAGTTTTGGTATGATCAATGTTTTCAGCAGGGGAATCATTACTGTCTTGTCCCTTCTTTTAGAGGTTCTTCGTACCTGTCCCGCGACTCCTTTTGCTTTGTTTATCGCTATCTGATTTTGTGTCTCGAAGTTGGCATCATCGGTCATTATTACCCCAAAATCCATCGTTTTCGTGCTTCTCTGAATTTCCTCTCTGTCTGGGGCATAATATACTGTCTAAGTCTTTTATTTTTACCTTATCTCAAGAGCTGAAATTTCTCGGTATTAAATGTCATGTTATTGTCTTCTGACCATTTGTCTATCCTGTTCGTCTCCCTCTGCAAGGCCTCCACCCCTTTTATATCGCTGATTTTTCTGCTGATCTTTGTGTCGTCCGCAAAGGATGTTACTATACTGTTGCTGTTTACTTCATTGTCTATGTCTGTTAGCAAGATAAAGAATAGAAGCGGGGCCAATACTGTTCCTCGAGGTACCGAGCTGCATACTTCCGATTCTGATGATGATAATATGCCTTGGATTTGTACGACCTGCTGACGTTCTCTGAGGAAATTATAGATCCATTTAGCCTGTTATTCCCAAATGTTTAATTTTTTGTCATTACACCACGATCACGTGAATATGTCGAACGTTTTAGCAAAATCTGCATAAATGATCGTAGTTTTCATTACTTTCAAGTGCGTCTCGGATATTGTTATAGTGTTCTATTAGTTGTTATAGGCATACTCTTCCTGAACGGAATCCGTGCTGGTTCTCATTGAATCTATCCAGTGTCTCCAAGAAGTCATAGATTTTCTCTCTAACTATTCTTTCAAATATTTCAGTGAGATGGGATGTCAGTGCGCTTGAGATCTATCCCCTCCTTCATGTATAGCCGTACTGTCTTCAATGTTAAAAAAATTTGGTTCACGATTTGTGTACATAGGCTTCTTCTCGTTTGTCCTATTATATTATATATATATATATATATATATATATATATATCATCCTTTTAACGGATCTTGTCGGGACATTTATACTAAAATGTAAAGTAATATACACTTTTTCGTGCCACGTATATAAAATCAAATAAAATTTATGTAGTCCTCAAGAGGTCCTTCATTTTATATATCATTCCCAGCGAGGCATAATATCAGTTCCAATTTACTTAATGGCGAGTGTGGACTCCATTCACGAGATTACATGAAATTGAAGAAGATTAAACAACTTCAAGGACCAAAATTCAATACTTGTGATTTTCTTATTAGACTTAGCGTTATCAACTGGTTGCATGCGTGAAATGTTACAGAATTGGGGAAAAGTAAAATTTAAGGTATTGCGTGTAAATTTTATCTTCCCTATATATCTTTCTCTCCTTTTAGGGCATAACACTGTCATCAGGAGTAAAAAACTTAAAGGATAATAATTATATATCGTCATCCTCGTTCACCTAAAATTAGTGAAAGGTTTAATTCACGCAGGGGTGGGTTAGAAATCTATCTATCTATTTATCTATCTATCTATCTATGTCTCTTTCGATAATTTGTTTTCAGTTTCGACGTTTTTCTTTTAAAATCGACATTTGAATGTCTAAATCGACAGTACTATCTTAAATTCGGCATAGCTCATTGTTTTCGACAGTTACAAATTCGGCAATGTAACATGTTATCCGACATTGACTACATACATTTCGACAATGTCGTTAACAGTCTTCCGACGTTTAGTTTAGGCTTTTCTCACATTATTTCGATAAACTGTCTTATATATTCGACAATTTGCATATCACTTCACCATTTGCCGATGCACATCAGTAAGAAAAACAAAAATGTTCGACATTTTAAACATTTACCTATCAAACCTAATTTTAACCACATAATATTTGAATGTAACATAAATAAATGTAACAAATAAATGTAACAAATAAATAAATAAATAAATATGTTAAGCTCAAACAACAAAATCGCTCACTGAGCGAAAACAACCTACCATAACGCATAGTGGATACAACAAAAATTACAAGAAAGCGAAATTAGAAAAATTTTTGCGTCGTAGGTTTTTCCCAATAGCCACAACGCGTTCTGGATGGTCTCGAAATTTTAGAACACGAAATAATAACATTTTTCGCGTCGTGGGTTTTTTCCCAATAGCTACAACCCGTTCTGGACGGTCTCGAAATTCCAGAAAGCGAAATAAGAAAATTTTTCGCATCGTGGGTTTTTCCCAACAGCCACAACGCGTTCTGGACGGTCTCGAAATTGCAGAAAGCAAAATTAGAACATTTTTCGCGTCATGGGTTTTTCCCAATAGCCACAACGCGTTCTAGACGGTCTCGAAATTTTAGAACACGAAGTAAGAACATTTTTCGCGTCGTGGGTTTTTCCCCAACAGCCACAACGCGTTCTGGACGGTCTCGAAATTGCAGAAAGCAAAATTAGAACATTTTTCGCGTCATGGGTTTTTCCCAATAGCCACAACGCGTTCTAGACGGTCTCGAAATTTTAGAACACGAAGTAAGAACATTTTTCGCGTCGTGGGTTTTTCCCCAACAGCCACAACGCGTTCTGGACGGTCTCGGAATTCCAGAACACGAAATTATTATAATTTCGCTTTGTGTCTGCAGAGTTATTGTCCACAACGCGATATGGAAAGTTAAAATTGCCAGAACGTGATCTGAACTATATTGGTCAGCCAACTTCAAAAAAGGACAAGAAAAAAAAAACAATACTAAATTAACTCATAATATGGCTCTATTTTGGGAAATAAAAATACTAACGTCCTGCAAAAATGCCAAAAGTGTAGAAGTTTTTTTATTACAGGCTACAATTTCACTCTTAATTACCAAGACCATCTCACAAAATTCTTACGATCGAAACTGTTGCAGTTGTAAGAAAAATTTCGACAGCGTTTTTCGAGCACTTGTCACCTCGTACGATTAAACACACAAAGTCCTACTCTGAGGACGAGAACAAGCCACTTCCGTCAGAAAAATACGTTAGCTCTGACGAAGTTGAGTTTTGATGTAGGTGAATTGCTCTGAGATAAACTACAGGCGTTCCATGACAATTAAGGTGTTTGTACGAGCGCACGAAGCTATCACAAGGTTGACCTTTTGTGATGACTTTCTGTACGAGCTTGAGAAAGTGCTTAAAATGAAATTACAAGGAAGAAATGTTTGTGTAAGCCTGTGTGTGTGTGTGTGTGTGTGTGTATAAATATATATAATAAATTTTATATATATATACATTATAACTGCAAACACGCATTATAATTAACGTAAAGAACGACGCTTTGTATAGGAGAATTATCCGCGCAAGATGAGAGCGAAAGAACGAAACAAATGAAAAAATGAGGTAACCACCCGGGAATCGAACCCGGGATCTTCCGATTGCCGGTCAGATATGATAACCATTATACCACGGGACGGGCCTCACTCAGTCAAATGTCGTAATTCCTCTACATGCGCGCAGAAACCAATGCCCCAAAGGGGCACGTCCCGCATGCCGTAACATTATATACATTATAACTGCAAACACGCAGTATAATTAACGTAAAGAACGACGCTTTGTATAGGAGAATTATCCGCGCAAGATGAGAGCGAAAGAACGAAACAAATGAAAAAATGAGGTAACCACCCGGGAATCGAACCCGGGATCTTCCGATTGCTGGTCAAATATGATAACCATTACACCACGGCGCGCATGTAGAGGAATTACGACATTTGACTGAGTGAGGCCCGTGGTGTAATGGTTATCATATCTGACGGCAATCGGAAGATCCCGGGTTCGATTCCCGGGTGGTTACCTCATTTTTTCATTTGTTTCGTTCTTTCGCTCTCATCTTGCGCGGATAATTCTCCTATACAAAGTGTTCTTTACGATATATATATATATATATATTATATATATATATAATGCGCCTCGGTGGTGTAGTGGTTAGCGTTGCTGACTACAAGTCCATCGGACCCGGGATCGAGACCCGGGGTAACGTCAGCCGGCTCGCAGCAAAACCCAGCTGTTCATCTTTTCACACAAAGAAAATGGTTGGTAGATAAATGGGTACCCTGGGTAACCTAGTGGTTAAGACGCTGGGCTGATGGTGGGGCGTGGTTCGGATTCCACGTTAAACTATAGGTCTAAGGTGCAGTGAAAAGCTTGCCCTTCGTCAGAATGAACAATTCGGGCTGAAGCAAACCAAAGGTTATCTATATATGACGTCCTTATACACGCATAACTGGGCAATTAAAGTAGGTTTGATAAATAAATGTATTAAAATACCTAAAATGTTTTTCCCTTACTAATAAGCGTCCACAAATGCTAAAAATGATGTGAAAAATTTTCGAATATGTACCACAGTTTGTCGAAATAATGCTTCGAAAACCTATAACAAAACCCAAAAGGCGAAACCTATTTCAAAATGTTTAATGCTAATGACATCGACATGTAAATAGTCAACGTCGGAGTGTATGTTATATTGCAAAAATTTATTGTAATTGTCGAAAATAACAATGAGCTATGTCGAATTTAAGATAGTACTGTCGATTTAGATACTCAAATGTCGCTTTGGAAAGGAAAAAGTCAAAATTGAGAATAAAATATTGAGGTACTTACGTATTATCAGGTTACCAAACTGTTTATTATATATTTTTGCTCTCGTCATTTTCGTTTAAACTAACGAAAATATCACAACTTAACCTAACCAATCATCAAGGGCGTACAGTTGACCTAACCGGGCATTCAGTTGATTAACCGGGCATTCAGTTGACCTAACTGGGCATTCAGTTGACCTAACCGGGCAATATTAACCAATATTAACCAATAATAACAATATTAACCAATATTAACAATATTAACCAATATTAACCTGTTAGGTTAATTGAATGCCCGGTTAGGTCAACTGAATGCCCAGTTAGGTTAACTGAATGCCCGCTTAGGTCAACTGAATGCCCGGTTAGGTCAACTGAATGCCCGCTTAGGTTAAGTTGTGATATTTTCGTTAGTTTAAACGAAAATGACGAGAGCAAAAATACATAATAAACAGTTTGGTAGTCCCGATAATACGTAAGTATCAATATGGAATTTATTTGTCTCAAAATCTTTCGAAATTTATCCAGATTTACTCGTCGTGTGTGTGTGTGTGTGTGTGTGTGTTTGTGTGTGTGTGTGTGTGTGTGTGTGTGGGTGGGTGTGGGTGTGGGTGTATAAAGTCTTTAATAAGCATGCATATACTCGTAAAATTATATTATGAATTTCGTGCAAGTGAGAAAAAGTGAAACTAAAATTGAAAGCCTTCATATACAAGATGGCGGCTCTTTGCTCAAGAATATATTTCTGTATGCAGAACGATTTACTTGCAAGAGATACGAGCTCCATGAATTTACAGGTATATATATATATATATAGCTAAATAGATAGATAGATAGATAGATAGATAGATAGATAGTGTAAGGTTTCCAAGCATACTGATCATATTATTTTCAGTTAAATTTTTACGATGACAATAACGACATTTTTGCTTTAAAATTTTTCGGAATTAAGAGTTCCACTTAAAATGTAGAGTACAGGGAGGTTTCTTTTTAGTTAAAAGCATTTTTCACATGAGTATAGTCCATTTCAATAACTGTTGCCAATCGTGTTTTGAAAATTTGCATTGTCGCTAAAATTTCTTCTGTAATGCACAGCGAGTGCATGGATATTTCTTGATTCAGGTGTTCAATAGTCCATTCTTCGTTTTTGTACACTTTATCTTCACAAATAGTAGCTGCAGGGATTAAGATCTGGAGAATATGGTAACCAAGACCAAAGCGCCAAAAAACGATATGAAGTTATTCAATCCTCAAAGTGTGTATTGTTAAGATTTTAAACCCGTCATGGACTACGTTTTGGCGGGGTACTTTAACCTACTAAAGGACAGTGTACAGACACAAATTTACGGACGATTGATTAACAGAAACTTGAAATATTAAGTCTCACTGGACATTTTAAAAAAGAAATGGAATCACCTGAAGATCAGGGCTCCCAGCTTTCTTTAGTTAGCTTTATAAGGCTAACTAACAAAAATATCACGACCTAACCTAGCCAATCGTCAAGGGCGTACAGTTGACCTGACGATCGGTTAGGTTAGGTCGTGATATTTTCGTTAGTTAGCCTTATAAGGCTAACTAAAGAAGGCCGGGGGCTATGATCTTCAGGTGATCCAAGATATGTTGGCAGCAATGCAAAATTTTAAAAAACAACACTATTGGCAATATTTTCCGAAATAGTTGTTGTACATAAAGAAAATGTTTTTAATTGAAGCAACAACAACAACAACAACAACAACAACAACAAAAACAACAACTCCATATGGTCTACATTTTAAGTGAAGCTCTTACTTCCGCACAAATTCTGGAAAAAAAGAAAAATATATCAATTTAATACAAAATAAATAAAATTATCAATGTTTTATTGAAGGGATTGCAAATGTTTCGAGGTATTAGGGGCCGTTTTTTTATTTGTTCACCCTGTATAATCAATAGAATTTCGAATATAAGGTACCTAAATACCTAATCGATCATCGAAACTGATGAAATTCTAAATTTGAAAAAAGTGATGGAATTTAGCTTCTATTAAAATTATAGGAGTTTAAAACCAATAAAATCTGCATAGTTATTTCCTGACGATGTAGTTATTACGTATAAATTACTATTTATTCTTTATATTACGCCATTCCAGCCTCATGAGGAGAATAAAAACGCTCAGCGAGAGGAGAGATGTTCGTAGATGAAATAATTTCGGGGACATAATGGCCAGTTTCTCTCTTTTTATTGTGCGAACAGCAAATTACCTAAAATGAAAATGGTCATAGTTTCGTTTCTCTGAGATGTTGGCTCATGCATTCACGTGACGAAAATCATTGCCTAAATTACATATATATTTTTTTTTTTTCTTCTTCTTCTTTTAAACGCAATAAACATGTAAAACAATAGTTAAAATCCCAAAGTCAAAAGAGTTAAAATACAACGGCGAAGTTTTTCAAAAGAAACGACCTTCTTCATTCGGGCGGAGTATGAAACGAACAATGTACCAGGGACAAAAAAAAATCTAAAAAACATTATGCTTCAGACAACTTAAAAATGTCATAAAATATTCCGTACAGGAGACTTTGACTCATTTTTTATATATTAAAATTATCGATATTTTTTATAAGAAAAAATTCAGTAAATTTTCTCTTTATCTTTAATTAAGAATAGTTGAGCATTATTATTCTATATTAATACGACTATTTATGCAAGACCGAGTTATCGTCAGCGGTATTCAAAATATATTTGCTTTGATTTAGGCGTCTCTTAAAATTAATGGTTTCTCCAATATAACTCTTAGGGCAGTCCTTACATGGAATCTTATAAACTCTGGAGTTAGAAAGCAATCCAGTAATTAGATTTTTCGTAAAAGACTGCGGGCAAAGTAAGGGACCTGTAAAATCAAAGTTGAAAGGGAAAACTATCCCGAAATGGCTGTGAATTAAACGGAACCACCAAAGCATCATTAAAATTTCTAACACAAATATTATTGCAAAATTTCCTTTTGGCAGTTCTAAGAGACTTTTCAATACAGAGAGAGAGAGAGATTCCCCCATTTCTTTACAGGAATCCTTAACGTAACAAAGCTCAGCGTTCAAATAAGAGGGTCGACAAATCCTAAAACCTCTCAAAAACATGCCCATGTGAATACTTTTTTATGGTAGATGAGCTAGGTGATGAAAACCAATGAACAACATTTGAGTGGGTAGCTTTCTTATACACGGTGAACGCTGGTTTGTCATTAGAAGATATAAGAATGTGGATGTTCATAAAGGAAATTGCTGGATTCTGCTCGGTTTCAACAGTAAATTTTATAGAAGGCAGAACATTATAATTGATGGGATCAACCTCAAACGTTATCGACATAATGATAAGAAGGAACTGAGAGAGTCGAGAACCTCAGGCAGAAATTTTCTTTCGAAAAGCTCCATAAGTAAATTACTTAAGGTGGCACAGAGAGAGTTACAAGGAAAAGTAGTACCTCAAAAGGCCTTGCGGCCCATACCGAGGAGGTACCAATGGCAACGGATGCCAGGGAAAAATTCTGTCACCCTCAAATAGTGTGCAAGATTCGGTCTAACCTTTTCTTGAACAGATCCACAGAAGAACTTCTGAAGGTAGCCTGTTCCACGTGTCACAGATCTTATACGTAAGATAATTCCCACACACACTAGTCCTAAACCGTTTCAAATCCAACTTCCAACCATTGTTGCGAGTTGGGTTATCATTTAAACTAAACATGCTTCTAAAATCGACATTGTTAAACCCGCGTAAGAACTTGAAAACCTCGATCAGTTGACCGCGCAGCCTCCGAGTTTCCAGCGAAAACAAATTCAGGGCACGTAAGCGTCGATTGTAGCCCATATGCCTAACGGAAGGGATTAACTTTGTGGCCCTCGCCTGCACTCGCTCCAACCTCTCAATATCTTTCCTGAGCGTGGGCGACCAGAACTGCACAGCATACTCCAGGTGCGGCCGAACCAGACAATTGTACAGCGAGAGCACAATCTCCTTGCTCCGAAATCGAAATTGCCTCCTGATATAACCCAACAACTTCTGGGCTTTCTTTTCCATCTCTACGCACTGTTTGGTAAACTTAAGGTCGCTGCTAATTAGCACACCCAAGTCCTTTTCCAAATCAGTGGCCTCGATATTACTCTCCAACACTGAGTAGTCCGACTTGGGATTTTGCGTAACCAATGTGTATCACCTTGCACTTACCCAAGTTAAACGGCATTTGCCATTTTTCGGACCACTCTCCTATCCTATGTAGGTCCGCACGCAGTTGCTCTATCGCCTCGAGCGTCCCAACATTGGCCCCAAGCTTTGTGTCATCAGCGAATTTGGCGATCCTACTGACGATGCCACCGTCGATATCATTTATGTAAATGATAAACAACAGTGGCCCCAAAACGGAACCCTGAGGAACCCCGCTAGTGACCGAGGCTCAACCCGAACTAGCCCCTTTAATTACAACCCTCTGCTGTCTATTCTTCAGCCAGTTTTCAATCCACCTACCTACTTCCCCACCAATACCCAGCGCGCGCACTTTGGCGAGAGAGAGAGAGAGAGAGAAGAACCCATGCTAAGACCTTTTGGTCGAAAAAAGAAATTACTGAACATAAAATGAGAATAAGCCTTTTTAATTAATCAGTTTTAGAAAATGGTAAGTAAAGCCAGTTGAATATCACTTTCCAAAAGAAACTCCAAAATAGACCACGGTCGTTTCAATAGAAATATTGGTAAAAAGAGAAACGAGATTGAAGCTAATCGCCTTTTCATCTGCCAAATCAATATTACTTGCTTTATCAATGAAATCAGACGAATTTTTTTATGTGGTCATTGGAAATGCTGCCAATTAAAAAGATTCTTAGAAAGCTATTTAGCTAATGTATAATTAATTGGTACTACCAATATTAGATGTAATGGGTCGTAGAGGTACATTTTGGCTTTTGGACCTTCAATAGAAATTTAAGACCCCTATTAATATTTCGTTGCGAAAATTAGAGAAGATTAGAATTCAGTAACTCATTAGCTTTACGAATATAGAGGTCTTTATCCATAAGGATACGATTATTGCCCTTATCTGACTTCGTAACAATGAGCTTCTCATTTTGTTCAACACCCCAAAAGACCTACCAAAGAATTTTTGGTTTTAAAGCTTACTTTAAAGTATTATGTAGTTCCCCCAAAATGAAACCTTTCAGGCAGGACAAATCTTCAGGGAACAATCTAGAGTTTAAACTAAATTTTTCAAAGAAGATAATAAAATTAAAAATGGAATCTAAGCAATTAATGGCAAACCTTTACTATCCAGACAGTGTTCAGAGACAGAGTCAGTAACAGCTTAGTAATATACTAAATTAGGTTAGATTAGGTTAGTAATTAGAGCCCTATAGACTATATCTCTGAACGCTGTCTGGATAGTAAAGTTTTACCCAATTAATTATGAAGGAGAAGCCATAACCAACACAGCTTTCTCAGAAAGGATAAGATTATGAGATGAAACGTTAATAACTAGGTCTAAGTAAGAAAGCTTAACCCGGGGGCTTTCACTAAAAACAAACATCAAACCTCCTCTTTAGCTCACGTTTCAGGGGGACCACTCTGTTACGAAAGAGAGCGTGAAAGTAATCTAACACCTTAGTGAGGACAAGATCAACCAGATTAAAAGCGTTAAAAAACGTTTAAAAATCATTGGAGATAAAAAAACGAAGGGGCCAAGGGATCATATTAATAAACCTTTCAAAACTCAAGAAATGCGGGATCACCTGAAGATCAGGGCCCCCAGCCTCAATTACCAAATGATGTCTTCGTCAAAACTAACGAAAATATCACGACGTAACCTAACCAACCGTCAAGGGCGTACAGTTGACCTAACCGGGCATTCAATTTAATTTATTATTATATTTGGTACTGTAAAGCAAAAAACAAGAATACATGGGGGCCCTGATCTTCAGGTGATCCGAAATGTGTGAAAGAGTAAAATAGTTAAAATCCCAAAGTTCAAAAGAACTGCAAAACAACGGAGAAGCTTTTCGAAGGAAACGTCCGCCTTCATTTAGGCGGAGTATGAAACTGAAACAAAATAAAAGGACAAGGGACAAGAAAAAATTAAAAAACGTTATGCCTCAGGCAACTCACAATGTTGTTGCAAAATATTCCATATAGATGTTTTTGACTATGTACGAAAGAATAGTGGGATCGAGGCCCCGGGGACGCCCAAAGACGACGTGGCTCAAGACGGTAGAAAGAGAGAATCCGAGTTTAACCTGGTAACAGAGAACAGATCTGGCCAGAGACGGGGCGCAGTGGCGAGATTACCGAGGGAGACGCATCGTACGGACCCAACCTGGGACCTCCAGATGGGAACTAAGTCTAAGTAAGTAAGTTTTTGACAGACAAAAGTTTGAAAAAATCCAATTAAAATTACTCAATTTTTTATATTAAAATTATCGATGATTTTTACAAGAAAAGATTTAGTAAGAATACTAAGTAAAGTGGGCCCTACGGGCGGTGCTTGGGCTTTCGGCCTCAATAATTGGGGTATTTGCGGACCCCAATTACTAGCAAGTCACTTATTCAGTCAATAAAACTACAGAAAAGAACGCAACCATGAAAATCTTGAGCATCGCAAATCTTGACACAATGAGTTCGGATGTGAAGCTTAAGATTTTCATTGCTGCATTCTTTTCCAACTAAAGTGGGCCCTACGGGCCCATTTACCTAGACCTGCGGTGCTGGGGCCTGCGTCCCCAATTACTAGAGGGGGTGTAAATTGTTAAGCTTCACTAAAGTTCCTCGTGTACTTAAGTTCAGCTTTTGAAATAATTTTTTTGACAAACTGCCTTAATTATATTATAGATTTAAGAGCAATTGCGTATTATTAATATCTACTCTATATTATCTTCCCTATCAAGACTATCTTTATGCAAGACCGAATTATAGTTATCGCCAGCGATATTTAAACTGTATTTGTGTTGATATAGGCCTCTTAAAATCAGTGGTTTCCCCAATATAACTCTTTGGGCAGTCCTTACATGGAATCTTATAAACTCCGGAGTTAGAAAGCAATCCGTTAATTGGTTTCTTCGTAAAAGACTACGGGTAGAGTAAGGGATTTCTGTAACCAAAGTATGATGAAAGAGAAAAATATCCCAAAGTGGTTGAGAGTTAAACTGAACCACCAAAGTATCATTAATAATCTTAACACAAATATTATTATTACAAAACGTCCTTTCGGCAGATCTAAGATACTTTTCAATAAAGATAGAGGGATAGGCCAATTCTTTAAAGAGATCCTTAATATAACAAAGCACAGCGTCCAAATAGGAGGGGCCTACAAGTCCAAAAAGCTCTAAAAAACATATACCCTTGTACATTTATTTTATTTCAGGTTCATACTGCGCCCGAATGAAGAAGGTGGTGTTTTTTTTAAGCGGACTCACTTTATCCTGAACTTCAGTAGAAAATGCACTAGTTAACCTTTTAGTGAATTTGTATGACAGAGAACCCAATAACCAAGACTGATTTTAACTAGCGCGTTTTAACTAAAGCATTTCTTTCAAAAGCTTAGATTAACACGAGTTCCCCTCAAAAGCTAAACTTGAAAGGAAATGTTTTGCTCCCTGGATGGCTTAGTGGTAAGATGACGGAACTCGGGACGTTGACTTGCAGTGCGAGTACGAACGCGCTTGGGGCTGCACGCTTTACTTGTCTTATTAAAATCAACCTCGGTTATTGTGGTTTTCTATCATATCGGTGTGTGTGTGTGTGTGTGTGTGTGTGGCAAGTCAACCCAAACCAAATACGAACAGTAAACCATGCATATGAAACCAAAATAAACATAGCTTGCTATTGAAGGTGGTCCCCCCCCCCCCGCCAAATTTTGAGTTAAAATGTATAAAAATAAATGGAGATTGAGGAAGAGATACAAAAAAGAAGGAAGGAAGGAAGGAAGGAAGGAAGAGGATTACCGAATTAAGATAAGACGACCATTCAAACGACTGAGGGGTTTAGCAGTCCATAGAACCCCTGAACCGGTACACGCAGACTTTATCCTCTTAAGGTGAATAAACGTAAATAATTTATATATATTTTTTTATTATTTTTTTTTTTTTAATCAGGAACAAGAACAGAAGAGATGTAATCTTTAATGGCTAAAATGTTTCGGGTTTGTTACACCATTTTCAAGGCTAAAATTATAAGAAAATACAATTACTGTAAAACAAATGTATTGAAACTTTTCTGGACGTTAAAATATCTCGACTTAACTGTAAACTTTGCGTTTCGGTTTATAAGAACACGACCTTTAGGAGGACTTGGCACTAAATTTTATAGTTTCTTGCCCATATTTCAACCATCGTTTCCGTGCCTTTCACCTGTCTTCATCCTATTTGGGTTTACACCAAGAGATATTATTCCTAAAAAATTACTGTTATAAAAACGGTTATCCCATTTGTGTGTTTTACAGTTTCTGATTTCTTGTTCTCTATTGACAGACCTAAACTCCTTATAGTTACTGTCCCCAAAGATATAAGATAAATTTATCTCCCGCATTTGGGATATCTTAACGTGTCTTTTAAAAGACAACTCGTGCATATTTATTTTACTGGAAAAGGTTTCCTTCGTAAGAATCTAAGCTTCTATTAAAAATTCCGTTTACACTTGGTTCTCTCTTCCAACTGAAAGGTTGTATTCCTCCGTTAAGGCGGTCTGGTATTGTTTATAAATTTACTTGTCCTCGCTGTGCGAGGAACATATATTGATAGATAGATAGATAGAATAACCTTTATTAATAATAATAAAATAAATCATTTTTTTTTCAATTTACAATGACATGAATAATTGTGAAGCTGCACTATTTATTTTATTTAATTTGGCCCTTAAGCTTTAGGCTTTACTGGGCTCTTATTAAAAATAAGCGGCTAGTTGTTATAAATTAATAATAATAAATAAATAAATAAGTAAATAAGTATTATTAATAGTTAAAACATGTATTACAATATTAAACAATATTAATGGACAATATTAAACAATATTAGTGGACATTAATCCTAGATTTTTGTTAGTATGCCATTATTAATCGGGATTTCAACTTGGTTTTAAACAAATTTACATTCACAATATTTTCTATATCGGCATGCAAGTCATTCCATAGTTTCAATCCAATGAAAATGGGTAGTTTTTGAGATGAAGACAATCTAAATTGAGGTACAACAAGCTTTGATCTCTTTCTGGTCTGATACGAGTGGATTTCTTGATGAGTTACAAAATATCTATTTACCCATTGCAAATTAATGATTTTGTTCTTACACTCGTAAATAAAAATAAAATGTGCCAGTTTGGTTATATCGTTGAGCTTTAGTAGGTTTAGCTCTTTAAATAATGCACTAGAGCGATCAGGGAAATCAGCATCAGATAATAACCTTATTGCTCGTTTTTGGATGACAAAGATACCATTTAATGCGTTGTTAGCGGAGTTTCCCCAAACAAGGGTGCAGTATGTTATCTAAGGAAGAACAAGAGTATGATAAAGAGTCAATAAAACTTCTTTAGGGACTACATTTCTAAGTTTAAACATTATAGCAACGCTCCTTGAAATCTTTTTCGCGATATAATTTACATGATCACTCCATTGCAAATTCTTATCTAGCATTACACCAAGAAATTTTGTTACAGTACACTCCTATATGGCGATTTCATTAACATTAAGTTCATCAAGATATACATTTCTTTTATTAGTAAAAATCATGAAATTTGTTTTACTGGTATTTAGGAAGCCACAGGACCGAGATCAGAGTTGGAAACGGGTCAGCGGGTTACGGGTCTGCGGGTCACTTGAGAGTGAATTAAAGACGGATCGAGATAGGTACGGGTCATGAGGTTGACCCGTCTGACCCGGGAGCGGGTCAAGGCGGGTCATTGCTGTGATTAGGTGGTGCACAAATTTGCAGTCGAATTTTAAAAATTCGTGTGTTTTTGCATGTCGACAGCTTGTAGTTATAGTGACATACCAATTTGTCATAGTTCACCGGTTTAGCTTTACGCTAAAAGCTAAGATGCAGTTACGCAGCAAAGATCAGACGAGCAGCGTTCACACTGTTCACTTAATTAGGTTTATGTTCGTGATGCAGGCATGTAGCAGTGGGTGGGAGGGGCATTTCAGCACATTCAACGCGAGTAATTTCATACGTCCACAGCGCACACTGCTGCCACCAGAAACAGTTGAATCACTGTGCATTGCTTTGAAGTATTACAAGAATTTCTAAATTACTTTTAACTGAAATAATCATTACTGTTTTATGAAATAGCTCATGAGTAAGTCATTTTGTATTTGTATATCAAAATAGAGATTTTGTATTTTTAAACAAAGTTTAATCTCGGATATACTTATTTTGAAAAATGTTTTGTTCAATGTATTGTTTAGGTCAGTACGTTGCCGGGTTAGTGGGTCGCTGGTCAAGTGGGTCACGGATCAGGTGCTGGATGGAACACACGGGTCACGAGTCAAGGTTGGTGACTCGTTTCTAACTCTGACTGAGATGACTCTGACTGAAAAGGAAAATTCACCGATACGAGATAATACCATCCTTTGCCATCATAATATCAGTTTTAATAATTTTAAAATTTTAGCCCTCATTCACCCCCTCCATCTTCAGGAACTTATAATCCCTCTTTATCAGAAAACTTCGACAAAGAATCATGATTTTTCACCTATTTCACTCCTTATAGCCTAAGCTACCAACCAATTGTTATGATTTTTTAAATTTCTATTTCTAGTTTACCTTCATCATGTTAGAAATTAGATAAAGTGTACTAAATGTTTGTATTTTAACTGTAATAGTAATTAACGTTTAAAATTTTAAGTTTTTGTTTTTGTTTATTATAATTTTAGTCTTGAAAATGGGTAGTAAACCCGAAACGTCGGCAAGTAAAAAAAAAGGTTACATTTCTTCTGTTCTTGTTGCTGATTGACCAGGGGTACGTTAGGCAGACGTTAGGCAGAAGACAGGGAGTGCTGGAACTCCCGTATCTCCTTGCCATTGTTATCCTTAGCCGATCTCTTTCCGTGTCTCATCTACCCTGCGAGCAGTCCAACATGCTTTCAATGCTCTCAAACACACACTTCTCTCCCTATTTTTACTACATATACAGGCATCTTAAACACTACATTATCTTTCCAAAATTAAAAAAAAATGGCAATGACTTCAAGAGCCTCGAAGTCCCCATGGGAGGGGACCATAAATGTTTCCACTTCTGGCTCCCCCGCTGCCGATACCGGAAACGCAGACCCGGGCAGCGGGGATGGTTCTGCTACTGCCCATTTAAGATGTTCTGGGCCTCTGCCTGATTCACTTTTCATAAACTTCTGCAACATTCGTGGCCTTTCCTCAAATTTTCAATCTGTCGGACACCACCTCTCCTCTAAACCTCACCTTCTTTTCCTCACTGAAACTCAGGTGTCTGGGACGACTGACAGCAACCCCTCCTACTTCTCTATATTCAATTCCACTCCAAAGGTGGCTGTTGCATATATGTACGTAATAACTTAACTTGCTCTCATACTCCTGAACTTCCCAATCCAAAATTCATTCACAAGCTTCACTATTCTTCACTACTCATTCACAAGCTTCACTATTCACTCACGAGCTTCACTATTCATTCACGAGCTTTATTCAAGAATAAAAATTAATGGAATTCGTAAGACGGATGTTAGCAAAGTTAGAAGAAGATCCTGAAATTTGTATACACATCCACTTTACTGACGAGTGTTATGTCCATCTGTCTACGAAAATTAATAAGTGAAACTTTCGTAACTGGGGAAGTCATGTTGGCGCTCCAATTGAGCTTTCACGTAGTGTTGCTAAATTCAACAGTTGGGTCGCTGTTGGGTGGTATGGTGTAGTTGGACCCTACTTCTTTGAGAATGAAACTGGAAAAGCAGTAATGGTAACGCGAAAGTCATATCGTCAGATGCTACAAGATTTCTCTAACTACAACTACTGTAATGAGTTTGTCCCGTAAAAGAAATAACTACATTACCCCAGATTCACTGTTGTTTCAGCAGGATGGAACACCTCCACACACTGCTTGTGAAACTCGCAACATTTTTTTGAGGAAGCATTTTTCCGCGCGACTTATCTCCCTTCACGAGCCAGTGGAATGGCCTTCATACTCACTTGACCTAACACTCCCTCACTTTATTTGTGGAATTACATAAAAGACAGGATCTCTTCTACCAAACTTAAGACACTTGAAGACCTAAAAACCAAAATCTAAATTACATAAAAAACAAAAAATGTTTGAATATCGTGTTAAAAAAACAAAAATGGTGATTACACTTCACACATTGTTTAAGATTAATAATTTCCCATATTTTACGTATCTATTTCGTTTGTGTATCTATCATAAATTGTGTATCTATCATAAATTTCTTTATTTTTAGCTTAGAACATTTATTTAGAAATAAGGACAATTTGGGGAGGCAGGGGAGGCAGTTAATATAACAACCATTATGTACTAAAAATTAAACGCCCATTATTTCAGATATTTTTTTTTGTGGAGATCAACATGATGAAAAATTACTGGGAGGGAAAATTTTCATTTTTTTTTCACCAAATTTTTCTTCATTCTGAGTGTTGCCAGATGTTAGGGAATTTTTTACGCTAAAATTATTACAAATTAAATTATTGCCTACGCTCGTATAAAGAGCAGTTGCCCTCTATTACTTTTAGCTTTAAAATAAAACAGATGGCCATTACCAAATTTTTTTATTTTATTCAAGGTGTATATATATATATATATATATATATATATATATATATATATATATAAAATTTATCCCCTACCAGAGTTTGAGTCCTGGTGGGGGATAACTTTTGTAGTATATACAAAAATGCTCGGTCATGCGTTTATGCCCGTGTGTATATATATAATATATATATATATATATCCAAAACTACAATAAACACATTTTTGCTACGTTGGTCTGGGCCCTTCGAAAATTAACGCTGACTAAAGATTACTGTTAACGAAACACGTTTTGAAATACTGATTTAAAAGTGTGTCTATTTTATGATGGGATTTAACGTTAGCAATCGTCGTCGTTGAGGGTTCGAAGCTTAAAAAATAGTGAACGTCGTCATATGAATATATTGAAGACAAAAGCTGTGAATGCAAGTTTGCAAATGAGCGAATGCAATGCCTGAGTCATGTAATCACTCAATTTCAAACTTTGAGGCTACTGTACGTAGAATCTCAAAATGGACAATAATGAATCGTCTAATATGCGTTCGTAATTATACTTTGTTTGAACGATCAATTTGAACGATCAATTTGAACGATCAATTTGAACGATCAATTCGTAAAACCAAAAGCATGATGGTTAATTTCTCGTGTGACCCCAAAGCGTTTTTTATTAGTGATTTTAGAGGGTGACTTTCAAAAAAGTGACCAAGTGAAAATTATAAGGAGAATTATGTAGAATGTAGAATGTAGAAATAAAAATCAGCAAAGGTGATACAGGTGAGGGTGATAAATAAAGATGATAATAATAAGAAAAATAATAAAGGTGAAGAAATAAAAATGTTTACCTTTGTGAGTAAAGAATACCTCATCAAACTGACATAAATGAGCGAAGGAATGAATGTTCAACTCACATTGGTGAAAAAGTTACAGGAGGCGAAAAAGAATGAATCTGAAGGGCTTCAATGAGACACTATAAAACTTTGGATGAGGCCCCCTTTGTCTCATCCGACGGTATTAGGAGTATTGTAATCCATTTATAAAAAATGTTTTGTTAGCTTCCGCTCAAATTGTTCATTCTGACTAAGGTCAAGCTTTTCACTCCATCTTAGACCTACAGTTTAATGTGGAATCCGAACCACGCCCTACCAGCAGCCCAACCTCTTAACCACTAGGCCACCTAGGATACCCATTTATCTACCACCCATTTTCTTTTATCGTGTGGAAGGATGAGCAGCTGGGTTTTTGCTGCGCGCCGACTGTCGTCACCGGGTCTCGATCCTGGGGCCGATGGATTCGTAGTCAGCGACGCTAACCACTACAACACTTATTAAATAACACCGATTAATTAACACCGATTAATTAACCACAACATTAATTAACACTAATGCTATATGGACCACAAACCAAGAGTGTAGAATAATCTCTCTCTCTCTCTCTCTCTCTCTCTCCGAGTGGACCGAAAGGTTCTTGAGGTTTCTTCTTGTCTCTCTCTCTCTCTCTCTCTCTCTCTCTCTCTCTCTCTCTCTCTCTCTCTCTCTCTCTTCATCCCCCTGAGTGGACCGAAAGGTCTTTAGGCCCTTGAGGTCAATTCTCTGGTTCGGCCGCACCTGGAGTATGCTGTGCAGTTCTGGTCGCCCACCCTCAGGAAAGCTATTGAGAGGCTGGAGCGAATGCAGGCGAGGGCCAAAAAGTTAATCCCTTCCGTTAGGCATATGGGCTACAATCGACGCTTACGCGCCCTGAATTTGTTTTCGCTGGAAACTCGGAGGCTGCGCGGTCAACTGATCGAGGTTTTCAAGTTCTTACGCGGGTTCAACAATGTCGATTTTAGAAGCATGTTTAGTTTAAATGATAACCCAACTCGCAACAATGGTTGGAAGTTGGATTTGAAACAGTTTAGGACTAGTGTGTGTGGGAATTACTTTACGTATAAGATCTGTGACACGTGGAACAGTTTACCTTCAGAAGTTGTGAACAGTTCCTCTGTGGATTATTTCAAGAAAAGGTTAGACCAAATCTTGCACACTATTTGAGTGTGTAGAAAATTTTCCCTGGCACCCGTTGCCATTGGTACCTCCTCGGTATGGGCCGCAAGGCCTTTTGAGGTACTTCTTTTCCTTGTAACTCCTTGTAACTCCTTGAGGTTTATTCTTGTCCTTCTCTCTCTCTCTCTCAGAGGTACTTCTTTTCCTTGTAACTCTCTCTCTCTCTCTCTCTCTCTCTCTCTCTCTCTCTCTCTCTCTCTCTCTGAGTGGACCGAAAGGTCTTTAGGTCTTTTAGGTTTCCTCTCTTAGTTTTTTCAATGAATATTTTATCCGTCGCGACTTGTTTGAGCCATCTAATTTTCCACTTCGCTTCACCTCTCTATTCCGTTGTTGAGGAGGTACATAAATATTTTTAGATTTTATTTCCTTTTAAAGAGAATGGGAATGAGTGGGGACCGAAGACGAGACTAAGTAGGAAAGAGGAAGACTATATATTAAATACCATTGTTTTACTGCCATACTATTACATAACCGGGTATTAACAAGAGACTTATTCCCGTAAACATTGCAGTGTATGAAATACATGAAAAATTCAAACTTTTTTTAAAAAAGCAAATCGCATACGGTGGATTAACTTTAAGCTTATTTTGTAAAAAAGCATAAACTGAATGAGATTTTCTGCGTATGTCAAACAGCGAAAACTATTTTATTAAATGCAAAATATATATTATATTATATATATATAAATTACGCATGTACATAATATGAAATATTTAAATATATTTCAATCGTGCGCACCAAAAATATTTAGATATAAACATTCAAAATAAATTCTCTTTTGAAGGGATAAAAAATTGGCGGGAGTTTATCGCCAAAGAATGTGGACAATTGAATAACTGAAATTCTCTTCAGAAAATTTCGTTTGAGGCAGTGGTCTATATATACGGTCATTGCGGTCGGCGGCGATGTTGTCTCCAAAGAAGAAGGAGAGCTAGGAATCAAGAACAGAATGTCAAAAATGTTATGAGAAAATGCCACGACATTAATACCATGCAGAAATCAAAATGTAAATAATTAAAACAAATTTTAAAACCAGAAAAATATAGAATTTATCAGCATGATTTTTTTTTTTTTTTTAAGATTTTGTAGAGGTAAAATTTTTGTAAAATTAGCGTTTTATTTTTATATAAAATATACAAGGTTAGTCAAAGGGTCTGTACTTTTTTTTTTCTTTTTTTGGTTTAGTATCACGTCTCTGGTCTCTAATTTAATTCCTCAGCATCACGAGTTAATTGAACCTTTTCCTGATGTGTGTGTGTGTATACAGTACTTGTCTCCATCATCCATTACTTGCCATTATACCCTGGAAGTAACAAAGAAAAATGTTCCTGAGGAGGGAATTCTGTGGTTCTACACACACACACACACACGAATGAAGGCCCTATAATAAATGTAATTAATAATTGAAATAATTTAATGTTTTTGCTAATTGTCCAGTAATTAAATTTTTTGATTTAGGGGTCACCAGTTCTTTCGATTAAAACAAAATAAAAGGAAAAAATAGATTGAACTGCTTTTTCCCTTCAACAAAACATCAAGTAAATGTCTACAGTCAGTGATCAACATTACAATTGATCGAATGGCTGAAATTGAATTCAGAGAACGACACATACACAATATATAAATGAAAATGAAATGAAGTTCTTAATTGAATTATGATTACGCGCCAATGAATAACTGGACCTTTAATTAAAAGGATGATTATAGGTCAAGGTGGTGGCTTACTAGATTGAGTGAACATCTCGCGAGAGTTGCGCAGCTTGATTGGGGATTGGCAGTAATTCGCTTATCGAGTGCGATGCCGTGACATCATCATCATCATCTCGTTGGTGAGGCGTTGCCCCAGTGCTGCTGTCTCTGGTTAAGAACAATGAGCGCCTTGTCTGAAAGAGTAGAGACAATCGAGGGAACAAGGAATTTTTGCGAAGGCATAAGAAGTATCTTCAAAAGAATGCCTCAAAGCGTCGCTGAAGAAGTGCCTGACGCGTGTCACTATATATATATATATATAACACATAAGCACGCGTGGTCCCAGGTTCGAATTCTGGTGAGGTAATTTGATTTAATATAGAGGGGGGGGTTGACAAAAGTAAATATGCACTACGATGATTGTTCTCAAAAGCAAATGGTAGGCAAAGCTCATCATAGGAATTTTCATTGTTGACTATAATATATTATTATTTACTTTTAGGTAGGGAATGCTGCGAAATTAACAATAGACGAGAGGGTGAGCAAAAGGTTATGAACCCCTGGTCTAGAAGACATAAAGTAAGACCGATGAATAGCTTGGACAATTAGATTGTCCGAATTTTTAATTCTTCGTACTTGACTGTTTTAAGCACGTCTTGTGTCGTAACGACATTATTGAAATAGAAATAAAAATGGTCATAACGATAAGGAGTCATAAGTAATTGAAAGAAAGACCAAGGTGATTTTGGAAGGGTTTTAATTTCACGTGAAAATTAAATCTTTAAAATGAAAATATAGAAAAACGAAATTAAATCCGACACTCTCTCTCTCTCTCTCTCTCTCTCTCTCTCTCTAGAGAGAGAGAGAGAGAGAAGAAAAACGAGGTGTTGTTTTGACCACCACAGAACCTGATTTATGTTCAGTAATTAGTCTGTCTGACGGTAAAAAGAAAAAAAATAGCTTTAGGACCTTTTTTTTTTTATTTTGAGCTTGTAAAGTTTAATGTAAACATTTGACATCGGTGTAACTTGTTATATATCAAGAGCTGAGGAAGGTCCTCGGAAAGAAAATTTTTTGGTTTAAATTCTTTTTCTTGGGGGGGGGGGGGGACCGGAGTTTATTTATAGTGAAGTTGAGATTTGACCAATAGAAGGTAAGTAGTGTTTGTAAGAATGACGGCATGTAATGAAAATGTTTTTGATAGGTCATATTCAGATATTGAAAGGGAGGAGTTTCTTTAATCCTAAGGTGTTACGTAGAGATAATAGTCAGTTGTAGCCCTTGAACTCCAACGATGAAGTGTAGTTTAATCGGTTTTGAAAGTTGTGGCACCGATTGATGCTTTAAATCGACTTTAATGTGTTTCCGTTTTCCGAGTAATTTGAATCTCATTGTTTCACTGTTTCATATTTCATATTTTGTTTCAAGAGTTTAAGTTATGGCTTGGACCTCATTCTGTAAATAAGGTGGCAGTTGGCAAGAAAAGAACTTTGTTGAAAATAATACCCGAAAGTGTCCGGCAATTTCTGGGGTTTAATTCTGTTTACATGTCCAAATTATAAATTATAAACTTGTTGAGTTTATTGTTTCTATCTCGGGAAATGATTTTAAAATGTTTGTGTTGGACAACTTTGGGTAATTTTTTCCCTGATGAAATCTGAGGAGTTCTGACGTACGCGCCCAATCCGTATATTTATTTATGGTATTGAACGCCCGTTCTCTGACTTTTAATTTTATCTCTTATTTCGTCAGGATTATTCGGCCTACCCAAGACGGATGGCCCTTTAAATTGATAGGCTAGGTTCCTTCGGCTTTCCACAAGCCTACTTGAACGTTAATTTTCCCCAGCTAACAAGAGGGGTCTATCACAAGGTATTTAAAACAACACACGCCCTCTTATAAATTTTATTAAATGTTACTTGACACAGTACATGCATTTAATATTTTATTTTGTATTACATCTATAAAATTTCAGACAATACAATAATCTTAACGTCAAAGACAAAGTTCACAGTGATTGACTTCAAATCGTTAAATTGATCAACAATGATAAATCTAAAGAAAAGATTAACAGTTATCGGAATTTCAATAATTTATAGATCGAGGGGTTTTATGTTTTAGTGCAACAAAAAAATACATAACAATAAATGAAGTGGTCGGAATTCGACCCAGATATTCAAAGATAAATTTACAGTACTTACTAAAGAGTAGGAGACAACTTTCTCCCACTTGTGCTGCGTACGGACCGTAGATTTACGGCCGCTACAAAGCTTGCAAACTCTACAATGTTAACTACCGGGACTTCTTTCTGAACCCAAATGGACGGATTCAGGAAATTAGGGCCCAGACGTACCCTATTTCTTATTTAAGTGGAGCTAAATTTACTTAAGAGACCGTTCACAAAACTCTTGGTCCGTTGGTTAACATTAATTAAGTTACAATCAAATTCTCGGTTAAGGTCGCTAACCTTCAAGTGAATATTCTCAAATTTCCGCGTAAACGAATTTCATGAACTATAAGTTCTTAATTCTTTTTACTTTAGTGACAATTGATTCTTTCAGTTTTAAGTTTTCTTACTTTTACGCGCCGATTTCCGCGTAAGCTAATGACATGGTACACTTTCCGTTTTAAAGTTTATTACGCCACAAGTCTACAGGGTGTTTGTTTAACCACAGTTAACTTCAAGGAGGAACGACTACAACTGACTTAACAATTTTGGAATTTACTTTCAAATTTGAAGGACCCCGCCTTCCAATATTCTGCAAACCTATCAAATCATTTATTTTCCTAAGATCGTCCCCAGAAGGCTATTACCCATACAAGAGAGAAAGAAGGCGTCTTCACTACGTTTCCCAGGATCCTGGGCCCCCTGATTGGAGCTGGACCTGATTTCCGAGTATAGACCCCTCCTTCTTCCCACGAAATACATTTAAAGACCGTTAACAGATTCGAAGCCCTAAGTTTATGACCCCCTCGTGGTTCAACTTTGTTGGCGTCTTCGAGTCTGCGTTATAAAAGTCACAACCTCATTTGAAAGCGAAACTAACCATTTGTACATTGGAACTTTAGTTGTAAATCTCCGCGGCCAAGCGGTTTTGGGTTCCTCTTCCCTGAGAACCACTTAAATAGAACGTCCGTTCTATTTTGAAAACATCTTTAACTTATGCCTTTATGAATATTCATAACCCAAAACGCTTGGCTTTTTGCGAACAAAATAAAAATCTTAAAACTAACATTTCTGCATGCCAATTGCATGGTTACGACATCCCTCCCCTCCTTTAATTTTGCACTCCGATGCAAACTTTCTTAACTAGGGTCGGGTATTATCACTTTACTCACAAAAACTTTCCATTTACTTGTCCCCTTGTTGGGACACTATCACTGATAGATTTTATTTGTCCCTTTATTGGGACACCAACACTGACACACTTAATTTTAGTCATCCTCGGGTTCCTCGTAGTGTACTCGAGGTCGGGGCCTAAGAGCATACTGACGCTCAAACGGTGGCCCTGGGAAAGCAGCCTGTCTGCTTTCTCCGGGGGACCCTATTCCCATAAGGTCCCCGCGAGGAGGTAGTTCGGAAGCACCTGGCGGCTCCTGCTCGCCACTCGGTCCTGCCAGGGGCAGGAGGTGCACTCCGGTTCACCTCCACGGGTCGATGTTCCTCCGTTCCCTGGGCGAAGCTCTCGGGGAGGAAGTAGCTCGGAGGCGCCCGGCGGATCCCATTCCGCCACTCGGTCCTGCCAGTGGGCAAGAAGCGCCCTCCGGTTCACCTCCCCTAGTCGATGTTTCTCCCTGTCCTGGGCGAAGCTCTCCGCGAGGAAGTAGTTCGGAAGCGCCCGGCGGTCCTCGTTCCGCCGCTCGGTCCTGCCAGGGGGCGGGAGGCGCCTTCCGGTTCACTTCCCCGTGTTGATGTTTCTCCCTGTCCTGGGCGAAGCTCTCCGTGAGGAAGTAGTTCGGAAGCGCCCGGCGGTCCTCGTTCCGCCGCTCGGTCCTGCCAGGGGGCGGGAGGCGCCTTCCGGTTCACTTCCCCGTGTTGATGTTTCTCCGGTGTCGAGGGCGAAGCTCCCGAGAGGAGGGGCGGTGGCCCTTCCCCCATCTCATCCCCTGCGTCGTCCGCCCCGCCTTGTCGCTCAACGTCCCATGGGGCATCGATGCTGCGGCGGATGCGGTCTCGATGGATCACTATCTGATGTCCAGTGATCATGTGACGCAGGAGATAAGTGACTGGAGTCTTCTGTTCCTGATGATGATGTAGGGACCCTCGTACCGGGGCTCCAACTTGCCTCTGCCCGGTCGCGGGTAATCAATGTACACCAAGCCATGGGGCGCCTTCTCTTCGAACGGCTTCAATTCCTTGATTCCGTTAGCCTTCTCGTATCTCCGCATGAACTCTTCCACTCGGCGGTAGATTTCTCTGACTCCTCTTTCGGTCTTCGGCGTATTCCTCTGGGTTGTACGGGCTCCCCGCACGCCTCCTGTGGCATGCGAAATAGCTTTGAAGGTACGTTGGGGCTCGCCCGTACATCAAGAAGAATGGAGAATACCCCGTGGCTCGATGCACTCTGATGTTCAAGGACAATTCCACGGTGTCGAGGATTTTATCCCAGTCTCGTCCCGTTTCTTTACAAAGTATGCAGAGTTTGATGCATAACTCTTTATTCCGACGTTCGACCTCCCCGTTGCTTTGGGGCTGGTATGCGGCGGTCCTGGTGTCGTACTCCCAAACCCTGAAGAGCTCCTGCAAGGTAGAGTTCCAGAACTCCTTGCCTTGGTCGGATACTACTGCTGAAGGGGCACCCAGTTTGCACCGTATCAAACGATGGCACTTGTCCGCCACCTCCCGGGCCGTCTTGTCCTTTATTGCTGCCAGTATGGTGAATTTGCTGAAACTATCCACACGTGAGGATATAATGGCTGCCTTCCACGGTCGGAGGAAGGGGACCAACTAAGTCCACGTGCAGCAGAAGTTCCCAAGGACTGTGGCCTCGCACACAAGGCATTGTTTCCACAGTCACTTTCCGCGTCCATTTGTTCCGCGCGCACGTGTCGCACGCTTGGACTACCTGCTGTACCTGTTGAACCATACCTGGCCAAAATAAAGGTCCCGTAGGATTTCTGTAGTTCCGGCAGCTCCCGGATGATGCTCCCGACGTCAGTGTGGGCTTTCCAAATGAGCTGCTCTCTCAACTTTTTAGGAACTACGATGACCTCTCTTCCGTTCGCATCGATGTAAACCAGCAGGTTCCTCACTAGTTTGACTCTCGACGGCTGGATGGGCTTGGTTACGGACCAGCTGAAAGCCTTTCCTTCTTCGATGGCTGCTCGAATTGCCGCTATTTCAACGTCCTTCTACTGTTGTTTGCCGATTACCTTGCGATCAATGATCGCTTTGTTCGGATATTGCGTTCACAAACTCCTTCGTCACTCCAGGCGGGCGGGACAACCAATCGGCCACTCTGTTGAGTTTGCCTTTCACGTACTCGATGAGAACGTCGCAGTCTTGCAATGTCATAACCGAACGCTCTAGTCTTCCATTTGGGCTCTCGGTGTCCTTCCCTCAGAAGCCACTTCAACGGCTTATGGTCCGAACGGACGATGACTCTCTGCCCAAATATAACATTGCTTCAATTCCTTTCTGTTGGTTGGCCTCTTCTTTGGATTGTTGGGGCTTCACCCCGTTCCTGGTGACCACATGGCCTAATTACCCCACCTGGGACTGTAATAACTGTCATTTTTTCCAACTTTACCTTTAAGTTGGCGGTGCGTAGGCTATCCAAGGCTCGTTGTACCCTCTCGTCATGTCCTTCTAAAACCTTCCAAGGACAATGAGGTCATCTAAGTAAATCTGTACTTCCTTGTCCAATTGCTTCGGCAAAATAAAATTCATTACTCTTTGGAACACTGGTGGACTCTTGGACAATCCAAACGGGACCACCCTGAACTCGAAATGACCGCTTCCCGTGGGGAAGGCAGTTTTCGAGATGCTATCGTCGTGAATGGCCAACTGCCATTCTCCCGAGCGTAAATCCCTGCTCGAGAAGTAATGAGTCCCGTGCAACTTGGCCAAGGTTTCCTCAATGATGGGTACTTATTTAGTCATCCTCAATGATGGGTACTTATTTTTTCCTTGCTGCCATTGACGTCCCAAGGTCTATAGTCTACACAAAGCCTCAGGGCCCTACGCTTCTTTTCTTCAATCGCTTCCCCTTTGGATTCCTGTGGTCACTCTTCGTTCCTAGTGATCACGTGGTCCTGGTACTCTACCGGTGACGGTAGTAGTTAATCTTTTCTTTCCCTCGTCGGTCTTCTTCCCTTTGAGAGCGACGGACATCGGTGAACATGCGTCTTGAGGTGTTTTCAATCTCTTCTTAGTCACTTGTGGAAATTTGACTCTTTCTCACCGTGACACTTGTTCCATTTTTTTCGTTTCGGGCGAGGAATCACGGCTGTTCCGACGAACCTCCCCGTTCTCGTTGCCTCAACCACCATGCCGATGTCATCTTATCTTCACGGTAATACTCTTTAGTCGTCACTTTTTTCTCAAAAGTAACTTTACCGCCTCCTTGGAAAGTGTTAACTTCCCGTTGAGATTTCCCGCTGTGATACTTGCAAACCACGCTGAGCCTCACTGCACATTCATTGCAGCGTAGAGTAAACGTCCAGGGGAAACCATACCCCAAATTTTCTTCTTCGTCTATTCCCTTTTCCTTTAACTTTTCTTTGGGGATTCTGCTCGACAACTTTCCAAGTATCCTCGAGCCTCACCGCATATCCCATGCAGTGGAGAATAGACGTCCAGGGGAACTCATATCCCCAATTTTCCACTGTCTATTCCCATATCATTTAACTTCCCTTTGGAATTCTGCTCGACAACTTCTCCAAGTATCCTCGAGCCTCACTGCATATCCTATGCAGCGGAGAATAGACGTCCAGGGGAACCCATATCCCCATTTTTCACGATTACCAATGGAAACGACCAGGTGGAACGGCTATGCTGTATCACTCCTTGATCCAGCATTTCTGCTATTTGTCGCTTTACCTCCTCCTCGTGTGTAATAGGTACCCTGTAGGGTCGCCTAAAGATGGGAGGATGGTCCTGGGTTTCCAACTTCATTGGCATCAGGTTATCATAACCCAATGGCTCGCCACCCAGTAAGAAGACATCTGAATAATCCCTTAGCCACTCTTCGACGATTTTCCTTTCTTTGTCGGAAAAGGATTTCCAACCAAGGACATGGACTTGAGGCTTGTCACTCGTTCTTCGAAGTCCTTCTTCAATGCTTGACTTCCTTTCACCGTGACATTCGTTCCAATTTGGGGTGAGCGTCGACTACCCTCCCAATTAGCTCTGCCTCCGTCACTATGCCCACGACGTCTCTTTTTCGCCAAGGTATTCTTCGTCATCCTGATTGATCATCAGTAACCTTATCTTCCTCTGTGGGATCCTGCTCGGTAACATTTTTTAAGTTTCCCCGAGCTTCACTGCACATTCATTGCAGCGTAGAGTAGACGTCCCAGGGGAACTACGTCCCCGGTCTCTGACTTCACTCGTCAGAATCACGGCGGCCACCTTTAGTGTTTCGTGCGGGATTGCCTCTACCAGAGTCACCCTCGCACTTTACTGTCTACTCCCTTTACTTGGATGGTTACTGTTTCATTCAGTGACTGTCCTCTTCTGGTGGTCTACCTGGTGCGTACCTTTGTTTCGTCTTCATGTCCTCCGAAACAATACGCCTATAGTCAAGTCTTGCTGAGCCTCTGGAATTATACAAACACAAAAGAATTCTTCAACCCCCCTTCCCATAGTCAAACTTACTTCTACTCCTCTTACATGAGTGGGCGGGGCAGGTGCAACTGAGAAGTTGGCCACTGTCCAATGAAGGCTCCCGATGTTCTTGTGCATAGCTTATGTCAATGTGACGGAAGCTCCACCATCGCTCAGCGCGGTGGAAGCTTGTTGAGCGACGAGTACTGGTAGGGTGATCAGTCCTAGCCGACGGACTCGCCGCTACTTCCTCTGAAGCTATTCGGGAGGCTTCTCCTTCCAATCCTGTCGAAGGTTTGCTCGAGGGCACGCCTCTTCCCAATTTCGCATTTGCTGACAAATCTTGCACTGGCTCCGGCCACTTTCTTCCATTGTTTCCTCTTTGGAGTCTCTGTCTTCATTTGACTTGGTTTGTTTTCTCTTCTGGTTTCTCATGGGGTTGTAGTCACATTCTTGAGTTGTGTTATTCCTCCTGTGACCAGTGTCACAGTTCTTCCTTCTGGGCTCTCCTCTCTTGCTGGACTTGTCTCCGTCGTTCACCTCCACATCCTTGCTGTTGTCCTCCTTTGTGGCTGTTCTTTCTTCTGAATCTTGTGAGTTGTAGTCCCAGGATGTGGGAGGATTTTGCAGTTTCTGCAGTCTTCGGCTTCTGTCATGTGGCGTTTCTTCTCTTAGGACCTCTTCATCTCTCAGTCCTAAGCTTGGGTTGTTTACCGAAAACTGGGTTGATTCCATCCAATAGTCCGAAAGGATGTTCCTTTGATGCAATTACAAGCATACTCCGGCATAACGGTCTTCAACGCGTCCTTAGGTATGCCCACTTTAATATGTCCCTTGTGGGATTAGCCTGAACCAAGGCATTACCTGCACTTAATATTCTGTGGCAATTGGGTTGACTGTCTCACCTTGTTCCTTCCTGACGGCGTTTGGGCTGGTTCCTGGGTTCTCTTGTGCCCGTTCGCCCACAAACTTCGGCGAACTTCCTTCCAAGGTGTGTCCAAAAGTCGTTTGCTCAGGACCCCTTACTGCCTGTTCACGTTGCAAAGGTAAGCTAGTACTCTTTAATACCTGTACGACGGTTTTTATATTCTGCTGCCGGTCTTCGTCGGTGCGGTGTTTCTCGTCTCTTGTGGTGTGTGCACTTCTGCAAGGATTCTTTGGGATGTCTCTGGGTTCTCTGGTCTCCACCCAATCCTTTCTTGCCTCGCAAGTTCTTCTGTACTGGGAGGAACTAGAGAGATTCTTCGGGGACGAACCCCCGATCTTCGGTTGTCCAAATACTCCCATCGCGGAATAATCATTACAAGGTCTTCCAGTTTCGACCTTCTTCGATTTATTTCTTCCCTTAATTCCTTTATTAACCGAATAATTTTGGCCAAATTTATGCTTTTTAAATTTTCCAAACTTTTTGTACTTATTTCGTTTAAGTTCGTTGTTTCGGAATCACTCATGTCAATTACGCTTTCCTCATTCGTTATTTCTACGCTCTTTACCGACATTGCGAAAGTTATTTGTTTGTTTAAAAAAAACCTTTAAAACTTTAATCACTGTTAACGACCCTTCTTACTGTTCTCAATTATTTTACCGATTCATTGTTGCAATTAATTCATATAATTGCTGTTACAATTATTTCATATAATTGCTGTTACAATTATTTCATAAAATCACGGTTACAACCACTTCATATACTTGCTTTATTGTTACGCAAATTTATTTTAACAAAACGTTACACTCTTGCGATAAATACCTTGAAATTTTATCCCACTTCTGACACCAAATGACGTACGCGCCCAATCCGTATATTTATTTATGGTATTGAACGCCCGTTCTCTGACTTTTAATTTTATCTCTTATTTTCGTCCAGGATTATTCGGCCTACCCAGGACGGATGGCCCTTTAAATTGATAGGTTAGGTTCCTTCGGCTTTCCACAAGCCTACTTTGAACGTTAATTTTCCCCAGCTAACAAGAGGGGTCTATCACAAGGTATTTAAAACAACACACGCCCTCTTATAAATTTTATTAAATGTTACTTGACACAGTACATGCATTTAATATTTTATTTTGTATTACATCTATAAAATTTCAGACAATACAATAATCTTAACGTCAAAGACAAAGTTCACAGTGATTGACTTCAAATCGTTAAATTGATCAACAATGATAAATCTAAAGAAAAGATTAACAGTTATCGGAATTTCAATAATTTATAGGTCGAGGGGTTTTATGTTTTAGTGCAACAAAAAAATACATAATAAATGAAGTGGTCGGAATTCGACCCAGATATTCAAAGGATAAATTTACAGTACTTACTAAAGAGTAGGAGACAACTTTCTCCCACTTGTGCTGCGTACGGACCGTAGATTTACGGCCGCTACAAAGCTTGCAAACTCTACAATGTTAACTACCGGGACTTCTTTCTGAACCCAAATGGACGGATTCAGGAAATTAGGGCCCAGACGTACCCTATTTCTTATTTAAGTGGAGCTAAATTTACTTAAGAGACCGTTCACAAAACTCTTGGTCCGTTGGTTAACATTAATTAAGTTACAATCAAATTCTCGGTTAAGGTCGCTAACCTTCAAGTGAATATTCTCAAATTTCCGCGTAAACGAATTTCATGAACTATAAGTTCTTAATTCTTTTTACTTTAGTGACAATTGATTCTTTCAGTTTTAAGTTTTCTTACTTTTACGCGCCGATTTCCGCGTAAGCTAATGACATGGTACACTTTCCGTTTTAAAGTTTATTACGCCACAAGTCTACAGGGTGTTTGTTTAACCACAGTTAACTTCAAGGAGGAACGACTACAACTGACTTAACAATTTTGGAATTTACTTTTCAAATTTGAAGGACCCCGCCTTCCAATATTCTGCAAACCTATCAAATCATTTATTTTCCTAAGATCGTCCCTACAGAAGGCTATTACCCATACAAGAGAGAAAGAAGGCGTCTTCACTACGTTTCCCAGGATCCTGGGCCCCCTGATTGGAGCTGGACCTGATTTCCGAGTATAGACCCCTCCTTCTTCCCACGAAATACATTTAAAGACCGTTAACAGATTCGAAGCCCTAAGTTTATGACCCCCTCGTGGTTCAACTTTGTTGGCGTCTTCGAGTCTGCGTTATAAAAGTCACAACCTCATTTGAAAGCGAAACTAACCATTTGTACATTTGGAACCTTTAGTTGTAAATCTCGCGGCCAAGCGGTTTTGGGTTTCCTCTTCCCCTGAGAACCACTTAAATAGAACGTCCGTTCTATTTTTGAAAACATCTTTAACTTATGCCTTTATGAATATTCATAACCCAAAACGCTTGCTTTTGCGAACAAAATAAAATCTTAAAACTAACATTTCTGCATGCCAATTGCATGGTTACGACAGTTCTCGTAGAACGTTTGAAAATTGTGGAAATTTATTTGGCGGAATTTATTCCGAAATTCTGCGAAACTCGAACGGAACTTGAGACCAAATTTCCTATTTTTGTAAGTAAACTCTTATTTTAAGAAATTTGAATTAAATGTTATTTTTTTAGTTACATATAAATCCCTCTGTATAAACCTTTGAGTTAATCCAAGTAATTGAAAACATCTTTTGGCATTCAATTTCATTGTTTGAACAAAAATTTGTAAGTGTATATTTGTAAAATTATTTGAATTAATGTTCCATTATGAGTGAATTTTTAAATTTTGTGAAATAAACTTTATACGAGGGATTGTGTTGTTTCTATGTTACCTTGCAATATCCTCTTTGTAAGCTGAGAATAATTACACTAAAAGTTCGAAATAAAAGTGGGCTTCAAATAAGCTGATAAAATTGTGCGTATAAGTTGAAAGGTCATCCGAGTAAACCGGAGACATCCTGAACAAACAAACCAGCGCGCGCAATAAGTGCAAT
This sequence comes from Bathynomus jamesi, assembly GCA_023014485.1. NCBI lineage: Eukaryota > Metazoa > Arthropoda > Malacostraca > Isopoda > Cirolanidae > Bathynomus > Bathynomus jamesi. Next base: position 114,396 of record JAJOZX010008218.1, on the reverse strand, counting down.
AAAAAAGTGGTTGCACCACACTTGTTACCTCAGAGAGGCTCGAAAGGTTGCTGTTAGCGAATATTTGAGAGGCTGATCATCTTGGAGGTAACCTATGCAGCAGTTTAAGGGATCTGTTGTAAAGCAAATTGGGAATTCTTCAGAAAACTTCCTATATTTAACCCAGAGTTGCTGCCTATAAATATTAATTCAGAAAGTACGAAAAAGAGTGTCTTGAGCTTCGCTTGTATAGAATTTGAAGTTACTTATAATCATGTTTGCCTTTGCACAGTAATTTCGCTGTTTCTTTATGTCTGAGCCGTCACTCAAGGAGATGGTGATAACCTGACTCAGATACTTAAAATCTTGTACCTTCTCTATTGGTTCGTCTCTCATTTTGAAAATAATAATAGCTTTTTTGTTTGAACTTCTTGGATGGAAATGCATAACCTTAGTTTTAGTAACATCAAAATTAATGCATGGTTCTGTGAATATGATTCTCAATTTTTTATAAGATGATCCAGACCTTTAACCGAAGGGCTTATTAACGCTCTATCATCAGCATAGACCAAGTTATTTCATGTTATCTATACAACAAACACCCGACTCTGCGTATTAAGAGAAGTAATTAATTCATCGATATAAACATTAAACAGCAAAGGAGAAAGCAAGAAGCCTTGTTTAACTCCGCAAGAGGAGCCACAATATTTGGACAATAATAATAGCTTTTTTGCTTGAACTTCTCGGATGGAAATGCATAACCTTAGTTTAAGTAACATCAAATTAATGCATGGTTCTGTGAATATGATTCTCAATTTTTTATAAGATGATCCAGACTTTTAACCGAAGGGCTTATTAACGCTCTATCATCAGCATAGACCAAGTTATTTCATGTTATCTATACAACAAACACCCGACTCTGCGTATTAAGAGAAGTAATTAATTAATCGATATAAACATTAAACAACAAAGGAGAAAGCAAGAAGCCTTGTTTAACTCCGCAAGAGGAGCCACAATATTTGAACAATACATTCCCCATCTAACAATAAAGGTTTGGTGTGTGTATCAAGATTCCAATAAATTTAAAACATATATATATATATATATATGGGATGGCATGGATATATAGGATGGATTTCACAGTTAAGCGCGTGAAATAAATGAATGATGCCTGCCCACAAGGCAAAATGAAAACTGATTTAAAGTCCTTTCGTGTATTCAACTGTACACCTCGTCAGGGCAATGGAGGAAGAAGGCATAAACAAAATATTTACGAAGGATAAGCAAAAAATCACACAAGTTTGGATAAAAGACAAAAGGCATTTGGATCAATGAAAGAAAGTCACCCCCAGCCTTCTTTAGTTAGCTTTATAAGGCTAACTAACGAAAATATCACGACCTAAACTAACCAATCGTTAGGTCAACTGTACACCCTTGACGACTGGTTAGGTTAGGTCATTATATTTTCGTTAGTTAGCCTTATAAAGCTAACTAAAGAAGGCTGGGGGTGGCTTTCTTTCATTGAGCCAAGCATTTTAACAAGGTGCGGTCCATTTTATACGTTCCCGAACTTTTATTGAAATTATTTACGAAATAGATAACTAAAAGGAACATTCTATTAGAACAGAGCTTTCCAAACTGTGTTCGCGACACATTAGTGTGTCGGCAATACCTCCCAGGTGTGTCGCCAAATTTAGCTAATTATTTTCAATTTTTTTATTTTGAAAATTTTGATTTTTGTGTCACACAAATCGGCTACAAGATAAACCACCTACTGAAAAATTATCTGATATTTGATATTTGATAACAAAAATTAATTAATGTGTCGTGAAAATTTTTATGCTTAAATAGTGTGTCGCCAACGTGAAAAGTTTGGAAAGCTCTGTATTAGAAGGGCGTTAGGTCAGGAGATCGAGCCGCCCAGGGCCTGTTGCCTCCACGTCCGATCCACCGATTTGGAAATCGTTCATTTAGGTACTCCCGAACAATGTTTGCGTAATGATAAGGTGCCCCATCTTGTTGAAAGACGACGGTGTTTAAAATGCCATCTGAATGAAGCTGGGACATTTACGTGCTCGTATCGTAACAGCAGTTACAAAAATAACCCCTGTCATGCTCCAAAATGTGTTCCGCAATGCTGCTGACACATTCGAACTCTGTAGAGATACTGATGGTGCTCATGTAGAATCATATGCTTAAGTATTCATTAAATGTATGCCTTCTATTATATTGTTATTGAATTTTACCCTTTTGGCTACGTTTTCACTGAAATAGATAGGGACTTTATAGACACCTTGTATATAGAAAATAAGATTAAGCGTCTCACACAATGGAGTGTAAACGATCATTACCACATTTTGAAGAACAGAGTACCACGAATGAATGTGGAAGAGGATCAAACGAAAGACAACAGAGAAAGAAGAGACAGAAGACAGAATCATCATTAGGAAGTCGAAGGTTAATCATTTTCACACAAACACAGAAATTGCGGTTGACTTCAATTCAACATAAAAAATTAGCATCTCGAAGGAAACTGTGAAAAGGCACGTAAGAGAAGCTGGCCTCAGGGGAAGAGTTGCATCCAGGAAACCTCTGATGGAAACAAAGAGAAATTATTAGACTGGTGTGAAGACAAGAATTGAACAGTAGAAGGGTCAAAAAGAGTACTTCGGACTGATGAGTCCTTATTTGAACTCTTTGAAAGAAAACGTAGACTTTATGTTAGGACAAAAGTAGGAGCGAAATAATTAGAAAAACTCTTTACACCATCTGTGAAGCACGGGGGGGAAGAGAGGGGGTAATATGAAGTTCTGGGGTTGTTTTGCCGGCAATAAAACAGGAGATCTTGTGAAAATCGAAGGTTCATTGATGAAAGAAACGTACAACCCCCTTTCTTCACTATCATGATGTACCATCAGGGAGTCGAGTTATAGATGTATTTGCTTTCCAGAAGGCTAACGACCCAAATCACGCAGAGAGGACTGTAAACGGAAGGAAAAACAGTAGGTTTTGAAGCTGATGATGTGTACCACTTATCTCCTGAACTGTAAACGGAAGGAAAAACAGTAAGTTTTGAAGCTGATGATGTGTACCACTTATCTCCTGAACTGTAAACGGAAGGAAAAACAGTGGATTTTGAAGCTGGTGATGTGTACCACTTATCTCCCGATCTCAACACCATCAGGTTACTCTGAGATGAACTGGAGAGGAGAGTGAAAACTCAGGGGGCATTCACAGACAACTTTGTATAGCCAAATACCCGCCTCGTACGCTCAAAATGTAATTATTTTCAATGCGTTTATTTGCGCTATGTCCTTCTCGTACACAGCCACAAAGTTTAAACGTGCCTATTTCAAAACTGGTTTGGCGAGTTCGCCCCTCGTACTCACGACGCATCATACATAAATATATATTTCGCGGTGTGCATTTTCACTTAGATTCTTTTCCACATTTTCAAGAGAAGCGCACACCGCAGTGAAACGAATTAATCAAGTACCAACTATGAGGATGGTTCGGTATCTTCGGAGTTTACATTTAAAACAAGTTTGAAATAATTCTATTTTTCCTGATGCGTTTCAATATCTGAAAATTGTTGAGGAAACCTTATTGGAAATAATCAATCATATTGAAGCAAAGATCGAATGAAAAACTGATTCGTAAGTATTGGTGAGTTCACTGTTGTATATTGACGATGCACCAAATTTCCTTACTTACTTTATTATCAAAAGTTAGTAAAGTTAGACAAGAAATCCAGAGAACAACAGCTCACCCTTCGCAACCTATTCCTGTGATCACAACAACAACACTTGAAATGCGAATAATTTATTTTATTGAATAAAACTTCAATAACAACATTTCCAAAAAAATATTATTTTTGCTTGATTCATGGAGGGTCGGATAGGAACTATTGGCGGACCGTTGGCTGGGCAACACTGCTCTAAACCATCGATGTTCAATTTATACGTTCCCTCATATACTCGTACGCATTTCACAAATTATGAAGGTGTCGCAATAACTTTGACTACTAGTGTATATATATATATATATGTATATATACAGGGTGGCACAAAAGTCAAGAGTTAAAGGGTCATCATCGCATACATTATAAATTATAACAAAAACGGTCATTTTTATTTAAAAAATAGTGGCAGCCATAGAACGGAAAAGACCCATTCTTTCTGGCTCCTTTGACTCCTGACTGTTGCGCCACCCTAATATATATTATATATATATATATATATATATATATATATATATATATATATATATAGATAGATAGATAGATAGATAGGTAGATAGACATACTATTTTATACGTCTTCATGCATTCGGTTATATTGCATAATAAGAATTTTTACTTCCATTTATAAAATACTAAAATAGTAAAGTTTGTCTAGTGGAAAACATCCCGTTTTCTTCGCTCATAATCTTAATCAAAAATAAATTTTTATTTAAAAGACTTAAAATACTTCAGAGAAGAATCCTTTTGTGCATAGGAACGAGGAGTGACCTTTATAAAATAGAGAGAGAGAGAGAGAGAGAGAGATACTTGTATTTAAAAGGATCATAAATATATCCTCTCGAGGCCAACGTTTATATCTCAGTGGGTAGCACCGTTTCTCTATAAACGAAATGAGGTCACTGAGGTCAGAGGTTCGATTCCCTATGATGCTGGTAATAATAATAATAATAATAACAATAGGAGGAGTTAAAGCAATGGGTGGCGTCAGTTGGCTTGAGCGATATGCCATTTTCTGATTATGCATATCCTCTCGAGTTCAGTTCAGTAAAGGAGTTCGTTAAATAATAAACAGAATGAGAACGAACTAAGTCAGACTAATCTTCACTGAGTCTTTTCTTGAAGATTTTTTTTTTCTTTTCTGAAGAAGCGAAAAATTATGCTTTAAATTTGCACTATTTTTACTTTTTTACATATTTGCATAATGAATTATTCCCATTCTCGCAAATGGAAACGGTTCACATTATCATATACGGTATAAGCGAGGGGAAAAAAAACGACAACCTTCTATATATATATATATGTGTGTGTGTGTGTGGAAGTGGTTTTCCACACGATATAAATTTTTGTTAAAATTTAAAGCTATTACTCTACTGTTTTATAAATAAAAGTATTGATCTTTTAATCTTTAATACTTTATAAATTGACTTAATGTTGGCAGTAGATATCTGGCAACCCCTTCATAGCTTAACGACTCTCTCCAGTATTGCCAAATTTTTTATCTTAAAAAAGACGACGCCTAAATTCTGAATGTTCCCTTCAGTTAAGTTCAGTCACATAAAAGAGTTAATTATAAAACCAAAATTTATAATTTATTTTCTAACATCATTATTGGACTAAAATTTTGCAACTTTAATAATCTCTTGTAAATATGGACCCGCGGGAGTTCTCCCGGGCAGAGTGATGGTCGAGGGTTTTGGCCAGTTTTTGACCAACCGGATAGTCGTTCGCGGATTGCTCTTAGAGAGAGTTTGTTTGTAAAACTCTCTAAAAAGGTGTAGCAAATATATTCAAATTTCAATATAACTGTGCCTTGTTAATCCATTTTTGTGTGACGTGCATTATCCGGTGAAATAAATTTTTTTTAAAATAATGTCTTGTCTCTATACTTTCCAAGAAAGCCAAGCGATTTTTCCTCTCAACACATCGAGAAAAAGAGTAACGCGAAGATAAGGGTATCATATTGTTTGTAAACACGCAGTCAGATTGGAACCGGCCTCAAGCCGTTAAGTAAGCGGTATACACTTCGGCTGTAGGGGCAGCGAAGCAACATACTCAGTTACCTATAAAAAGGGTAGTGTATAAAAACCCATCATCATTCATATATATATATATATATATATATATATTTCGCAATTATACCGTTCAAATTCCCATTTTCCGAGTCGTGCATGTGATGTGAATTCACTGGTAATTAATTAACCTGTATTTACAAAAAAAAAAAAAAAGGCATATACTTTAATTCTGTACAGCAGTCATATGCTTACTGTAAATGTAGTAATATATTTCGTTATTACTTTTGTTTATATATATTAATATATATATATATATATATATATATATATATATATATATATACACTAGAACGTCTGTTCTAGAGCGGCGAATGGTGGAAGAGTGTCAGAAGTTATGTCGAGCACTTTTGACACCAATTTTACTAGAATGGATGTTTTCTAGTATAAGGTGGTGATTAGTTAGAAATTATGAAGTAAGAACGGCGTGGACTCTAGTGTCTTCATGCTGGGGGTTTTAGTGTGTAGCCTTATACCTTTGGAGGGCATCAAGATGGCACTCGATGCTAACTCAACACTGGTAAGCTTCAGAGGATAAAATGATGAGGCAAAGAAACTCACGCATGATGGCACCAAATGAGTTTTGATGAGTTAAGCCACAACGGCAGTAATCCTTACGATAAAACACTACACAGTGTGGGGTATTTCAAACAACTGATCTAGGGCGTGGTTCAACTCTGCCTTTTATAGGAGGACGTGAGTCGTGAGGGTGAGTAAGGAGGTTGCCACGTCGTGCGCGCTACGCTGGACCTTTTCACGATAGTCTAACTTCTTTTGACATAACTATAACCATAAAAAGAGTGCTGTACGCAGGGAGGGAGGCATGTCAGTTATTTCACGAACATGCCTCCTTCTGGCTCTTTCTGGAAACATGTAGCAATACCAGTTCCACCTTCTCTTCATTGGTATACTGAGCCATCAGGGTATTTTCTTTCCTGAAATATGTAAAACTGACATTAGAAATGTGTTTGTTTCACTTTAAAAATATAATGTCTATTTTCCCTATGAGTCCAGTCTTATGGGACACCCTATATACAGGGCGTCCCAAACAAATGTATATACACTTTAAATAATTATAAAGGCAGTGTTTATTAAAATACATTTCATTTTCAAAATGTAATAGAATCTACAGACATTATTTAATTGTTTTGTCAACGCCTGTTTTCAAACTGACGTCCGTTCTGGTCCAGGCACTGCTGATAACGCGAAGCAATGGAATCGCAAACATCACGAAACATTTCGTTTGGTATTTGTGTGCATTCTCGTACAATGGCTGCTCTCAATTCAGCGACTGTTGCAGGTTTTATAGCGTAGACTTTGTCTTTTAAGTATCCCCATAAAAAAGTCTAGTGGTGTGAGGTCTGGTGAACGCGGAGGGTATTCTACGAAACCCCTTCGTCCAATCCACATCCACATCGTGCCAAGTACCACTCGCAATACTCCACTCTTCGGTCCGGATCATCTTCATTAATAGCATGGACTAATCTTGGAATGTAACTTTTCCATTGACAGCGCTTCAAAATGCGTTGGACAGACGATTCTGAAATTCCTACCTCACGACTCGCTTGCCGCACAGATTTTCTTGGACTTTGGTGATACGTTTCCAGTACTCTTTCTTGCTTTGTGGGGCTTGTCGATGTCCGTGGTCTTCCGGAACGCTTCTTGTGGACATTCTGAACAGTTCTATCGGCTTCAAACTTATCTCTAATTCGAGTGATGGTAAGTCGCGTTGGTGGATCTGTTTGAAACTCCCTCCTAAACTGTCTTTGCACTTCAACTGCGTTTTCACACTTCCAGTAGCATTTTAGAATGAATTTCCTTTGTTCAAAGCTTAGTCTGACTGCCATTATTAATTCTAATGGGTTTAACTTGGAAAGAAAGAAACATCAATTGAGAGATCAGCTGTTAAAGTGTGTATACATTTTTTTGGGACGCCCTGTATATATATATATATATATATATATATTGTAATGACAAATTTGTGCATTTGTGCATCAAAATCTAAGTGAAAAAGGTTAAAAATAGAAGTAAGTGATTTTGGAAAAAATGGTTTTAAATTCACGTAAAAACCAAATCTTTTAAAATAAGGACATGGAAATAAACGAAAAGCGAAGTAACTCGATACTCGCTAACGGAAGAAAACGGTGCGTTGTTTGAAACCACAGGACGTGAATTATGTTCGAAGTGAACACGCAATTAATAGGTCGATAAGAAGGACTTAGTTTTAAGAACTTTTTCCTTTTTTTGTGGGGGAGCTCATAAAAGTTTTTATTTTTTGTTTCGTTTTGCTTTGGATAGGAGTTGAGTTCAATTTCAACATTCAATTTCAACATTCATTTTCAACATTCATTTTCAACATTCAATTTCAACATTCAGTTTCAACATTCAGTTTAAACATATGTCAAAATCCCGATTAGCTAAGAAGAGTCATCGCTTAAAGGAAACCCCAATTGAGGGGAAATTTTAGTTTATTTTTTCTTACGAAAGCCGGAACTTAGTTATAACGAGGTTGAAAATTAAGCCAATAAGTCATCAGTAATTTTTGTACGAATGACGTCATTTAATGAAAACATTCTTGATAGGTAATTCAGGTATAATAAGGCGGAGTTTCCCTTAGGTGTGACTTAGAGGGTATAGTTTTAGTGAAGCAGTTGTAGTTCTTGAACTCTAGTAGTTCTAATTCTTAATTACCTTTTATTCTGTCTCCTTTTTCAAGTATTGTTGCCATTTCACTAATTCTTAGATAAACCAAAGTGGCCGTATTTTTTTCATTTAAAGGAACTATCATTCGGAATGTGGTGTTGTTATTGTGACTAACTTCCACGAATGATCCAAACTTTTGTGCTCAAATAGATTTCTTTAAAAATTTAAATTAACGAATTTATTCCCAAAAAAATCTACAGAACTTAGAAATTTTGAGACCAAAATTTATGTTTTCAAGTGAATTATTTTTATTGTGAAAATTGTTAATTAAATATTGCATTCGTTTATAGTTAAATCATATAGAAAATAAAATCCCTCTATATAAACCATTTGAGACTTAATACAAGTAACTGAAATCATCTTTTGGAATTCAAATTTATTGTTTGGACGAAAATTTGTAACCGTACAATTGTAAACTTATTCTAAATTAATGCACAATTGTGAGTGAATTTTAATAGAATAAAATAAAAATTTATACGAGAGATTGTGTTCTTTCTATACTATTTTGCAATAAGACTCTCTTGTTAGCTGAGGATGAAATAATTTAAAACTGGGCCTCAAGTAAACCGAGAATATTGAGCGTATAAAATTGAAAGGTCCTCCGAGTATACAATAAGGCCACCATCCTGAACAAGCGAACGCAAACACAATAAGTGAAATCAAACGGTGATTGCACAACATATAATCTGGCGTTAGAAGTGATCTCTTATTGCAAGGTAGTAGTATAAGGGTGATTCAGTGATAAAATAAACTTTCAGTATAGAGCATAAATGCGGAAAATATTGTGAACAGTGAAAAGTGTCACGGAAATAAATTGGGGAAACGATAAAAAAAAGTCTTTATATAAGGGAGAATCTGTTGTCCTATTTTCCTTTGAAGCAGAGAGAGAGAGAGAGAGAGAGAGAAGGGAGAGGGGAGGAGAAATCAAGTTACCTTTCCTATCAATTTCTTGTTCAAATTCAGCGTCAGTTTTAAATTGAGTTTTCATGTATACTCCAATGAAGACGAAGCAAAAAACTGCATATATGCTGCCTTACAAGCAATATATATATATATATATATATATATCATCTCACAAAAATATTTGAAAGAATAGTTAGACAGAAAGTCTATGACTTTTTGGAAACTCAGAAAAAATTCAATGATAACCAACATGGGTTTCGGTCTATCACAATTAATGGAACACTACAACAACGTTATTGATGCATTTGAAAGTAATGAAAATTATGATGTAATATACACAGACTTTGCCAAAGCGTTCGACAAGTGTGACCATGGAATCATAATACTTCTTCTTCTCCCGCAGCTTATTATCCCATCTTTACATGGGGTCGCTGTTTTTAGTTCGTCTTCTCCACTCTCCTCTGTCGTATACCACGTCCTCCTCCAAGTCCTTCTCCCTGATGTCCGCCACCACACAGTCCCTCCATCTCGTCTTCGGTCTTCCTCTTCTTCTCCGTCCCGGCAACTCCATCTCCAGCACTCTGCGCCCCACATACTCCTCCTCTCTTCTCCTGACGTGTCCATACCACCTCAGCCTGGCCTCCTGCACCTTCTTAGATGCTTCCGCTACCTTCACTGTTCCTCTTATATGCTCATTTCTGACCCTATCCCTCCTCGTCACTCCACACATCCATCTCAACATCTTCATTTCAGCCACATCGATTTTTCTTTCATTGCTCTTCTTCATTGGCACAGTCTCCATTCCATACAACATTGCCGGCCTCACCACTGTTTTGAATACCTTTCCCTTCAGTTTCACTGGGGCCCTCTTATCACAGAGCACCCCTGATACGTCTCTCCAGTTCTTCCACCCCGACTGTATTCTACAGTTTATCTCTCTCTCTGCTCCCCCCTCTGCATCCACTGTTGACCCCAAGTATTTAAAATACTCCACCGTCTTAACATGCTCTCCACCCAATGTCACTTCCCCTCCTCGGTCCTGCTGCACATCACATCTCATATATTCGGTCTTCTTTCGGCTAATTCTCATCCCCCTACTTTCCAACGCCTCTCTCCAATCTTCCAACTGCTGCTCCACCTCCTCTTTCGTCTCCCCACTCAACACAACATCGTCTGCATACATCATGCACCACGGCGCCTCCCCTCTAATCCTGTCCGTCAACACATCGAATACCACATTGAAAAGGAAGGGGCTCAAAGCTGATCCTTGGTGCAGACCAACTTCCACCCCAAAGCTCTCTGACACAACCACGCTACTCCTCACCTTAGTTGTTACTCCCCTGTACATCCCCTTGATCAGTTTAACATACTTCTCCGGTACCATCTTTTCCCTTAAGCATCTCCAAACTTCCTGCCGTGGTATCCTATCATATGCCTTCTCCAAGTCAATAAAAACCATGTGCAACGCCTTCTGCCCCTCTCTGTACCTCTCTGCCAACTGTTTCAATGCAAAAACTGCATCTGTCGTTCTCCTTCCCAGCATAAATCCAAACTGTTCCACTGACACTTCCGCTTCGTCTCTCAACCTACTCTCCACTATTCGCTCCCATATCTTCATTGTATGTGATATTAGCTTGATCCCTCTATAATTCGTGCAATCTTGTACATCTCCCTTCTCTTTGAATATAGGCACTATGATGCTGGTCCGCCACTCATCCGGAATCACCTCCTGGTCAAACAACTTCTGCATTAGATCCCACACCAGATCCACCCCTTCATCTCCCAGTGCCTCCATGCCTCGGCTGGTATCTCGTCTGGGCCAGTCGCTTTGTTATTTTTCATCCTATTCAGAGCACGACTCACTTCCATCCTCCCCACTTGTTCTGTCATAGCTACATTTGGTAATCTATCCTCATAGAAAGATCTTGGGTTTTCTTTATTTAATAATTCCTCAAAATATTCCTTCCATCTATCCTTTATCTCTTCATCTCTTTGCAGCACCGCCCCCTCCCTTCCCTTAATTTGTTTTACCTGTGTTAAGTCTTTTGTCGCTCTATTTCTGCTCTTAGCCAATCTGTATATCTTCTTTTGTCCTTCACGATCCTCTAAATCCTCATACATCTGCCGATATGCTCCGCCTTTGCTCTCGCCACTGCTCTCTTTGCCTGTTTCTTTGCTTCTTTATATACCACCTTACACTCTTCACTCCTCGATTCTTCCCATAACTTCTTAGTTTCTCTCTTACTTCGTAGTGCTCTTTGGATCTCATCACTCCACCACCATCCTTCCTTATCTTCCCACACTTTACCTGATGTTTCCCCCAATATGTCTCTACCTGCCGTTCTCATGACATTCGCATTATGTACCCACCAATCCTGTACATTCTGCTCATCAACATGGATTTCACTCAACACTCTCTAAATTCCCGTTTCTTCCCCTCCTCTCTCAGTTTGTACCACCTAATTCTCCTCACTGTTGTTCCTCGGGTCTTTCTTCCTCTTTTCAACATCACATCCATGACTACCAACCGGTGTTGTGGCGTCACATGGTCTCCTGGAATAACTTTGCAGTCCCTCACCTCGGCCAATTGCGCCCTCCTATACAGTATGAAATCAATTTGCGATGTTCTGCCTCCACTCTTGTACGTAATAACATGCTCCTCCCTCTTTCTGAAAAACGTATTTACAATCGCTAGATCAAACGATACAGCCATATCCAACACTCTCTCACCGTCCACGTTTGCCTCTCCACAGCCATGACCACCGTGCACTCTGACCACTCCATCGTTATGATCACCAACGTGTCCATTCATATCCCCGCCCAACACTACTCGTTCGTCCTCGGCAATACTCTCCATTTCTTCCTCTAATAACCTCCAGAATGCTTCCTTAACGTCGTCCGGACATCCACTTTGGAATCATAATACATAAACTGAAATATATGGGAATAACAGGAAAAGTAGGGAAATTTATATATAATTTCCTTAGTAAGCGGCGGCAAGTCGTTACAGTACAAGGAATATCTTCATCAGAGTCAGAGGTCCTCAGCTCAGTACCACAAGGAACAGTATTAGCTCCACTACTCTTCATAATCATGCTAACTGACATAGATGAGGACGTTACCAGAGACAGCACAGTAATATCCTTTGCCGATGACACAAAGATCAGTAGAAAAATAAGAAACCCAGAAGATATAGGATCTCTACAAACAGACATGAACAGAAGTTACAAGTGGACGGAAAACAACAATATGAAATTTAACACCGAGAAGTTTCAGCTGTTACGGTACGGAAAAAGGGAGGACCTAAAATCCATGGAATATTATACCCCAAATGGACAGTAAATTCAGAGAAATTCTAAAGCAAAAGATTTAGGGTTGTAATGACTGATGATGCGAAATTTGAAACACAAAATAAGATAGCAGTAAACAGAGCGAAGAGAATAACTGGGCAGATACTGAGAACCTTTAAACGAAGGGATAGGAATATAATGATTCCTCTACTGAAAACACTGATCATACCCAAATTGAAATACTGCTCGGTCCTAACATGCCCATATAAAAAAGAAGACATTAGACAGCTAGAAGGGATTCAGAGAAGCTTCACAGCCAAGATCAATGGGTGCAAAGAACTAAATTACTGGGAAAGGTTACGCGAATTAAACGTATATTCACTGGAAAGGAGAAGACACACACACACCATTATTTACACTTGGAAAATAATGGAAAAAATAGCCCCTAATCTTACTTTGAACCCTGTAACTCCCCAAACAACAGTGGAGAGCAGAAAAGGAAGACTGTGTCGCGTTCCCAAATTAAAGGCTAGACAGGGAACATCCTTAACCCTGAAAGAAAATAGTTTTGTTGTGAGAGGACCAAAACTGTTTAATCAGCTGCCCAAAGACCAAGGAACACGATTGGTGTTGCGGTGGACATCTTCAAAAGAAGATTAGACACCTGGCTCAGAACAATCCCCGATGAGCCGGGCGTACCTGGCTATGTGAGGTGGAGAGTACAAGAAACCAACTCACTACTTCACCAGGCCAACTCGAGAGGAGGGGCGACAAGCTTCACCCCAATTGACCTTCGTGAAATGAGGAATCATCGCACGGAACATTTGAAAGGTTGAAAGGTGTGTGTGTATATATGTATATATATATATATATATATACATATGTTACGCCCAAACATCGAAATCGCTCAGTGAGCGAAATAAACAGCCACAACGTGTTGTGGATGCACCTGAGTGACCACACACCGATGTTAGATATTTTTTCGCTTCATGGCCGTTCTCAAACAACCGCAACGCGTTGTGGACGATTTGAAACGACCACACACCGATGTCTTTTATCAGACTCTATTTAAACACGACCTATATTGAAATGATATAAACACGACGTATATTTATCGACGTATTCACCGATTAAAAAGCAGTTAAGCAGATATGGTAGAAAAAAGATAAAGTCCTTTAAAAAATTATTATCAATAATTTTCCCGTAGGTTTCGATTCATTTTAAGTAACTTTAGAATGAGACGTAAATGTAAAAATTAACCAACTGGTTAGGTTAATTCAGGGCCGGATTAACCATTAAGCAAAATAAGCCCGTGCTTAGGGCATCAAGGGAAGGGGGGCACCACAGAAATTTTCCATTGTCGGATTTACCATGGATTTATTATACTATTATAATCGCGGCTTATAGCCTATAAGCTGTTGAAAACTGAATTATATATATTCATATATAGTATTTATTTTCTTTCATTGTTTGAATTTGTAGTGAACAACAACCCTTTTGAGAGAATAAATATATTTCGTTGTAATCACACACTTTACGCTTTGCGTTATTATTTTGTTTATATCAAATCTTTGAGCGCCATATTAAAAATACATATACTGTAGATTAAATATTTTCGTGTGCTATAGTAAATGTAAAAACAAGATTCAGTCATGCTGAACTTTATAAAATAATTGTAGAAGACAATATTGAGTGTGCCTTCCCAAATGTAGAAATTGCCTTTCGTATATTTTTAACATTAATGGTCACAAATTGCTCAGCTGAGCGTTCATTTCTCAGTTGAAGTATATTAAAAATACCAACAGAACAACTATGCAACAAGGCAGCTGGATGCCTTATCTCTACTAAGTATAGAAGCAGATGTGTTACGTAAGATTAGTTTGAGGATCTGATCAAAGACGTTGCAATTAAAAAAAGTAGGAGAAAACTTTTCAAATATAAATGAAGTGGAAGTATAAAAAATAAACATTATTTTCCATCTTACTGTAAGTTTTGTTTCATTTCAAAAAATAAAATTTTATTTTATGGTTTATTTTGTTTATATTTTGAATTACATATATATGGGGCACCAAAATCTTTTAAGTGCTTAGGGCCTCTAAAGGTCTTAATCCGGCCCTGGGTTAATTGAATGCCCGGTTAGGTCAACTGAGCGCCGGGTTATGTCAACTGAGTGCCCGGTTAAGTTAATTGTACGCCCTTGACGATTGGTTGGTTAAGCCGTGATATTTTCGTTAGTTTTAACGAAAATATCACGACTTAACCTAACCAATCGTCAAGGGCGTACAGTTGACCTAACCGGGGATTCAATAATTTTCAAATCGTCCACAACGAGTTGTGGTCATATCCGAATCGTCCACAACGCGTTGTGATTGTTTGAGAACGGCCATGAAGTGAAAAAATGTCTAACATCGGTGTGTGGTCACTTAGGTGCATTCACAACACGTTGTGGCTGTTTTTTTCGCTCACTGAGCGATTTCGATGTTTGGCCGTAACATATATATATATATATATATAATATATATATATATATATATATATATATATATAGACACACACACACACACACACACACGAGGTTTGTTCAAAAGGTATCCGGACTGATGCAATTATAGGCAAAATATGATACTTACAGGGTATGGGGGCTTAATCTCCCTCAAAGTACGCTCCTTCTGAAGCCACTGTTGATAACAGTTGATAACCCTGCTTGTTTGAGCTTCGGAAACCAAAAAAAGTCGCATGGAGCCAAATCCGGCGAATATAGAGGCTGCTGTACTTGGGGGGTAGAGTTTTTGGCCAAAAATTGGCGGACAAGTTGCGACAAACGAGATGGAGCGTTATCGTGATGAAGCATCCAGTCTCCGGACTCCCACTTCTGTGGCCGTTTCCTCCAAAATGCATCACGTAGACGTCTCAAAACTTCAATGCAAAATTCCTTGTTGATTGTTTGTCCCTGTGGAGCATATTCATGGTGCACAACATTTTCACAGTAAAAACAACCAAGTAACATGAAGAAATCGCCGCGAAACAAAACAAGTTTAATTTTATCGGCTCACCACAGTGGACTGACGCTACACAATGAAGTGCAACCCTATCAGTCAACTTGTCTCCACATGCAGAGACAGGTTTAGCACAGTCACAACTCCAAGCGTGACCTTGTTCTAAAAATAAACACCCTGTCAACATACTTTTTGAACAGACCTCGTATATAAAATTATATATACAGGGTGTACATAAAGTTAGGATCTATTTTTGTAAAATAATTATTTTTTTCTATTTTTCTTTTCAGAAGCCATTAGAATGAATACAGAAGAGCGTGTGGCAATAGTAATTTGGCGAATCGAGGGAAAGAAATACAATGACATCAGAGAGAAGTTTAGAAGGAGATTTCATAAGCCGGGGCCAATAGACAAGACAATACGAAAATTGGTGAACAAATTTAAACGAACGGGATCTGTAAATGATGAAGCAAGATCAGAACGACCGTGTATGTCAGATCTTACCGTGAATGCAGTACGCGGAATTATCACTGAGGAGCCACGTACGTCCGTTCGTGCTGCATCACACAGACTCGGCCTCCCGACGTCATCTGTGCACAAAATTCTGAAAGTTAATTTGCAGAAGAAAAGCTATCATTTGCAGGTTTTACATGATTTACATGAGGAAGATTTCCCTCGACGAAGTGCTGTGTGTGCTGATCTCGTAGAACAAATCTGGAGTGATAATTAATGGACAACATTCTCTTTAGTGATGAGGCCACTTTCCATACGTGTGGAAAAGTAAATCGCCATAACTGTCGAATTTGGGCAGATGAAAGACCGAATGATTTCGTCCAAAATTGGGAAAGAGACTCACCTAAAGTTAATGTCTGGATGGGTTTAACAAAATCTAAGGTTTATGGTCCTTTTTTCTTTGCTGAAGCTACAGTTACGGGGCTTATTTATCTGGACATGTTGCAGCAATTCCTTGAACCTCAGCTGATTGGGGATAGGATTGTTAGTACCGTCGTCTATCAACATGATGGTGCTCCTTGTCACTATGCCAAAATTGTTCAGGATTATCTAAATGGACGTTTTCCAAATCGCTGGATCGGACGCGGAAGCAACAGACCTTGGCCAGCGAGATCATCAGATTTAACCCCTTTAGATTTAATTGCATGGGGCTTTATCAAATCGCACGTCTATCAGACGAAGATTACGAGTCTTGAAAACTTACGTACACGTATACGAACTGCTGCAGATAACATAACCCCGCAAATGCTCCAGAATGTGTCTAGAAATGCTGCGGAACGATTTGAGCTGTGCAGGGATACTGATGGCGTCACGTCGAATCCTACTCTTAATTATTTAATAAATGTTACCACTTTATCATTTTATGATTGAATTCCATATAACTTCCAAGTGCTTCACAAAAATAGATCCTGACTTTATGTACACCCTGTATATATATATATATATATATATATTATATATATTATATATATATATATATTATATATATATATATATATATACTCAATCAATAAGGAAGGTGAACCCAAAAATGTTATGTAAAGTTAAATATTAATAAGATGAGATTTTCCTACTAAAGATTGCGTCTATATTCAAAGTTAGTATTGCCCCCTTTTTTCAAGTGCCATCCTCCTCGTGATTTGTGTCTATATGAGACGAGGACACAGCGCAGAGGAGACAACACAGCGCAAGAGCCGAGTGAGAAAGAGATCGAACTCCAGAGGTCGACCCAGAGAGACTTATCTAACTTAGTAATGGGGGCTCGAATGTATTTATGGATTAGACTAAATATCTCGTTCAATAAAAGTTGCTTAAAAATTCAGCTCTAATCATTCCTAACCCCTAACCCTTCGGGTAGGCGAGTCTACCCATTTGGGTAAATTCTGACTGGGAAGCGATAGAACCTGACGCCTAGAAACCCGGACTGCGACATTCTTAAAGAATAATGATGATGAGGTTTCAAGAAAATCACCAGAGAATAGTCACCACGGAAAAAGACTAAAAACAACATATTATAATTAAACCCTAATATCGAAATATAATTCTATATTTTTCGATATTTAATAATAATAATAATAATAATAATAATAATAATAATAATAATAATGGTGACCAGAGTGTTCCAGCTACGTTTTTATTCATTTGGTACACCACCGATCCACCCGTAAATTTTTTGGGGGTACAGGGTTACTACCGAAAACAATAGAAAAAAACAAAAAATTCAGCAAAAGGAGATTTGTTACGTTCGCCCAGAGAAGATTTGCCGAAGAGAGAGAATTTTCTGGAGAAAATTACGTGAAGATCAGATAAATGATGAAAGAAGAAACAAGATAAGCATCGAAAGAAGATATATTGCAAAAAGACGATAAACGGAGAAAACCAAAGAACTCGATTGGAAATCACGACTACAACCGGAGAAAACCGAAGAAATCGATTGGAAATCACGACTACAACCGGAGAAAACCGAAGAAATCGATTGGAAATCACGACTACAACCGGAGAAACCGAAGAAATCGATTGTAAATCACGACTACAACCGGAGAAAACCGAAGAAATCGATTGGAAATCACGACTACTGACTGACATTAGAAGCTGCCGTGGACGACTACAGTAGGATGGTACGAGAAACGGCTACTAGTAGACGACTACAATAGGATGGCACAGGAAACGCCTACTTCACGACAACTAGAATGACCACACAACTACTAAGGGAGATCCACTACAGTAATTAAAGTATAAGGCGAGTAATAATGCGCGTATAGAGAATGTGTTTAAGTCAGAGTACCTGTATGCATAAATGAAACATTCCGGAGGTATAATAAACCCACCTAAAGTCATATCAGATTAAACAAAACTTCAAAGTCATATTAAATACAAGACATTTTTCTCCTAATAAAGAAAGAATTTGGTATTACTGATTACACTCGATAGCGGCTCTCATTGATTTTTACGGGACTTGCATTAGATTTTGGTGCAATTTTCTTCCATTATTTTTAAGTACCGAAGTCGTTAAATTTGATTAAAACGATGAAATTTGAGGGGACGTTTAGCATTTAGAAGAGAATTGAATAATTATGTCTATACGAATTATTCAGAATGGGAGAAATATTGGAGTTTTGTCTCAAAATTTCATAAGACGCGCGGTAAATTTTTTTTAGTCTGTTTCTGAAGTATGTTGGAATTTTTAATCAGTAGAGATAAATAAGGTTGATTGTGAACCCCCGCATATGCTTCACGTTTAACAACTCAATCTGAAACAATTTAAGAATTGTGTTACGTTGATTCAGAGGTAGAAATTTATGATTCAGTAGTATGTGTGCGTACGGAGAAAATGAGTCAGTAAACGAATTTTATTACGTTGATATAGAAATTCATGATTCAGTAGTACGTGTGTGTACTGAGGATGGATATCATGAAATTGCTAAGTATAAATTAGAAATAAAAAAATAAAATTTTCTTGAAATAACTAAACTGAACAAGAGAATTGAATCAAATATAAGTGATATCCTGAGACAGCGCAGCAGGATGCATGATTCAGTTTCTTGCGAGAAATGAAAAATGTCGAAAATGTTACAAAATATGGTAATAATATATTAAAAATCGAAAATGGTTTTCAAAACGAATTTGAAATTGGTGAATTCGTTGAAGGTAAGAAATACCTAATTTTTTGTGATGGATATACAGTGAGTATTACGAAACAAAAGACTGACAATGTTGTTGCATTGAGATGAACATTTTGATGAAAGCTTTCATGAAAGCTTTCTGAATTCTGTACGTGAAACTATGAAAGCTAGTAATGTTTTTAGAAATGTAATTTCGTGTTGCATTGTGGCTGAAATGCTAGAGCCTGCTAGCAAAAATGTTTGTGGGAAAGGGTGGCTGAAAATATACCGCCTGACTGTTTTGGGAAATATACTGCCTGACTGTTTTGGGAAATGTTCTTTCCTATGGCGAGGAAATGTTTGTGGGAAGGGGTGGCGGAAATATACCGCCTGACTGTTTTGGGAAATGTTCTTTCCTGCGGCGAGGAAAGCTGAAATGGTTTGACGGAGACTTGTCAAACTGAGAAATTAAAGGAAACTTGGTATGAAGTTCCTTTGGGAAAGGAGGCTGAGATAATATTGAAAGGATAGGATGTTTCTCTCCCTCTCAGGATAATAGGTCTTAAAAATCAAGTCAATAATTCAAATCATTTGGGAGGGATTTCACAGGTTGAGGATAATAATGAAGGAATATATCTGCGTGTCAGTTAAAAAGCGCCACGTCTATATGTAAATTTATGTCGACTTGGCGCATTTTAACCCTGACACACAGAAATTACAAAAATTATAAAAAAATTATAAATTTTTAAATTAAATTATAAAAAAATTACAAA
The DNA here is from genome assembly GCA_023014485.1 of Bathynomus jamesi. Classification (NCBI taxonomy): domain Eukaryota; kingdom Metazoa; phylum Arthropoda; class Malacostraca; order Isopoda; family Cirolanidae; genus Bathynomus; species Bathynomus jamesi. Next base: position 94,328 of record JAJOZX010008218.1, on the reverse strand, counting down.
AAGGTAATAAAATTTTCATAAATTCCATACATTTAATCTATATTTTACTATCACTGATAGTATAAATGGATGTAAGACAGAGCGAAATGAATTTGAATGCAGAAATAAATGTCCTGACAAAGTTGCTCAATTAATATACAGGGTGGGCATAAGTCCCTATACCGAAATGATTTCAACGAAACTCACTTCAATAAAGCGACTTGTGACCCACCCTGTATTCCTATGTGCCACGATAGAGACAAGATACAAGTATGTACCCTTTAAAATCTAGTTTGCTTGAGGTGAATTTGGATAAAAATGGTCAAATAACCTATTAAAATATTATAAAACGATAAAATAGTGTATATTAAATTGCTTTGCATTATTATACATAAAGAATGTATAAAAATATGTTAGACTAATATAATTTTAATATAAAATAAAAATATTACTATCCTAACGGGAAATTTTATTCATGTGTATTATTATATTGGTCAAAGGAAACTGCAACTTTAACATTTTATATTGTTACGTATATATAATTTAAATTATATTGTTACGTATATATAATTTAAATTATATTGTTACGTATATATAATTTAAATTATATTGTTACGTATATATAATTTAAGTAAATTATATTGTTACGTATATATAATTTCAATAAATTATATTGCTACGTACATATAATACAAATAATTTAAATAAATTATATTGTTACGTCTATATAATTTCAATTATATTGTTACGTCTATATAATTTCAATTATATTGTTACGTCTATATAATTTCAATTATATTGTTACGTCTATATAATTTCAATTATATTGTTACGTCTATATAATTTCAATTATATTGTTACGTCTATATAATTTCAATTATATTGTTACGTCTATATAATTTCAATTATATTGTTACGACTATATAATTTAAATTATAGTGTTACGACTATATATTTAAATTATAGTGTTACGACTATATAATTTAAATTATAGTGATACGTCTATATAATTTAAATTATAGTGATACGTCTATATAATTTAAATTATAGTGTTACGTCTATATAATTTAAATTATAGTGTTACGTATATATAATTTAAATTATAGTGTTACGTATATATAATTTAAATTATAGTGTTACGTCTATATAATTTAAATTATAGTGTTACGTATATAAAATTTAAATTATAGTGTTACGTATATATATATAATTTAAATTATATATATATTTATATATATATATATATATATATATATATATATATATATTTAAATTATATATATATTTATATATATATATATATATATTTATTTATATTTATATATATATATACAGGGTGGGCGGAAAGTAGCTCCCTATTTTGGATTGGTAAAAAATACGTATATTATCCATTTATTTCAGAAGAAATAATATGAAAAAGTAGGCATACATGGTAGGTTTTCTCTAAAATTCAATGTGGGCTCCAACTCTTTCCACCAGCTTCTGGAGCCGCCCAGGAATGGCGTCCACTGACTTTAGCAGGAACTCCGGCGGGATGGAGGACATGACTTCCCGAATTCGGTCCTCCAGTTCTTCCAATGTCCTCGGTTTGGTGCGGTAGACTTCTTCCTTTACCCACCCCCAAAGAAAGAAGCCGCACGGTCTGATATTTATGCAAGATGGCGCCCCTCCGCACTTCGCTCTTGTTGTCCGTGAGTGGCTGGATGCCCACTTCCCTGGGCGTTGGATGGGTCGTCGTGGTCCACATCAATGGCCAGCCAGGAGCCCCGACTTGACACCGTGCGACTTCTTTCTTTGGGGGTGGGTAAAGGAAGAAGTCTACCGCACCAAACCGAGGACATTGGAAGAACTGGAGGACCGAATTCGGGAAGTCATGTCCTCCATCCCGCCGGAGTTCCTGCTAAAGTCAGTGGACGCCATTCCTGGACGGCTCCAGAAGCTGGTGGAAAGAGTTGGAGCCCACATTGAATTTTAGAGAAAACCTACCATGTATGCCTACCTTTTCATATTATTTCTTCTGAAATAAATGGATAATATACGTATTTTTTTTACCAATCCAAAATAGGGAGCTACTTTCCGCCCACCCTGTATATATATATATATATATATATATATATATATTATATATGTGGTGTGTGTGTGTGTGTGTGTGTATATAATTTAGAGGTACTTACGTATTATCGGGACTACCAAACTGTTTATTATGTATTTTTGCTCCCGTCATTTTCGTTTAAACTAACGAAAATATCCCAACTTAACCTAACCAATCATCAAGGGCGTACAGTTGACCTACCGGGCATTCAATTAACCTAACCGGGCATTCAGTTGAACCTAACCTGGCATTCAGTTGACCAACTGAATGCCCGGTTAGGTCAACTGAATGCCCGGTTAGGTCAACTGTACGCCATGATGATTGGTTAGGTTAAGTTGTGATATTTTCGTTAGTTTAAACGAAAATGACGATAGCAAAAATACGTAACAGTTTGGTAGTCCCGATAATACGTAAGTACCAATTTAAATTATATATATATATCTTTATATATATATATGTATAATTTAAATTATATATACACAAAGTAAAATTTATAAATAACGAATATTTGCTTTGTTTTATCTATTTATATTTTAATTAATTTAATTGGTAAGTTAATAATTTAATACGATTCCAAAGATGAAATTAAATTTCCTGTTATTTGAATATTTATAAGTTATGAAATGGGAATTTTAGGAATGTTTTAGGAATTAGAACGGGAATTTAGGAATATATAATGAAATAGCGCGTAGAATATAGAGTAGCAACATTGAGTAATATTTCATATTGAATTTCTTATAAGATATTCCGTTGACAAAAGAGTGGAGGCCCAAAACTACGTCTTTAGCGAGTTAAGCATTACTAAATGGAATTAATGTCCTTGTTAATTAATGCAATTTGATGTGATTATTTATTAGAAATTTGTTCATATTAATTGCTGAGAGAGAGAGAGAGAGAGAGAGAGAGAGAGAGAGATTAAAATTCCAGTTGCTATGCCGAGAAAGTAGTTCGTTTTAAAATTGACCATTGGTTGCGTCTTATTTTAACCCTGTATCGGGCAGTGTTACTTTATTGATTTTGGTCTGGCTAACGCCAGACGATTTTATTCAGTCTCGGAAAGACCTCTGTGCAGTAAGGATTAAGCAAACGTCTCTTAAAAAGTTAAAATATATTTTCGCTGAGATTTGTGACGTAAGACGCATTGTGTTTCATAGTGCTTTTTAACCTTTAAGCTCTAGCTATTATAAAAGTTACACGAGCACTATCCGAGGTACTGGGGTACACCAGTACACCAGGTAGGATTTAAGGGTTTATGTTAATTCCGTTAATTATAGTCAGCTTAGGCCTACTTAACCCCTCTCTCTATCTCTTTCAATGCAATGTCACCTTCATTTCAATTCGACCCAACTTTAATCACCCTGTTTCAAATAATAATAATAATAATATTAATAATAATCCTTATTGAGACAGAGCTATTACATGGATCACCTGAAGATCAGGGCCCCCAGCCTTCTTTAGTTAGCTTTATAAGGCTAACTAACGAAAATATCACGACCTAACCTAACCAATCGTCAAGGGCGTACAGTTGACCTAACGATTGGTTAGGTTAGGTCGTGATATTTTTGTTAGTTAGCGTTATAAGGCTAACTGAAGAGGCTGGGGCCCTGATCTTCAGGTGATCCGTAAATGAAAATCATTACATTAAAAGCATCAACCGCGACTAAGCTACTTTTAAAACCTATCCTGTTTATGCTTTTTTACAAGGTTTCGAACCTTGATCATTAATTAACCAATAATAATTTATATTATTATTAGGTAATAATAATCTTTTAGAAACATACTCTTATCCTGTTTACAGAAGAAATTTAGGATAATATGAGTATCGTCACGTTCAGAATATCAAAAGCAAATATAATTATAAATATTAAAGCATAATTTTCTCATCATTTTGATGTAAGTCACTATGTTCGTAGATGCGTCCTTACCAAATTATGTAGATTTGAATATTATGACATTTTTGTGGCATTTTTTTCCCGCCTTCCAATATTTGCCTGGTGACGTCATGAGAACATGATATATGAGCTAGGTTACTACTTAATTAGTTGGTTGTTTTCTGTTCTGGCTATTTTTGTTTTTCTAATTGGATTCTGTTTCGTGGTGTTTGTGATAGAATTATGACGTGCTTTTCGTGTGATTTTGACTTTGAAAACTTGATTCGTCATGTGCCCTCGATGAAGAGAAAGCATTGGATGTTTTTATCAATTACGGCGTTATTCTCTCATCCTTAACTTGCCCGAAATGTGACAGTGAGTGGCTAATACGAAAAGATCAGAAGATATTTAGGTGAAATAACCAATATTAACCTGTTAGGTCAACTGAATGCCCGGTTAGGTCAACTGAATGCCCGATTAGGTCAACTGAATGCCCGGTTAGGTCAACTGAATGCCCGGTTAGGTCAACTGAGTGCCAGGTTAGGTCAACTGAGTGCCAGGTTAGGTCAGCTGAATGCCCGGTTAGGTCATCTGAATGCCCGGTTAGGTCAACTGAATGCCTGGTTAGGTCAGCTGAATGCCCGGTTAGGTGAACTGAATGCCTGGTTAGGTCAACTGAATTCCCAGTTAGGTCAACTGTACACCCTTGACGATTGGTTAGGTTAAGTCGTGATATTTTCGTTAGTTTAAACGAAAATGACGAAAACGCAAATGACATGGCCTGAAGTTGAAATAAAAAATACATTTGGTTTATTAATACCAAAATACATTTTTCTAGTAATATTTAATGTATTTTGCTTAGATTTTGACCTCCATTTCCCTTGAAAATGAGCCAAACTTCAAAGTACTATAACTTTGTTGGATCTCATTTCCGAGGGAAATGGAGGTTAGATCTGAACAAATCACATCAAATACTAGTAGAAAAATGTATTTTGGTGTGTAAAATGACTGAACGTGTCTATATACATAATTACCTTTATACAGGGTGAGCGAAAAGTCCCTGTGCACCTGTTCACTTCCAACACAGTGCAGGTACAGGTTCACTACACTTCTTGCAGGTGCACAGGGACTTTTCGTTCACCCTGTAGTTGTGAGTTTGAACTCGAGGAATTTTAGAACTTTAAAATCTGAGTTTAAATATTCAAGTTTAATGACGAGTTACATAGCGTAATTAAGAGTTCAGTTTGGAGTTAATAACGTAATGAGTTGCCAAATATAAAGAATGAGTCGTGCTAATTGGCATAACATAACATATGAGAGCTATTTGCCTCCGGAATGTTGCTTTTTCGCGGTTCAGATAGGTGAGATCTTTCACAATTCCAGATGCCAAATTCTGCTTCAGATGTCATGTATTTTGGGAATGCACTACAATTCCGGAATGCCGAGATCTACTTCAGATGTCATGCATTTTGGGAATGCACTACAATTCCGGAATGCCGATATCTACTTCAGATGTCATGCTTTAATCCCGAGTTACGGAAACACATTGGCAATATTTAAGGAAAAGGGAAACCAAATGGTTTTCCTTCGTTGAGTTCTAACTGTGCAGAGATACTTACTAAATAAAATGTGAGGCATTCTCGGAACACACCGAAGATAACCACGAAGTCTCCAAAACCGGAAAATCGTTAATGAATAACGACTAAAGAGAAAAACGTCGAACTTTAAATTATTCGTCTTAACAATAATTTATTTAACGAACTACACGAAAGAACTTTGAAAAATTATTGGTATTAATGTAGAAAACTTTGAAAAATTATCGGTATTAATGAGAAACTTTTAAAAATTATCGGTATTAATGTGAGAAACTTTTAAAAATTATCGGTATTAATGTGAGAAACTTTTAAAAATTATCGGTATTAATGTGAGAAACTTTTAAAAATTATCGGTATTAATGTGAGAAACTTTGTAAAATTATCGGTATTAATGTGAGAAACTTTGTAAAATTATCGGTATTAATATAAGAAACTTTGAAAAATTATCGGTATCAATATGAGAAACTTTGTAAAATTATCGGTATTAATATAAAGAATTAATATAAAGAACATTGAAAATAAAGACAGTAATCTATATATAAAACATTTACGAAGAAAACATTCTAAACATTTTAACAGTAAATGCTTTGAACATTAAAACACTTAATGTTTTAAGTATCTATGACGTGACCGGAAGGAAAAAATACTAAAACAATAGTACAATCTAAATAAAAAAGTCATTCGCATACAATATACTCGTATATATTTTTACAATAATAATAATTACAAGAAAAGGATCACCTGAAGATCAGGGCCCCTAGCCCTCTTTAGTTAGTTTTATAAGGCTAACTAACGAAAATATCACGACCTTACCTACCCAATCGTCAAGGGCGTACAGTTGACCTAACGATTGGTTAGGTTAGGTCGTAATATTTTCGTTAGTTAGCCTTATAAGGCGAACTAAAGAAGGCTGGGGGCCCTGATCTTCAGGTGATCCCAACAAAATATACATTTATATTTGGAGTATCTACGACAAATATTTAATTAGGAAATAAAAGGAGTTTCCTGTTTTATATTCCTGTATTTCCTTCGGATCACCTGAAGTTCAGGGCCCCCAGCCTCCTTTAGTTAGCCTTATAAAGCTAACTAACAAAAATATCACGACCTAATCTAACCAATCGTTAGGTCAACTGTACGCCCTTGATGATTGGTTAGATTAGGTCGTGATATTTTCGTTCGTTAGTTAGCCTTACAAAGCTAACTAAAGAAGGCTGGGGACCCTGATCTTCAGGTGATCCTTACCTTCGATTCGGATTCTAATTTTCATCCTTGTTTTCACTCCTTAATTAATGGACGTAGTCTGAAAATTTCGGATCACCTAAAAAGATCAGGGCCCCCAGCCTCAACTACCAAATGACATCTTCGTTAAAACTAATGAAAATATCACGACTTACCTTAACCAATCGTCAAGGGTGTACAGTTGACCTAACCGGGCATTAAATTTATTATTATATTTGGTACTGTAAAGCAAAAAATAAGAATACATGGGGGGGGCCCCTGATCTTCTTCAGGTGATCCAAATTTTAATTTAAAGATTTTGTTTACTTTAACAAAAATTTTAAGAAATTATTTTTAAGTCGGATTTAAATAATCTATTTTAATAGACATAATTTGACGGTGACTTTCGCCATTACGATTGAATTCTTCTAATTTTATAAATATAGTAAATACAGGGTGATTCACTCGCTGGTTGCCCCAGCGGATATATTAGCGATACTCTAGAGTCTAGGGCAACCAGCGAGTGAATCACCCTGTATTTTAATGTTTATTTTAATATTTACTCTTAATTTTGGGTTAATTTAATGAAATTTGAAATAATTTTTGAAATAATGAAGAAATGCTTTAATAAGACTAAAATAATTTTTGGTACTACCCTGTTATCTCCCCACCTGTAAAGTGAACAAAAACCTCTTTAACATATTGCTTCCCAGTGTATATCACTTTAGCATATTGTTTCCCAGGAGGGATCACTTTAACATATTGCTTCCCGAATGCTTTGGGAAGCAATATGTTAGTGATCCGTTAATTTTCTGCTATTTTCAACCAAAACAAGAATACTTTATACTAATTTTGGCTGAAATTCCTATTTATCGAAATATTTACTTTCGAAATTATTAAATTTTGGCTCCATTATTCAATCGTCAAACCATCTCATCTCGTGTGTATGTAGTTATGTTGTTATCATTAGCCAATCAGCGGCTGCCCTATTGTCACGTGACACCCCCGCGCATTTCGAAATTATTAAATTTTGGCGCAATTATTCACTAGTCAAACCATCTCGTCTATGTAGTCATGTTATTATCATTATCCAATTAGCGGCTGCCCTATTGTCACGTGACACCCTCGCGCATGTTCGGCGCTGAAATTTGAATTCAAAAGTTGCTTCAGAATGTCTGTTAGTAGTGCGAGCTCTGAGTCCCAGTGGGACGTTATTAAACAAGTTTTAAGGGACGACAGCGCTGCTGTAACTATATTTCGAGCTCACGGCGTGCTCAAGACCTCTCTTACGTGTCCTCAGTGCGTGGTAATGAACTTAATTATCGCGAAGCTTCCCATAATTAATGTAAGTGCACTGATAATATTTCCAACTACTTACCTTCCCAGGTCCCGAATTCATTATTGGTTACGCATGCCCGGTTAAGTTAAATGAATGCCCGAGTAGGTCAACTGTATGCCCGGTTAGGTCAACCGTATGCCCTTGACAATTGGGTAGGTTAAGTTGTGTTATTTTCGTTAGTTTTAACTGTACGCTCTTGTCGATTGGTTAGGTTAGATTAGGTTACTTTTGCCGTGAATATTACTGACGAAAATAAGTTTCCCGGTGTATTTCACGCGGTAATGATTCGTTTTAAATACCCCCTCGTTTTTGACATGAAAACATATTTTTCTGGTGTATTTTTGTGTGTTTTCATTTTTCGATAAAAATAGTTATTTTTGGAGGATATGTCAGATCGTCATTTCCTCAAAAAAGGGGATTTTCCGAGGAAATGAAGGCCAGATTTGAACAAAACACCAAAATACACCAGAAAAATATGTTTTCATGTCAAAAACGAGGGGGGCAGTTAAAACGAATCTTTACCCCTAATTTGAATCTTTTCCTTTATAGCACCCCCAATTTCTTCTTTTCACTTAGTAACAATTTTGAATGTTAATTGAGTGCCCGGTTAGGTTAACTGAATGCACGGTTAGGTCAAATGTACGCCCTTGACGATTGGTTAGGTTAAGTCGTAATATTTTCGTTAGTTTTAACGAAAATATCACGACTTAACCTAACCAATTGCCAACGGCGTAAACAGTGGGGGTACTATAAAGGAAAATATCCTCTAATTTTTTCATGGTACTTGATAGGATTGATTAAATGTCATTCAATTAATTAATTAATAATTGATTACATATATTTTTTAATTAATTTCCCTTATTTTTCACTTTTTTGGTACTTTCCTGTTATCCCGGACCCCAGGATATCTTCGCTTTTACGGTCCTAAATTCCAACTAATAATGTGACAGTCCTAAATTATGTAGAACCAAATTATATATATATATATATATATATATTATATATATATATTAGGGTGTCTTATTTTCGAAGTGTTGATTTTTTTAGATTGCGCCCCCTCAACCAGTTCCATTGGTTGAAAAAACATCACAAATAAAATTTTTTGGATTGAACAATTTTTAGAGGTCGCCCCCCGCTTATTAAAGTTCATAAAATATAGCTATTATTTATGCAATTAATATTTGAAATTACTAGCAGTTGTCAAGTATACTAAACATATATTTTTTAATTAATTAATCATCATATTTATGATGAATTCAATTAAATGAATATATTAGAGATAATTGTCAAATTTGGAGCTGAAAATATTGCTTGATAAGACAAGATCAACCTGTTTAAACATGTTTCATCAAGAATGCTCCAGATTATGTTGCAATTGTTTATTTGTCATCATTCAGTGTTCTGCTGTCATAAGTAAAAGGTGTGTAACTGTGTATCACTATACTTCTTTTTTGCTATTATCAGATAATAAACTATGTTATTTATATTTTTCACAATTATTTATACTGATTTTGTTAGTGTTTGAAAAAAATTTAATGAATTTAATGAAAAAATTAGAATTTATGCTCTTATACACATATTATGAAGTTTTAAACAATGTTGCTATTTGTCACAAAGAATTTAATTTAGTTCAATGGAAATTTTACCTGACATGTGTTTCATGATCTGTGTTTCTATCAGTGGCGTCACTAGAGGGGTGCGGGGGGTTTTTGTGCAGTGTTTGAGCAGAAATTTATTATTTTTTATAAAAATATCCCTGTAGTTAGTTATAACAACAAAAACAGATCCCAGGCACCTATGCTACGGGATGACTATCAAGAACTTTTGGATCTGTCCATCATCTTTCTTGGAGGTGTCCCCAATAAAGGCATCAAGTTTCGTGCACCAGATGCCATGCATCGAGCTCGCTGGATGTCCAAAGCGCTCTATTCTATCAAGATGTGGCTTTTTCGAAGCCAGTTCAAGATGACTAAGACTGAAGAACGAGGAATTCGAGATCTTTCCCTTTTTTCTGTTCTCATCTATATGAAGGCTTGGACAACATCCTCACTCCCTATTGAAACCCCATTTAATGACTGGCTCCTTATGAGGTCATTGATTAATTATCCTAACAAAAAGATTTCTGATGCAACTAAAAAAAAGCTCTCTAACCACTTATGGTATCTGTCTGAAGAAGCAGTTGGTCTTGTCTTCTTTGATGAGCGAATTACTACAGATGTAAAGAAACGCATGGTAAAGGCATTAGAAGATGAGTCCACTGATAGACCACCCAAGCGTCCTCGGATTCCTGAATCGACCTTCTGCTCTGGTGAAGGACTACACCAACTTGTTACAAGAAATACTAGAGAATTCTTTACTAAGCTGAATTTGCCAGAAGGATTTCTGAACAAGGCACCCAGCACTTGGACATCCAACTGTGAATATTTAAGGGCCAGAGCTATTGTTGCAGCTCTATCTGTTGTAAATGACCGGGCAGAACGTGCAGTAGCTTTAGTTCAAGAGCTGAATAAGAAATTGACAGTGGGGGAAGAGCAGCTCCAGTTCCTGCTCCAAATTGTTGCAAAACACCGCCAGAGTCACCCAGTTCCATCAAAAACTGTTCTTCTCAAAAAATAACCATCAATGAGGTCGCACCTTAAAATACACCATATTGTATAATCATTGTATATTAAATAAATGTTGTATAAGGAAATAATGCTAATTAAAGTATGTAAATAGCACTGGCATTTTGAATTTATCTCTATATAATAAACTAATGGTTTTTTTTTGTAGCAATGCTTCATTGCTGATTGTATATAAAAAAAAGAGCCAGGAAGGATTTTGGATAGGAGAAAAAGGATTGGGATAAAGAAGGATCGAGGACCAAAGGATGGATTATAACATCAAGGATAGGTTAGAAAAGGATCAATGATAAATAAGAAGGCCTATACTTATAAAAACGAATCAAACTAAAAAAAGAAGGAAGGAATTATGTGTATAATGAGCATAATCATATGTCAGGAGCTATTATGCTATGGTCACCATTTTAATTAGCCGGGGGCGACCCCTAAATATGAGCCAATTTGTGTCAAACTTTCAAGTTTTAGTTTTTATGCTAAATGGAACTATTTTAGGGGGCGCAGATAAAATAATTCAACATTTCAATTTTTGACTACCCAATAAGAGACACCCTAATATATATATATATTGATGATTGGTTAGGTTAAGTTGTAATATTTTCGTTAATTTTAACAAAAATATCACGACTAAGCCTAACCAATTGTCAATTTAAGTCTGGGGTCCGGGATAACAGGAAAGTACCACTTTTTTTTTCTATTTTCCCCCAGTATTGTTGTATTATAATAATTAATCAATAAGGAAAACGCAAAGATGTTATGTGATATAAGAAATTAATAAAGTAAGATTTCCCTATAAAAGTGTATTTGCATATTCAAAGTTAATATTCCCCCACTTTACAAATATCATGCCCACCCCCTTACGATTTGTGTTTATATAAGACGAGGACACGGCGCGGAGGACTCAGCGCGGAGGACTCAGCGCGGAGGACACAGCGCAGAGAGATGTATCGAATTTAGTAATAAGGGCTCGAATGTATTTATAAATTAGACTAAATATTTCCTAGGGATCACCTGAAGATCAGGGCCCCCCCAGACTTCTCTAGTTAGCCTTGTAAGGCTAACTAACGAAAATATCACGACCTAACCTAACCAATCGTTAGGTCAACTGTACGCCCTTGACGATTGATTAGGTTAGATCGTGATATTTTCGTTAGTTAGCCTTATAAAGCTAACTAAAGAAGGCTGGGGGCCCTGATCTTCAGGTGATCCTTTCCTACAATAAAACTTATGTAAAAAAAACCTAATCAATTCTAATCATTCCAAACCCCTAACCCCTAACACAGTGGTTCCCAAACTTTTATGGTGGCGACCCTGAATACAATATTGTCCTGGCCTGGCGACCCTAAACGCTGGTACATGCAGTGTTAATGACCAATCACTTTGATACGTTGTGTTTATATTCATATAGTTTGATTGAATTAATTACCAACACACAATGAATTTCAAAGGGAATTTCCGTCCCGCGACCCTCTGGAACACCTTCCCGACCCTCACTTGGGTCGCGACCATGGGTTTGGGAACCACTGCCCTAACACTTCTAGAAGGTGAGTCTACCCATTTCAGTAAATTCTGACTGGGAAGCTATAAAACCTGACGCCCAGAAAACCGAAATGCGACATTCTGATAGAATAATAGGCAGTCCCCGCTTAGCGCTCTTTGTTGGTTCCCAAAAAACTGAGCATTAAACTTAACGACGGTGTGTATATATATATATATATATATATATATATATATATTAATATATATATGGCTCCGCCCAACTAGAACGTTAACCAATCGCGCTACGATATTTTTGCATTGTGTAATATCGTGCATTTTTATGTATGATATTCTATACTGGATTCCCATTGTGTCCCCAGAAGATTTGAATGAAATGCTCTGCCATTACTTCGAGTGCAGTGAGGGATGGGGGTTAGTACAGGAAACACCTCTGTACGTGAAAGCGTTAGATTTTCTTTCAGGTGTAGAAATATATGCAAGGTTGTACAAACTTTTATCTTATCGTAACGTAATGGTCAGTGCCATCGCCCTCTACTCAAGAGGTACTTAGTTCGAATCCTAGTCAGGCCTTTTTACACTCAGCGCAGAAAAGGAAAAGAGAGAGAGAGAGAGAGAGAGAGAGAGAGAGAGACGTTGGGGAATATTCTCACACTTTAATTAAATGTAAGAAGATATGAGACAAAGTGTCGAAACTGTTCTAGGAATTACTAAGATCTAAGAGTACATTTTTGTTCAAAAATTATGCTATTAAATTTTCAATTTCGAAACTATTCAAACAGAAACAACAGATACCAAAGTTTGAGCAATTTCGTCGGATACATCAAGTATAAAACAAGAACTAAGAGGGTCTCTTGTTTCATTCTCTTATTGACATATTCCAGCAAAAAGTTTGGTTAATACTGCATAATGAAAGTCTCTTAATTGCAATTGAAGATCAAGTATTGAAGAGGGAAAAGTCATTCGTATCATGAACTACAGTAATGAGTGCTGAATATATATATGTGTGTGTGTGTATTGTCAGTAGAGTTTAAACCCTGTAAGAAGAGTTTTACTTGAAGTTGTCTATGTTCACTATAGCATATCCTGAGCTTGGTTGAAGCTAAATCTTTCTGCGTTGATCATTATTGAATCAGAAACCTACAAATCGTATCTGATATAGAATGAAAACGTTGGATCACCTGAAGATCAGGGCCCCCAGCCTTCTCTAGTTAGCCTTAGCTAACTGACGAAAATATTACGACCTAACCTAACCAATCGTTAGGTCAACTGTACCCCCTTGACAATTGGTTAGGTTAGTTCGTAATATTTTCGTTAGTTAGCCTTATAATGCTAATTAAAGAAGGCTGGGGGCCCTGATCTTCAGTTGATCCAAAACGTTTTGTGTTATACAAAGGAATACAAATGACACCAAACAGCAACAGACTGACTGGCTGGTCCCCACGAGGCTGTCTGTTTAAGAAGAAGGTTAAAAGGTGAACGAAAATCTAAAGAAAATTCTTATAATGGCGGCATGAAAGAATAAAAAAAACTTGATTATATTTTTAATAATTATATTTATTGGCCTGATGAATCACACTTCCCTTTATCACACTAAAAAATATCACTATTAAACATTTCATGAATATGGCTTTCATATCATTTTTTGATATTCGTGACATATAGCATCCCATGTTGAAATCATGTCTCAAAATCTATCCGCGTAATATTGGCCAAATATCTAATTTCTGGAAGAACTTTACAATATACAGTATTTTCTGATTTTTTTTTTTTTAATCATATATTTTTTTGATATTCGTGAAATATAGCATTCCATGTTGAAATCATGACTTTTCATGTTCAAGTTACAGTACCTGTCTCAAAATCTATCCGCGTAATATTGGCCAAATATCTAATTTCTGGAAGAACTTTACAATATACAGTATTTTCTGATTTTTTTTTTTAATCATATATTTTTTTGATATTTGTGAAATATAGCATTCCATGTTGAAATCATGACTTTTTATGTTCAAGTTACAGTACCTGTCTCAAAATCTATCCGCGTAATATTGGCCAAATATCTAATTTCTGAGAGAACTTTACAATAAACAGTATTTTCCGATTATTTTTTTGTAATCATTTGGGCATTCGTTTCTTTCCGCAATAAATCCTGATTAATTTAAATCCAAAAAAATGTGAAAAAACATACAAAATTTTAATTTCCATCCGGACGAATGAATATGATACGTGAAAGTGACAGTTTCAGAAATAATCTCGAAAGCTACCCAGTTATGACAAGAAATATGGGATCACCCGAAGATCAGGGCCCCCAGCCTTCTTTAGTTAGCCTTATAAGGTTAACTAACAAAAATATCACGACCTAAACTAACCAATCGTTAGGTCAACTGTACGCCCTTGACGATTGATTAGGTTAAGTCGTGATATTTTCGTTAGTTAACCTTATAAAGCTAACTAAAGAAGGCTGGGGGCCCTGATCTTCAGGTGATCCGAAATTTGCCCTATTATAATAATAATAATATAATATTTTTTAGGTTAACCGATATGAAGTAAACACGATAAATGCGGGAGTTATTGAAGGGGAATTTAGTTGGTATTTCCTCCAATAGATGGCGCCTTATCATCAAATATCTTGGTTGGCGTCAATTGCTTAGTTTTAAAACTGAAGACCTATAAAATCTTAATAGATATTTCGGATCACTTTAACATATTGCTTCCCAGGAACCTCTCTTTAACATATTGCTTCCTAGTGTATATCACTAACATATTGCTTCCCAGGAACCTCTCTTTAACATATTGCTTCCTAGTGTATATCACTTTAACATATTGCTTCCCAGTATTAATCACTTTAACATATTGCTTCCCGAATGCTTTGGGAAGCAATATGTTAAAGTGATCCAAATATTCTACCATGGAAGATCTAGAATCGCCTTAATTGCTAAAATCCCAAGTCCGAGTTAAGAAAAGAGCGATTCTATCTAGGTTAACGTGCAGCTCACCACTAAAGTTAGCTCGGATAGGCTTTCATTTACGTTACATTTTCTAGAGAATGAAAATATCAACGTCATGAACAATGAATGTAATTGGTTTCTTGTCCCAGATTTTTTCCAAATATTTCTTTATAAATCCATATTATTTCGATCATAAAAAGCAAGAGTGAATAATTGAATATAAAATTATTTTTTATTTGTGAAATATGAAAATAAAAACCCACTCTAATAGACAGAGTTTATTTCCACAACAGTTTCGATGCCCACTGGCATCTGTATCCACCCGAGGAGGATGCCAGTGGGCATCGAAACTGTTGTGGAAATAAACTCTGTCTATTAGAGTGGGTTTTTATTTTCATATTTTGACCTTCACGTAGAAAAAAGTGAAGTTTTTTGCATTTATTTGTGAAATATTTAAGGCTGAAGACCGCTACCATTACTTTATACGATTACCACTTAACAGTAAACCTATATAATGGCAAATTTGAGGCAAACGAACAGTCCAACATATGTGAGTATCCAGGGCCGGATTAAGGCCAACTGATGCCCTAAGCACAGCCCAACAATGGTTCCCCCTCGACCCTTCCATTGTCTAACTGACAAGACATTAAGACTCAATAAGTGCTGAATGTGAAATAATAGATTAAAAATTCAGTTTTCTTCCAGGCCATCCCCCAGGCCAGACCCCACAACTAATTAAATATAACCTGTTTTTTTAATTTTATTTATTAATTTTATTTTATTAAAACTCTGTGGTGCCCCCTTCCCTTGGTGCCCTAAGCACGTGCTTATTTTGCTTAATGGTTAATCCAGGCCTGTGAGTATCATATACTTCGTGTAATCAACCTGGATACCAAATCTACTGAACTTGTAATATAATAATAAAGTCATGCATGCCATTAGCTGCTATTTTACATCTCAAAATTCTGATGAATTAATGCATCTCATTATTCATCATCCAAGTTTGAGATGGAAAATTTCAACATACGAATTTTTTTTTTCTTTCTTTTCATTCAAATCACCATATCCTGTTTTTAGGTAAAGATAGGCCTAAAATTTTCATTTGGTTTAAAATGCAAAAAAAAAAAAACTGTGGCATCATATAATCCAGAAGATAAGCATTTCATCCCCAATCTCTTGGAATATAAAGAGAGAAATTTCATGGAACCCTAAAACGTAATTCAAAAACTATATCATTTGCATCAAAACAAGCAAAAAAAACGTCATGTCATTAGAGGAATATAGGCATAGAGCTACTAATTCAATACGAGAAGAGATGAGGAACGTAATTCATGTTGAGTCGTAGATTAAAATTGAATAATAACATTTTTTAAGTTATTTCAACTCACCACATTGGCGATTTTGCGATTGTTCCACGAATAAATAGTTCAGCCTTTTCTCCATCCACAAACAACTTGGTATAGCCAAATACCCGCCCCCCCCCTCCTCATCGTACGCTCAGAATGTAGTTATTTTTAATGTGTGTATTTGCGATATGTGCGCCTCGTACGCATGGGCGTCAATTGCGGGGGAGACGCAGGGGATATGTGCGCCTCGTACGCATGGGCGTCAATTGCGGGGGAGACGCAGGGGATATGTCTCCCCCTCCCCAACTCTTTACAAAGGGGGTTACAACCTACCAGTTGTCCCCCCCCCCCCCACTTTCGTGGATGAATTGCTATAAATGCTAACTATTAATGGCACCTAATAAGACGTTATACGTCGTATTATATGGGTATGCAAATGTAATAGCAATATTATAAATTATTGTCATGAACACCAGCGTATATTTATCATAGAATTTAGCAGTCAATTTGCATTTTCATAATTGCACGTAGCATTTGTGTGTTCTTGGTCATTAAGTACGCGAAATATGTTAAATAAACGGTTTTGTTACGTATCATTTTCAATATCAAAGTGTGATCAAAGTACAGTTTATTTGTTTTATATTTAACGAGCATATTTTGTTAACGGTTTATGTACATTGTCCTCTGTTGTCTTCAGGTAATAAAAGAGTTATTTCGGTTAAACATGTGTGTGATATTATGTTACGTGAAAGGTAAAATATTATAAATAGTTTGTATTTCGTTTCTTATTTCTGCAAAAAAATGCTTAAATAAAGAAAAACATAAAATGATTAAATACGATTGAGTTTTTTTTCAATATACTGAGAAAAATACAAAAAAAATGGGTAAATGGTAAATTACGACATTGCTCTATTACACGCAACAGCTACTCAGAGTATTGTTTGATTCGCTGTTTGAAGGCGAAGTGTCCCCCCCACCCCTACTATTTTAGAGCAATCGACGCCCCTGCTCGTACGCAATAGTCACAAAGTTTAAGCGTGTCTATCTCAAAACTGGTTTGGCGAGTTCGCCTCTCGTACTCGTGACGCCTCTGGTAACCTAGTACAGGTTCCGCGGGTCGGTGTCTCTTCGCGTCGAGGTTAGGCTGATAACCCTACCTCTGAACTTGACTTGATGTAAAAGAAAATTAGTTTCTTGAGCTCTCCATCTCAGCAATGTACACCCGGCTTGTCTGGACTTGTACTGGAATTGACTTCTATACCGACGTCGGTAGTGTTCTTGGTTTCTTTTGGGTAACTGATTAAACAGTATTGGCCTTCTGACACTATTGGCCTTCTGACACTATTGGCCTTCTGACACTATTGGCCTTCTATCAGAGTTCAGGATGTTCCTTGTCTAGCCTTTAGTTTGAGAACACTGCACAATATACCTTTCCTATTTTTCGATGTTGTTTCGATAATTATCAGGTTCAGAGAAAAGCTACTACTACTACTTAAGTAGTAGTAGTAATAGTAGCTTTTCTTATTTTTTAATGCCAGATATTATGGTGTGCTTCTCTTTTCTTACTTCAAGCAAACATAAATTTATTAATTAATCTTTACAAGAACTTAGTCCAATTTTTTTTTTTTTATATGGGGATGTTAAGACTGAGCATTATTCCAGTTTTGGTTTTGGTATATAAGCAGTGTTTTCAGCAAGGGAATCATCACATTTTTGTCCATTCTTTTAGAGGTTCTCAGCATCTGTCATTATTTATTTTGCTTTTGTTCATTGCTATCTTATTTTGTGGCTCAAATTTCGCAACGTCAGTCATTATAACTGTTTTAGTTCTTCATTTTTTCCATTTTTCCAATTTTTTTGGTGTTAAATTTCATATTATTATCGTGTATATTCTGTTTGTGTCCATTTGTAAAGCTTCGACATCCTCTGAGTTTTTAATTTTTCTGTTAATTTTATGTATTATCAGCAAAGAATGTTACTATTGTTGGTTACTTCGTCTGTCTAGGTTTGTTAGCATGATTATCAATAGGAGTGGGGGCTAATTCTGTTCCTTGTGTTACTGAGCACGATAGGCACGATCTTCCTCATCAGGTTCCATACTGGTTCTCAGTAAATCTTTCCTGTGCCTCTAAAATGTCACAGATTTTTTTCTAACTATTTTTCCACATATCTTGCTGAGATGGGATGTCAGTGACACTGGTCTAAGTTTTTGCTTGAGACATATCTCCTCATTTATATATATATATATATATATATATATATATATATATATATATATATATATATATATATAGGCAGTGCTTTTTTCCGCCGGAACACACCGGTACCTCGTACCGGTACCTTTTAATGAACTGACAGCAAAAATAAATAAAAAGATACAAAATTAAACAATTTCCATTACTATTTTATCACTTATTTATCACTTATTTGTCACGTGATAAATTATTAAACATCAAAAGGACTCGTTCCTGTATTCGGATGGACCGGGATGGTCATGGGTAGGGTGGAGTAACTACTGGAAAAAATCGTAAAAAATGCAGGAGAGTTCCGGTACCTTTTTTTTATTTCTAGAAAAAAAAATCACTGTATAGGAGCAATGTTCTCTCTCTTCAGGATGTCTGGTGCTTCTCCTATGTCCAGAGATCTTCTCCACAGCCACTATATTGGTATAGCGAATTCATTTTTACAGTTTTTAATCAATGAAGAGTTCCATTTGTCCGGATCCCTGCTCAGTATTATTTTAGCTGTCCTATAACTCCCGCAACATCTTCTGTTGTAAAATCAAAAGCTCTCTTTGTACTTCCACTTCAAAGGTGTTTTTATCATAAATCCCTTTGTCACTTTTTGGGTATTTACAAAAACTAGAAAAGACTGTTTTTTTAACAAACGACTGAGCATATATATATATATATATATATATATATATATATAATATCAGTGGCGTAGCTAGGGGGGGAGCGGTCGCTCCCCTGAGCACATTCTCCAAAGTGGCGCCTTTTCAACAATTTCTTTTCAGGTAATAAGTTGACATGACGGTAGTTAAGACTATGATGTTACATATTATTATTACATTTTGACTATTATATTAACTATGATTACTGTATATAATATATAATTATATACAGTTTATACGAATGCTTGCTTATATACGAAAGCTTGCATCTAACTATGGACCAATTTCACTCGCATCACAAGGGTTAGATTATTGGAAAAATAATCAAAGATAGAATGGCAACTGGCTTTGCTCTCCATTGAAAGACAGTTGGCTACTGAAGTAGATTATAATAAAGTAATAGATAACTTCGCTAGAATGAACCCTAGACGAAAGAGGCTGTTTTAGTTGATTCATACATTATTCATATTGCTTCGTATTGGTTTGATTTTACTTTTGAAATATAAAATAAGTAAATAACACATGTGTTTTTATTACGTTTTCATTTTAAACAATGTAAATATATGAACTTACTGTAAACCTGTAATTCTTGTGTTTTGATTTTAAATTTTGATTTTAAATTTTATTTGGTATGCGGGGTGGCGCCTTTTTATGTGCTCGCTCCCCCTGACGGTAGAAAATTTGTAATTGGACCTCAAATTTTGGTTTCTTCTGGCAATATTTAGAACTCTCGTACTATCCTTTTGCCCTCTTTTTTGTTGGGAGTGCTACCGACATGTGGTTAGAGAGCTCTCCTTTCGGTTGTCTTTGGCAGTCTAGAACTTTAGATAGAAAGGTTGTTGCATCGTGCAATATAAATAGTTTGTGTTTGATGCCAATTATTCTAGTCTGCTCAGCAAGAGACCACAAAATAGTTTGCAATTCATTTGTTGAACTTGGGCCTAACTTAGGCCTATTTGCTTAAAGTAAGACTGAACAAGACCGCAGGGTTCCCGGTGTAGTTTATAGCCTAACTTAGAACTACTTGTTTCAGATTATCCCTTCTAAATGTTGTAGATTAGGATCTAGGATTCCGAATACCCCCAAATTACATTAGGGTACTGGAAGCTGATTCAAGCTGAACTATCAATATCTTAAATATTAGTGATTAGTGATATACGATATACGATAGACTGCTGTGGGCGTCATTTGATGATTTAATGTTTCACCGCCCGCACCAATGCTATTATTTCAGAAGGTAAGTTTTCGAACTCTTTTTTGGCGCATGTGACGAGAATCTTTTAATTTAAGTTAGAAGCGGAAGGGTTAAAAGTCTGATACTAGCGCGAATTGTTTTTTTTTTCTTTTCTCTAGAAATAATTTCTCTTTTCTTTTGGCTCTTTTTCGGGACATATTTTCTCAAAATTTCTATCATTTTCTCATCTATGGTTAATACCATCTTTTCAGGTGGTTTGTCTTTAAAGATGATTTGGATCACCCGAAGATCAAGGCCCCCAGCCTCAATTACCAAATGATATCTTCGTTAAAATTAACGAAAATATCACGACTTAACCTAACCAATCGTCAAGGGCTTACAGTTAACCTAACCGGGCATTCAATTTAATTTATTATTATATTTGGTACTGTAAAGCAAAAAACAAGAATGCATGGGGCCTTGATCTTCAGGTGATCCGATGGTTTTTCAGTCTATTTGGGTCATATATAATCCGATTTATTCCCAATTTGTGGTCCTGAAGTTTAGGTTGAAAATTTCAAATTTGCTTCTTTCTATAATGTTTATTTTTGTCCTTATAAAGTTATCATCGTAATAATAACCTTTATTAATAAATAATATTTTATATTGGTTAATATTCCAATAACGTGGTCTGATATAATAAATAGTTGATGCTACTTTTATGTAATTAGTTAAGTTGTCATTGTTTGTGAATACAGATTCAGGAATTTTTTTTCTGGTACTCTTTGTTGTTTCTTGTGTTAACAAATGAATTTGTTTGAGCAATCAGCATTTTTGCCTGCTCCTGGTCTTCTTTTGTATACCCTTTATCTTGATATATACAGGGTGATTCAAAAGTCAGGTTACATAGGGCTTTTCTGTTTCTTTGCAGGTAAATGGGTTAGGAGATGTTATCGAAGGAGGAGCGCATTGATGTGATATTCCTAGCTGGCTGCACAAGTGCATTGCCGTTAACTGTGGCCATATCGAACATGTGATGTGACTATTCCCCTGTATCATTACATAATACAGTATTTCCTGTGTAACCTGACTTTTGAATCACCCTATATATATATATATATTTTTTTTTTACAGTATTTACAGTATACAGTATTTATGTTTCCTACCAATAATTGAGTATTGCTCAGTACTCACAAGACCATACAGAAAACGAGACATTGCGAACATTGAACGTTTACGTCTAAGATAGAAGAAACGGAAGGTGAAGACTACTGGTCTCGACCACAATCCTTGAAACTCTACTCTCTCGAAAGAAGGCGCGAGCAGTACACAACAATATACATATGGAAAATACTTGAGAGCTCAGTCCCTAACCTTAGAAATGAAATAGAAACAAACTTGAATGAGAGAAGAGGCAGATTTTGTACTGTCCCAGCTGCGGTGGGACAAGGGGCCATGAAAACGAGGATGGAAAATACCCTCAGAATACGAGGTCCAAAGCTTTTTAATGCCCTACCAAAAGAAGTAAGGAATCTCCAGCACACCGACCTGAATAACTTCAAGAACCAGCTGGACAGATTCCTGTGCAAAGTTCCTGACCGTGACTGGCTAGGAGGGCAGGAGGAGTTCAGACAGAACTTCCCTCCTTCACCAAATCCCGTAAATGAGGCGGAATGCTGTAGAGGGGTCGACCGCAGGTCGATCCTAAAACGTCGTTCGAACTAACATAAAGTAAGTAACATATATATATATATATATATATATATATATATATATATATATATATGAAAATTATTTCACGAAAGTAACACGTGAATAATATTTATGATGAAAATAACCACGAGAGAAAAAGGAAACACAGAATGGTGCTCAAGCGCTTTCGTCTAATATATATATATATAATATATATATATATATATATATATATATGTGTGTGTGTGTGTGTGTGTGTGTGTGTGTGTGTGTTCTGTTTCGTAGCCATGTGAGTCACCGAAAAAATAAACATTTTCGTTTGCCTATTTTGATATGTAGGCCCATACCGTTTCAATTTATCGTACACTTCTTTTTGCCTGAAAACGGTCCAGCTCGGGATTTATCTGTGTCGATTGCAGGTGTTGGATAAAATTTAGTAGCCGTATAGTGTTGGCGATGTCCAAAAAATTGTTTTCATAGTTTGTTGATCACATTTTGCATTATTTTTAGGGTGTTCCGCTTTTAGAGTCCGTCGGAAGATGATGATAGAAGCATTTTTTTTAGTATTTGCAGCTTCCATATTTTGTTTCGTTATTGCAAATGTCAGAGGGTAAAATCTCCATTTGTCTCCAAATTTATAGTGAATATTACTGCGCTAGAAATTGTACAGGGTTGGGTGCGAATAACACACACACACGCTGTCCGTCTCTGTATCCATAGGAGCCTCTTGCCTCATATTATATCTCTGCATATTCGTTCCCTCCATATGTTTACTCGGGGCTTTTGTTTTTCATTTTGGTTTCATTTCATTATCAGTTGATAACCTCGTTATATCGGGGCTTCCTTTTACTTCTTTGCTATTTGAGTAATGGCTCGCGTTAATTCTTCATAGGCCAATTTCGCTTCTAATTCTTACTCATTTGTGTCATTTCCTCTCTCGTATGTTTGTTGGTTTTACTTCATTTCCTATTTGTTCTTTTCGCATCCTTTCCTGATATTTTCTTCCCGTCATTATCCTTCTTTGACAACCTCTTCAGTGTTTCTTTCTGTTCTATATAATTTGATGAATTTGTTTCTGTCGTGTGATCATTACAGACCAATTTAATTCCTTTAAGCTGCTTAACAATCTTACGAGAGAGCTGTGATTACCATTTCATGTACCTAATATCGAGTAGAAATGGAGGTAAATCGCAACTTTATGGCTCTTGTTTCGTCTGATGCCAGTTTGCATATTTTACAAAGTTGTTGAAATCGATTGTCCATTTCTAGGTTATTTAATATAAAGATTATTGAAAGAAGCTATTTGTTTCTGATTTAGTGTATTTCAATGGGGTAGTGGACGAGAGGTTCTAATGATAGGAGAGTTTAACCATAAACATTAGGTAGATCCTCTATTCAAACCGAAACTGTAGAATTTCAGACCTGTGTTTCAGAGTTTACGCAAACCTTACCAAGGCGCTTTCCCGATTACCAACCGTCCGAGAAACAGTAAATGTGTTGAGATAGTTAAACTACAGTTATAAAAATAATATCACTCTTAATTTTAAAATACCGTATAATGAAAGGTTTTCTTTAATTATTGTAAAACATTGAGGTGTATGGCAATTATTCGCAGTATTTGGCAACTGATAGCCGAAGTTACATGGACGCCAATCAGAAACCAATCATTTTTACATATTTAGAGCGATATACTTAAACTATTTTCCCAAAGGTGATGTATTAATATACGCGAAACACAAAAACAAAAAATACTTTATTCAGAAAAAGAGCACAAGTGACAGAGTTTTATAGTATTTTTCAATTTTTTTCTGTACAATTTAGATACTTGATATGACAATAGTATAGTCACAGTATTTTAATCTGAATATGCCGTTGAAAGCATGGAAGCTTTTTAGACAAAATTAATGGGATTAAGTTTATTTACTACATAAAATAAATGAAACCGGCAAGTAATAGTAATAGTAATAATAATAATAATAATGTCAAAATTTACATAAGTAGTGTTTGATTATTTGGATCAAGTAAAGATAAGCACCCCCAACCTTTTTTAGTTAGCTTTATAAGGCTAACTAACGAAAATATCACGACTTAACCTAACCAATCGTTGGTCAACTGTACGCCCTTGACGATTGGTTAGGTTAGGTCGTGATATTTTCGTTAGTTAGCCTTATAAAGCTAACTAAAAAAGGTTGGGGTGCTTATCTTTACTTGATCCGATTATTTTACACAATTTTCAGTAAAATGATCAATTGTATACATTATTTAATAGAAAATAAATTAAGCTTAAAAAAAAAAAAGATGAATTATGAAATTAAAAGTACTTAATGAAATAAGCTTATTTTAGTTAATTATAAAATAAGGACTTAATTACTATGGTAATAATGGCATTAGTGAACTTATACTTTAGCAGTAGCTAATGAAGTACTTCTTTAGTGATTTACGAAATATATTTAGAGATGAAGTCTGTCTAATATTTATAGGAATTGCATTCCATACATCTGCTCCTTTGGAAGAGACTGAATTTCTTGCAGTTTCGATTGTATAGTTTGGTTTGTGTATTAAATTTCTAGGGAGTCTAATGTTATAATTATAACGAATTTGATAAAGGAAGTGGGGGAGTGATTGCTACTTGAATAGGTGATATATGTTGATTTTTGTTGATGATATTGAACATATCGACAGCAACATTTGAATTTGTATAAATCATTTAATTTTAAAATATTTAACTTCTTAAACAATGGGGAAATGTGGCTCAAACTGTGTTTTAGTTAAAATATCGTATTTGATTAAGAATTTTCAAATACTTTACATAACGCTGCCAATACAGAAATGGGGCGGCGACAACCGGTTAGGATATTTGGATTTTCCGACTTAAATACAGGGCATACTCTGGCTTCTTTTAGACTGTCAGGGAATATACCAGTGTTACTGATTCATTTATTAGTTTACTAAGCGAGACTACAATTTTATCCGATTCTAATTTGAATATTTTTACCAACATTGTACTCATGTCAGAATCTTTATAGTTCAGATTTTTTATTGCTAGAGAGATTGGTAGGATTGGTAGGATTGGATCAAAGAAAAATGAGTTTGGATTTTGTTGTGGTATTTATTGTCGGTAGTGAGCGTTTATAATTGTTATAATGTTTCAGACCAACAAAGACCCTAGGATCCACTCATGACTGGTCTACCTCACTGTATTCGTAATTGTGTATTGTGCATGTCTTCCGTGGTGGCGGAGAGGACCTACAATTTTACGTGGGTTCCGAACCACAAGGCCTTAATTTTACTACCTTAAACTATACCCAATCTATCAGCATATGCATTTAATCTATTTTTAAACATGTTTATAGACGCGCTACTAATTATTTCTACCGGCAAACTATTCCACCTATTTACTATTCTGAGTATTGGAGCTGATATTTGCAAATAAGTTGTATAATAAACTAACTATGCCTTTGGGGGTCATTGTAAGAATTTTCGCATTCTTTGAAGGAGAACAATGGTTTTGTTTTCATCATTTTTACGTTAAGTTATTCAGTGCTCCATAATTTTCGGGGACCGGAGAGTGTTTTTTTTTTTATAATTTTTTAACACCAGTGAGCTACATTCGCAGTATTAATGACTGCATTAAGTCGGTGACATTAATTTTTGTATGTCTGTTTGGTAACAATAACAGTTTTCCAGAAATTAAAGAGTGTGTTTGCGTTTAATACTCACAATGAGTATGTACACAATACTCACAATGAGTGTATATACACACAATATTCACAATGAGTATATATATATATATATATATATATATATATATCGGGTCGGCAAAAAAAAAAGGGAGACCTTTTAAATCCTTGATATCTCGGCAAATACGATACATACAGTAGAACCATGAAATTTTAGTATGTTAGTACTAGGTAATTTTATGGTTTGTAGGCCATCTTTTAGAATTTTAGCTGAGAAATTGGATTTATGGCGAATATTCCAGAAAAATCTTGCTAATCATAGGTTCAAGTTGATAATTAAAGTGATTTTAATTAACGTAAGCCAACTGCAGGAGGTTTGGACAAGCTTCTCAAGAAAATCGATAAAACGGGAGATATCAAAAGAATACCAGGTAGCGGTATTAAATTTGGCCACCAAACAGTCCTGATTTAGGCTAAATCCTGTCGATTACAGACTTTGGGAAAATTTGTCACAGACAATTTATCGGATCAAAGTAAGAAATGTCGCTCATTTACGACAGCTTCTTCTGGAAAAATGGGATGAGCTACCACAAGAACAAATCAATAAAGCCATAAATGAGTTCCGTCCTAGACTGAAAAAGATTGTAGAAGTTCGTGGTAAACATATCGAGCAGTTTTTTTAACATCAAGGTAGCACCATATGTGAGTACTTTGTAACTTTTTATTTGCACTGCAATGCAGTAGTATTGTAAATGGAGAATTTCCAGTGGCAAAAAGAAATGTTCAATAAATCCATAATTTTCATTAGTTTTCTTTGAAATCCGCTCACCGTTTAGGAAATTTACTTAGTTGTCGGGTGTGAAAAAATATTAAAATCTGACCATAACTTTGGATTTTACAGCCAAAGTTCGAGGTCTTCCTTTTTATTTTACCGACCCGATATATATATATATATATATATATATATATATATATATATATATATATATATATATATATATATATATATATATATATATAATTATATATATATATATATATATATATATATATATATATATATATATATATATATATATATATATACAAAATACTCACTGAGTAAATATACAATACTCACAATGAGTATATATACACAATACTCACAATGAGTATATATACACAATACAATGAGTATATACACACAATACTCACAATGAGTATATACACACACACAATACTCACAATGAGTATATACACACACACACACAATACTCACAATGAGTATATACACACACACACACAATACTCACAATGAGTATATACACACACACACAATACTCACAATGAGTATATCACACACACACAATACTCACAATGAGTATATACACACACACACAATACTCACAATGAGTATATACACACACACACAATACTCACAATGAGTATATACACACACACACAATACTCACAATGAGTATATACACACACACACAATACTCACAATGAGTATACACACACACACACAATACTCACAATGAGTATATACACACACACACAATACTCACAATGAGTATATACACACACACACAATACTCACAATGAGTATATACACACACACACACAATACTCACAATGAGTATATACACACACACATACACAATACTCACAATGAGTATATACACACACACACACAATACTCATAATGAGTATATACACACACACACACACAATACTCATAATGAGTATATACACACACACACACAATACTCATAATGAGTATATACACACACACACAATACTCACAATGAGTATATACACACACACACACAATACTCACAATGAGTATATACACACACACAATACTCACAATGAGTATATACACACACACAATACTCACAATGAGTATATACACACACACACAATACTCACAATGAGTATATACACACACACACAATACTCACAATGAGTATATACACACACACACAATACTCACAATGAGTATATACACACACACACAATACTCACAATGAGTATATACACACACACACAATACTCACAATGAGTATATACACACACACACAATACTCACAATGAGTATATACACACACACACACAATACTCACAATGAGTATATACACACACACAATACTCACAATGAGTATATACACACACAAATACTCACAATGAGTATATACCACACACACACAATACTCACAATGAGTATATACACACACACACACAATACTCACAATGAGTATATACACACACACACACAATATTCACAATGAGTATATACACACACACACACACACAATACTCACAATGAGTATATACACACACACACAATACCCACAATGAGTATATACACACACACACACACAATACCCACAATGAGTATATACGCACACAATACCCACAATGAGTATATATGCACACAATACCCACAATGAGTATATATACACAAAATACTCACAATGAGTATATACACACACAATACCCACAATGAGTATATACACACACAATACCCACAATGAGTATATATACACACAATACCCACAATGAGTATATACACACACAATACCCACAATGAGTATATATACACACAATACCCACAATGAGTATATACACAAAAACATATGAAACATATAAAACAACAGGTCTCATCCTAAATTTTAATATTAAAGTTATATTTCCTTGACGATTTCAAAACAGCAAAAATGTGTATTATTAAAAAAGCTTTTTTAAAAATAAATAATTTAACCTTTTTTTTTTAACATTATTTGACGAAAATGATTTTCAGATACGATAAAAAACTCTTTTTAATTAAGAGCCACAACATGATATATGCTACAAAGTTTCTTTTAATATTTCCTCTGGCATTTTGCAGTCGCCATATTGGATTCTCGCTACCCTCAGTTTCAACAATCCTTTCCTGTCATCTCTTTCATGAAGCCTGTTTCCCCTCTTAATTATTATTTTCACTTAGATAAATTTTTTGGAATATGTCTGAATTTTTAGAATATGTCTGAATTTAAAAAAAAAATATGTCTGAATTTAAAAAAAAATGTCTGAATTTTCAAAATATGTCTGAATTTTTAGAATTTGTTTGAATATGCACATACACACACGCGCGCGCGCGCGCGCGCGAAGGTTCAATGAACAGCGGAAACTATTTATTTTTAGTTTATTCGACGATATACTGTCGTATATGTTTATAAACTATAAAATAAATGTAAGTTCTATATACATTACACGCAGCTTATATATTATATATATATATATATATGACTACGTCGTAGCCACTGTCGTAACAGCACACACACCCCATGAATCAGCGAAGTTTAGCGGAAAATCTGGAGGATAATTGGATGGAAGACCGTCCACTGCGTCCATATTATATAGCAACCCGTGATTCAGATCTCACGTAAAGGCTAAAGCTATAGAGGGTTCATCGCCTTAGCTGTTGCGAAGGAGCTTAAACAACCCCATTATTACATTTTTTATATATATATGCTGCAAACCCACAAGGAAAAAGAAAAACGATTCCAAGGCCTTTCGTGTATTCAAAGCTACACATCGTCAGGGAATGAAGATAAAAGGCGAGATGCCCATAAATATATACCGTGTGACCACAAAAATTGTCCCTGTTTTTAATCGCTTATTACTCAGTCATTATTGCAGCTTCACAAATGAAATAAAAAGCATTCGAAAGAGAACATTTTAAAGTTTTAATTTATTCTACATGTGTTCAAAGTGACGTCCCTGGACATTCTTACATTTCACACAACGGGAAAGGAAGTTATTTATTACATTTTCCAAAACGCTGCATTCAATGGACTGTACACTCTCTACCACCGCTTGCTTTAATTCTTCGATAGAGGATGGCTCTTGCCTGAATACTTTGTCCTTGACAAATCCCCAGAGAAAAAAGTCCATAGGTGATAGATCGGGAGATCTTGCGGGCCAGGGAAACTGCGAGCGATGAGAAATGAATCTTTGTTCAAAAAATCTTGTTAAACATTCCAGTGATTGCCTAGTTGTGTGGGCTGTTGCTCCGTCTTGCTGAAACCACTTGTTACTGCAGTTTTCTTGTTCAAAAACAGTGTTCAGCATTTCTACATATCTTTCTGAAGTTACTGAAAGCGGTCTCCTTGTCTCTGGGTCCTCAAAAAAGTAAGGACCATAAACCTTGCTGCTACTCAAACCACACCAGACAGTAACTTTTGGTGAATGCAGAGGTTTCTCCAAGTGTATATTTGGCTTGTTTTGTGACCAACACCGGTAATTCTGTCTGTTGATGAACCCATTGAGATAGATGTGGCATTCGGTTCTAGGAAATTTCGCCGCAAACATTTTCGCCGTAGGAAAATTCGCCGTAAACATTTTCGCCGTAAACATTTTCGCCGTAAGACAAATTCGCCGTAAGGACATTTCGCCGTAAATTTTTAAAAAAATAATCAATGGATGATTATTTAAGAAATTTATTTAACCAAACTATCACGACTTAACCTAACCAATCGTCAATGCCGTACAGTGAGTTTCAAAGTAAGATAAGGAATTTATTTAAGAAATTTATTTAACCAAACTATCACGACTTAACCTAACCAATCGTCAATGCCGTACAGTGAGTTTCAAAGTAAGATAAGGAATTTATTTAAGAAATTTATTTAACCAAACTATCACGACTTAACCTAACCAATCGTCAATGCCGTACAGTGAGTTTCAAAGTAAGATAAGGAATTTATTTAAGAAATTTATTTAACCAAACTATCACGACTTAACCTAACCAATCGTCAATGCCGTAGAGTGAGTTTCAAAGTAAGATAAGGAATTTATTTAAGAAATTTATTTAACCAAACTATCACGACTTAACCTAACCAATCGTCAATGCCGTACAGTATAAAGAATTTTAATTGTGGTAGACTGCTCGAAGCTAGGTAGACCGCACACTTAACCAGCACCGGCTATTATAAGGGTTCAGTTAAACTTTTTTTTAATTTTAATTTTATTTTATTGACGGCGAAATGTCCTTACGGCGAATTTGTCTTACGGCGAATTTGTTTACGGCGAAAATGTTTACGGCGAATTTTCCTACGGCGAAAATGTTTACGGCGAATTTTCCGGTCACGGTGGCATTCATCACTGAATATTATGTCACTTAATTTTATCTGGTTTTGTTCAATTATTGTTTCAATGCGTTCACAAAACATCAAACGACGCTGGTAGTCTTGTTCGCTAAGCTGTTGCAAACACATAATTTTGAATGACTTCATTCTCAAATCCAACGTGATTATTTTCCGAATGCTCTCCCGTTTGATTCCTGTCACAGCTGATAGTCGTCTCACAGATTTC
The DNA here is from genome assembly GCA_023014485.1 of Bathynomus jamesi. Taxonomy (NCBI): domain Eukaryota; kingdom Metazoa; phylum Arthropoda; class Malacostraca; order Isopoda; family Cirolanidae; genus Bathynomus; species Bathynomus jamesi. The sequence continues at coordinate 63,052 of JAJOZX010008218.1, read as the reverse complement.
TTGTTGTCCGTTTCAAGCTGATTTGCGACTGAATCAATGTTTTCAGCGGTTCGCACACCTTTGCTGCGCCCAGAGTTGCCTTTATGCATGTTCTTGATTGAGCCGTGATGTTTCCATTTTGCGAAAATCCTGCGAATCGTTTTAGGATCTATGGTCCTTTGCTGACCGTATTGTCGTCTGAAAGACCGTTGGGTGGCAACTACCGAGCCATGTTTGATCATCTCTTCTGCGATGAAAACACGTTGCATGTCCGACAAATAACCCATGATTGTGGTGGATAAAACTGTCATTTTTTTATAAGTACTGATTTCGTATCCAGGATATCGAAAAAATTAAATAAAACTTTTAAATATTCTTTTTCGAAAGCTTTTTATTTCATCTGTGAAGCTGCAATAATGACTGAGTAATAAGCGATTAAAAACAGGGACAATTTTTGTGGTCACACGGTACAATGTACAGGAAAAACAAAACAATTAGCACATACTTAACAAGGGTTAATGAGAGGCAAAAGAAATTTTAACATGATATCGTCAATTTTATACGTCCCCGCACTGTTATTGAAATTGTTTTTAAAATTAATAAATGCACATTCTAGAATATTTCGTTCTATTATATCTCTGTTTTTAACAAGCGCTTTAGAACTACCCGACTTGATACTATGGTTACATCTATACATATGGTTAAATAAAGCATTGGAAGTATTAGCTGTTCTACAAGCATATTTATGCTGTTTTACCCTAATATCTAACGTTTTACCGGTTTGGCCTATATATTACTGAGTTACATTGTGTACATCCGATCGAATACACACAACCAACAACATTATCAGGGCTATTCTTTATTAGGCGTGATTTAACAGTATTATTATACTTAAAGATTACATTAATGCCAATTGCTTTAAGTACAGTTGGAAGGTATTGAAAATTAACATGGTAAGGTAGGCTAAGGATATTTTTACGCTGAAATTCCTTTACAATTACATTATTATAATACCTATTCTTGGCTTTCTTAAGACAGTTATCTAAAAATGAAATAGGATAACATAATTTAGTACCAATATTCATGATATTGCATAACTCGGAATCTAAAAATTCAGGACTGACAACTCTCAATGCTCGAAGAAACATAGCAGAGAAAATAGAGGATTTAATCGAAGGATGATGGTCAGAATAAAAATGCACATGTAAGAGTTATTATTAGTAGGCTTACGGTAGACTTCATATTTGAACTGATTAGAGCATCTCCAAATTTCGGGCTCAGCCCGAGTGTACATTTGTAAAATATACATAAATTTTGTTGTTCAATATGTTAAAATCTTTATTTAATGCCTCTTTTGCAGAAATCTATTTTAAAGCAAAGAATAATGTCATAACAAGTTCGTCACTTTGTGTACTCTTCTTTCATGATCTATTACAATATTTGCTGGGGTCCAAACGCTGACTTGTCAAAAAGTAACGCTCACTGTTGCTTTTTAAACAGAAAGCTTTCGCTCATCCTCCAAGCTTCTGGACTCGGGATGAGTGATTTCCGCCCTACCTGTTATAAATAACACTGGGGAACAAATTTCAAATTTTTGTCTATTGAATTAGATTTGACAGTTAGTTCTAGGTAATTTGGGTGCGCTGAGCACGAATTTTTACTCGGTTTTGCTCTATCAGGTCCTGATTTTGCTCAACACCCCTCCTCTTTCGTCGTATTCATAAAAAGGTTTTTTTCGCAATACTCGCTGTCTTTTTGCAGTTACACATTATGCAACTAGGTTTTATCTAGGTATTTGTACCTATTGTTATGGTATTGTTGTATTATGTATATTTTTATTTGTAACACCCTAAAAATATTTTTTTTGTCATTTTTAACCCATTTTAATATTAGTAAATTAAGCTAAAAATATCATAGAATTCTAAAATTTTCTCGAGCGTTCCTGTTCTCTGTAGAGTATTCTAGAGGGACAACTAAAATATATAAAAGCGTCTCGTTTCCAGAGTTAATCAGTCAATTCAATCAGTCAATTCAATCAATCAGTCAGTCAGTCAGTCAGTCAGTCGAGTTAGTTAATTAAGTTTGGGCATTAACATAATTTTGAATTGGCATATGATTTAGTGAGTAATTTTGTCATCGTGATTTAATATAGTTGATTTAATTAGACGTAATTTATATTGTACCTACTCATCCGTGTTTCTAGTTTAATTTCATAGATTGTAAGTACCTATTTCATAATAAGTACCTATTTAAACTAATTTTTGTGTTTATATTTCAGATTTTCTTAAATTTATATGAATTAAGGGCTTTAAATACCTTTACAAATTGGCAGAACAATCAAGCAATATGTCATCAAGCACTAGAAAGTTCAAATGCAAAAACAACCCTGATTCCTTCTGTTATATATGTGGAAATTTTACACTTCCACATCAACGAGCAAATATAACTGACTTCGTAAAAAGAGCTTACTTAGCTTATTTTGGCATAAAACTGGGGGACCAAGATAAATCGTGGGCTCCACATAAAGCCTGCACTATATGCATTGAAAGACTGCGACATTGGACGAAGGGTTCGGATTCAAAAATACCTTTTGGAGTTCCGATGGTAAGTTTATGATTTCGTAAAACTACTACGTAATTTAATCACTAGTATACTGTAACTTATCTAAATGTAATTGTAACTTAGGTACATAAACAAAAATTTACAGAAAATGTTTATAAGAATCTCAAATATTGCATAAGGTTGAAACACATAGAAATGTTAAATGTTTGGGTGATAACTTTTGATAAAATTCATAAAAACAAGTCTCTCGTCGCTTTTGTTAACGCTTTACAATTTTTTTTCCATATCAGGTGTGGCGAGAGCCTACTAACCACGAGACCGATTGCTACCTTTGCTTTGTCAAGACTTCGGGCTTCACTAAGAAAAATAAACATTGTATCGAGTACCCAAATTTCGACACCGCGATACGACCTGTGCTACATTCAAATGAGATCCCCATTCCAAAATTTAAGGGTCTGCCAACTCAAGAATTAGTTGAAGATGTTCCTGAAAATATTGTTATGCACTTTGAGGAGTCAGACACCGATTTTGACCCCAGCGTATTTGAAAGTCAAAACGATCCGCAAAAGTTTAACCAGGCCGAGTTGAATGATCTTGTAAGGGATCTAAATTTGCCAAAAAAGGCTGCGGAAATTTTAGCTTCAAGACTTAAAGATAAAAACTTGCTTACTTCAAACACATACATTTCATTTTACAGAAAAAGAGAAGAAGAACTTGTTAAATATTTTAGAACAGAGAATAGTTTAGTATATTGCTGCGACATAGTTGGTTTGTTAAAGAAGATGGGGGTTGAGTCTTACGATGCAAATGATTGGCGCTTGTTTTTAGACAGTTCGAAAAGAAGTCTTAAGTGTGTGTTGTTGCATAATGGCAATCTATACGGCTCGATACCGATTGGGCACTCAACAAAATTAAAAGAAAAGTATGAACATATAGAAAAGGTTTTAAATCTTATCAAATATAGGGAGCACGAGTGGATCATATGTGTTGACTTAAAAATGGTTAATTTTCTGCTAGGACAACAAGGAGGGTATACTAAATATCCCTGCTTCCTTTGCTTATGGGACAGCAGAGCCAAGGAAGAACATTATTTCAAACAAATCTGGCCAGCACGAACATCACTTACTGTCGGAAAAAAAAATGTAATTAATCCACCTTTAGTGAGCAGAGATAAAATCATATTTCCTCCTCTGCATATAAAACTAGGCCTCATTAAACAATATGTAAAAGCTTTAGATACGAACGGCGAGTGTTTCAAATACATAACTTCAAAATTTCCAAGTTTAAGTTATGAAAAAAATCAAGGCGGGAATTTTCGACGGTCCACAAATAAGAACAATGATTAAAGACAGCAATTTTCCTAATGTCATGAATGAACGTGAAAAAAATGGCTGGTTCTCATTCGTGGACTTGATAGAAAACTTTTTAGGCAATTATAGGGCAGATAACTACGAAGAAATCGTAAAAAAACTTTTAAGGGACTACAAAGAGTTAGGTTGCAATATGAGCATAAAAATGCATTTTTTGAATAGCCATCTTGACCAATTTCCAAGTAATTTAGGTGATGTAAGTGACGAACAAGGGGAGAGATTCCACCAAGATATCAAAATTATGGAGGAACGGTACCAAGGCCGCTGGGATTCCCACATGATGGCTGATTACTGCTGGTGCTTGAAAAGAGACCTGCCATCAACAAGCAAATACGCTAGAAAGTCTTACAAAAGAACATTTTTGCCACAGTGAAAGCTTCATATCTGTTTTTTTTTTATTTTAAGTCATTTCTATCGTTATAATGTAATTTTACTGTAGTTTGAACTGCTTGTATTCATGAAACTTGAAAAAAAAATTTAACACATGACTTAATTTTTTAGTCCTAATTTGAAAAATCTGGAAAATGGCACATAGGCTGTCGACAAGAATCAGGACCTGATAGAGCCAAACCGAGTTGAAATTTGTATTCAGCGCACCCAAATTACCTAGAATCAAGTGTCAGATATCATTCAATAAAATACGTGTTGCCCAGTGTAATCTTCAAAATTTCAAGTGGCTTTTATTCAATATTTTTCACGGAGTATACCTTTGCATTGATCTCATGATTTAACTGTTGACTGATGAAACGTTTGCTTTCCATGATAATATTGCATTAACAAAATTTAATTCGTCCAGGTAGGGCTCAATTTCGTCAGCCTAGTGACGCGAAAAACATAGCTAGTCTATGCTAAAAATGATAACTGGCAACTCCTCTCAGGTTTCTTCAGTAGTTTAGTTGCCTGCGGAAGTGAACGTTGTAGCATTGTGTTGTGTATTTTCTGTGTATAGTGTAACTAGTGTATTATAACTATCTTATATTTTTGTGTTCAAACAGCTCTACATTTACCCATAATGGAGAAGGATGTTGTATTAGATTTAAAAGAAAAACCATTTGGGCAGAGAAATATTGCGGAAAAGCGAGAAATTATCAAATTAGGCCGACCCACTCCTTCACTGTAAACTAAAATAGGCCATCGTACTTTTCAAATCAAGTGGTATGAACAGATTGATTGGCTGTGTGCAAGTGCCTCTAATGAGAAACTATACTGTTGGCCATGTTTGCTTTTTCAACCGAAACCAAATCAATCGTGGACAGATGGTGGTTACAGCAATTATACAAATATTCTAAGTGACTGCAAACATCATAGTAAATCTTTGAGTCATTTGCATAATTACAAATGTCTAAAAACTTTTGGACAGTTTGATATTGAAACTGCTCTTAGTGAGACTGCAAAACTTGAAAAAGAACGGTATAACAAATCAGTTGAAGAAAATAGACAATATTTAAAACAGTTAACAAATGCCGTATTATATCTTTGTAAACAAGAACTGCCATTGCGTGACCATGATGAAGGAAAAGATAGCCTTAATAAAGGTAATTATCGAGAGTTGTTGCATTGCTTTGCTGAAATAGATAGTGTTTTTGCATCTAGACTTTCCACGAAAGAAGGATCGAAGCATTTTTCAGGAGTTTCAAGTACAATACAAAATGATATCATATCTGCAATAGATAGTGTCATAGCTGATGCAATTCATACTGAAGTTGAAAAAGTTCCTTTTTTCTCAGTGCAAGCAGATGAAACTACAGATTGTGCAATGCATGCCCAACTCTCAATTATAATTAGATATGTGTCTGAATGCCAAATAAATGAAAGATTTTTAGGATTTTTTGACGTAAGTGATGATAAAAGTGCTTCAAGGTTGGCTGATATGATAGAAAATGTGTTGAACTCCTTTAGTGAAGCTAAAACTAAATTGGTTAGCCAAACGTACGATGGAGCAGCTGTGATGGCAGGTGAGCTAAAGAAAATTGAAGGAGAAAGGATTTAAATACGGCCATTTTATTCACTGCTATGCTCATAAGCCTAACTTAGTTTTGAGTAAAAGTGCTGAGAAAGTGAATGGGGTTAAAATGTTTTTTTCTCATTTACGCTCTTTTAGTAAATTTACATCTTCGAGTACAAAACGGAAAAGTGTCTTTCGAGATTTTAATATCAGCATTCCATCACCGTGTGAAACAAGATGGTGCTATAGATCTAGAACTGTGTCATCCATAAAACAGATGCTTGAAAACTTGAAAAGTGCATTTCAACATATTTTAGACAATAATGAAAGGTGGGATGAAGATATCTAAGTGAAACTGACAATCTGCTGGCAAAATTGAATAACCACTTTTATGTTTTTCATAAATTGTTTTCATAACATATTATCCCAAGCTGGAAAACTCTTTGATGTTCTGCAGTGTAAGCAGCTTGACATGAAGTTGGGCCAGGATAAAATAAATGACTTTATTCAATTTGTCGAAAATCATCGTAACGATGAACATTATGAAAAAATCGTTCAAGAAACAATGGGCGACATTGCACAACCAGATGACTCGGGGCCTCCTCCCAGGAAAAGAGTCAGGGGAAGACAAATGAACTATAAAGCGACGTATTTCGAAATAATTGACAACATTTTTGTGTCGTTAAGAGAGCGATTTGCTTGCATTCAGGAATTCACATTTTTTGAATTACTTGATGTGAACAAGTTTGAAATGTTTGCTCATTCATTTCCTATGCAACATGTAAACGCTTTACAAAGTAAATACCCAGATATCTTTGATTGCAAATCCTTGGTGAACGAACTGAAATATATGTATAATGACAGTGACTTTAAAAAATGCAAGTCAGTCAATGTCATTTTATAGTTAATTCATAAACTGGATTTGTTGTCTGCTATGTCTGAAAGTGTTAAGCTAATTCAACTTTTGCTGACCATCCCTGTAACTTCAGTTGCCAATGAAAGAAGTTTCTCAACCTTAGACAGAATTCGATCATATTTGCGATGCACAATGGCTCAAGAACGGCTGTCATCCCTGGCTCGCATTTCGATCGAAAAACAAATACTGAATGACTTGGAAAGCAAAAAGGAGCTACACGACAAGATTTTACAGGAATTTGCTATAAAACCAATACGCTTGGAATTTATGTTTAAATAAAGTAAGTTCATGGTTTATTTTTTATTAAATTATGTAAATATTTTATTTATGATTCATTGCATGTATACCGTATATTTCTGTTCATGCTGGTTCTTTAAATTGTTTTGGTAAAAATTTGTACTGAGCTCGAGTAACATTGATAAGCTAGAGTCGCCACTGATATATATATATATGAAAATTATTTCACGAAAGTAATATATATATATATATATATATATATATATATATATATATATAAGAGAGAGAGAGAGAGAGAGAGAGAGAGAGAGAGAGAGAGAGAGAGAGAGAGAGAGAGAGAGAGAGATTCAAAAGTTGCTATCAGATCGTTTAAAAAAAAATAAACGATTTAGAAATGAATATACCCTTCTGTACCCCTCTTGCTGCATCTATTACTCAAACACTTTTTTCCTAGAAAGGCTTTTATTACACCTACGACTCGCTTGCCCTCCTTCACCCTACTTTCAACTTCAAATGTACTTCTTCGTCTTCATTAAACACTTCAAATACTTAATTTCTTTCACATCCTCCTAACTTTTACATTTCTCTACAAAAGTACGTACTACCCTGTTTCAACAAGAACCGTTCTTTTGATTACATTTATCTTCAATAATCTTTTACGCGCATCAACCAAACTTCTCACTACTCACCTTAATTCATTCTCTGATTCATCCAGAAGCACAGCAAGATCATCACTATGTTCCAAAAGCAATGGTTCCCAACCTCTTTTTGCTGCGACCCTAAATTAGCCACCAACAGGACCTCCCTCCCTCCCGACCTTCAAGCTTATGATAAAATTTAAATATGTATTTTAATATAAATTGAATTAAGGAATAGTGAATATAGTGACCCTTCGCGACCCTACTTGAGGACCCCGTCGACCCTGATTTGGGTCGCTACCCAAGGGTGGGGACTACTGGCCTAAAGTATTAAAATCATGGTTATTATTTTCAGATAGACCTAAGTATCATCCCTATAGAACCTTATTCGGATCACCTGAAGGTCAGGGCCCCCAACCTTCTTTAGTTATCTTTATAAGGCTAACTAACGAAAATATCACGACCTAACCTAACCAATCGTCAAGGGCGTACAGTTGATCTAACGAGTGGTTAGGTTAGGTTGTGATATTTTCGTTAGTTAGCCTTATAAGGCTAACTAAAGAAGGCTGGAGGCCCTGATCTTCAGGTGATCCCCTTATTCTATATCATGTACAAAGTAGCATGAAGCTGGCCTAGGCTATGAGAAATCATTTCATAGGCTTAACGGAGCAAGTGTAGTTTACGTCCCCCTGACGCAAAAGGGGACACAAACTACACTAGGTCAAAGTTGGGGTCCAAGTAAACTACACTAGGATCTTTAGGAGACATTTTTTAAATGAATCCATCAAATAAAATGTTAAAACTAACGAAAATATTACGACTTAACCTAACCAATCGTCAATTTATATACAGTATATATAAATTGACGTTTGGTTAGGTTAAGTCGTAATATTTTCGTTAGTTTTAATGTTTTATTTGATTAGGTATACGCGGACAAAGTTGGGGAACCTAAACTACACTAGGATAATGTAGAGGAACGTAAACTACACTAGGCACCACAAAGGGACGTAAACTACACTTGCTCCGGCTTAACTCTAGTCTTTAACTGGGGGGTGGGGAGAGGTTTAATCTCTTTCCTTTTGATTATGAAAACAAATCTTTTCACCCTTTTGATCTTGCAACAAATTTTTAAGATTTTGTACAGAGATTGGACAGACAATTTTTTTAAATCTATTCAAAATATAAAATATACCTAATTTGAATTTTGGGATCACCTGAAGATCCGTCACCCAACCTTTTTTAGTTAGCTTTATAAGGCTAACTAACGAAAATATCACGACCTAACCTAACCAATCGTTAGGTCAATTGTACGCCCTTGACAATTGGTTAGGTTAGGTCGTGATATTTTCGTTAGTTAGCCTTATAAAGCTAACTAAAAAAGGCTGGGGTGACGGATCTTCAGGTGATCCGAATTTTGCAGGAAGCTGTTATGAAATGTATACTGTAAATTCAGGAAGGATTATTCAATCACAATTATTTTTATAAATAATATCAAAGTTAACTGTGATCACTGAAAATTCATTGCAAATAACCTTTTCATTCTTTATTGAAGTTCTTAGCAGTGGATAGTTGCTAATCATGTTAGTTATATGTCAGTTTGTAAGTCAAAGTTAAGGCTTTTCTGCAAGATGAAGTTGGTACTGTAGACAGCCATTTAACACAAATACCTACCAGTTGGTACTGTAGACAGCCATTTAACACAAATACCTACCAGTTGGTACTGTAGACAGCCATTTAACACAAATACCTACCAGTTGGTACTGTAGACAGCCATTTAACACAAATACCTACCAGTTGGTACTGTAGACAGCCATTTAACACAAAACCTACCAGTTGGTACTGTAGACAGCCATTTAGCCCAAATACCTACCAGTTGCTACTAGTTGGCTCAGTTTTATGACTAGCTCCATTCAATTAAGGCTACTCTTCACCAAATATCCACTGTTATTCTGAATATAGAGAAATCTAACCTAAGCTAACCTAATCTATAGCGACCTTTAGATATTTGTACCATATATCTTCAAATATTATTATTATTAATAATATCATTAGCAGCACCAAAAACCAGATAAACCCTTCATAAAGACATAACTCATTACATTTTTATGAACAATGTGAAGCCATCTAATTTTACTGAGCTTAAAAGATAAGTGCCTATGACTGTATTTTATAATTAAACATGTTTACAAAATCAAATTCAAATAAAAAAAACTTTCATCTAAATTATCCAAACCTGAAAACATTTTGAACCTCTGTACCATAACTCCCTTCAAACAGTGTCTCTCAAAACTAAACATGCCTAGTTCCTTTAATCTTTCACTGTATTCTAACCTGATAATAAAAAGCCACTCTAATAGAGTTTATTTCCACAACAGTTTCGATGCCCACTGGCATCCTCTTCGGGTGGATACAGAAAAACGAATTCGTTTTTCTGTATCCACCCGAAGAGGATGCCAATGGGCATCGAAACTGTTATGGAAATAAACTCTGTCTATTAGAGTGGCTTTTTATTATCATATTTTGACCTTCACGTAGAAAAGTGAATTTTTTTGCATTTAGTATTCTAACCTTTTTAACCCAGGGATAATTTTGGTGACACTACCCTGTACATTAGGGCGGATCGAAAATGAGGTTTTTAAACTTTGTTTCGAAATTCAAATATGGCTAGTACGGAAAATATGTGGGTGCTATAGGTAATGACTGTGCATAAATATTAGTCCTGCGAAATTATATCTTCAGGTGCCACAAAGCCGTCGAAAAAAGTGAAATACAGTATAATGATTTTCTTATATTCTGCATTAGTACAATAACTGAAACTTACTTGTTATTATTATATATTAAGTGTTCCAATTACCAAAATAGTTACTGAATTACGCAGCTCTTAGTTTATTTAGATCAATGTTCTTTTGATTAATGATCTAAATAATCCAGAACTCACCACGAGGAGGTGGCTGCGTGTCGAGCTCCACCCATGCCCTCCCAGCCACCCATCCTTGCGCATGTTTTTTTCTATTAACGTTTTATTTAAACTTTATATTCAGCTTTACTTTCGAATGATGGCATTTTTTTACGTGACTGAAGTGTTGATCTTATGAAACCATCTCGCGCGTTCAATCCAAATACTTTTGATGATGCTTCAGTCACTAATTTTACCATTCTTTCTACTACTTGTGTATGACAAGGGAATTTCTCGAATGGAGGGGTACTCTTGTTTTCTATGAATTCTTCAATCTCATTTTCTGTCAGGTGTCTTGTCACAGGTGGTTCAGTGACAATGCATTTTTGCCAATTAATTAAATCAGTATAATCAGTAGCTTCAAATTGAATAACAGGTACTGTGAAACGCCTCACAACTTTTTCCTTGTTTGTTTGCCTTGCTTTCTTTATTCGCCTCCACGCTAATTCTCTTATGGCGCTGCGGTCATCATGAATCATTGATGCTAGAATATTTTCTGGATTTGCAAAAAATGCATTTATTTGTATGACAGGGTTTACAATATCCTTTACTTCGTCATTCAGTGTTCTTGTTAGTTCAATAGTTTTGAAAACATGTTTTGAGCCATTGACAAAAGACGTACTTTGCTTAATAGAAAACCACATTGGGATGTAGACCTTCATTATAAAAGAAGCAATGTTCATGAGGTTCTCAGATGGACTTACAGTTGAAACGTATAGATGAAGCAAACGATTTGCTGTAGTCAGCCATCGTGAATGTGCCATTTTGCCTGGACTACGATGAGCAAGATCTGGAGAGCAATATCCCTTTGTTATGGCCTGATGAATATCAATTAGATATTTTTGGTCGGTGCTAAGATCTTCACAGTCTACAGTTGGTTCCTCAGCATCAATCCTTTCAAACTCGACAATAGGAAGACTCTCACAGTTCTCTAATTCCCTGCCAATAGGACCGGTGAATCCGCGGGTCCAGATGTTTTTCCATCCAGCTTTGCAACTAAATGGCGTAATGGCAATTCATTGGCATGGAGCTGGCACACTAAATGTTGAACTGGCTTCTTCAGCTTCAATTCTATAAGCCTTATAACGCCTCCATTTTCTCCAGTGTTGACTGCTGCACCATCGCATCCAATGGCAACAAGGTTTTCCAGGTTCATGTCATTATTTCCAATATACTCAAACATTCCTTTACATATTTCTTCAGCTGATCCAGAATTCACAGAATAATGGCCCAAATAATCTGAACCAGGTTCTCTCACTAAAGTGATATGTTCTTCTGTTACCTTCTTCTGATATACTTTGGACTCTTTTTTTCTTGGAAGAATGTAGAATCTTTTCGACCATCAAAATAGATTCCTCTGACTGGGACCTGATTTGATCTTTCATAATTTCTGATCTCTTCTTTTGTCTTTCTCTTCTGATTTTACTCCTATCCACTACTTCAGATGTATTGTCAATAGAAACTTCTCCAATATCTTGCAATACTGCACTAACAATGAATGCTGCAGCTCGATCTGAAACTGCAGTCCTGTCACAAGCAGTAGCCACTGAAGGTAGATTTGTAGTTTTCCTTTCTTGAATAATTGTTCTTCAGGTTGTTCGAGCTTTCTCTTCGAGCTAACTGGCTCTGGAAATGTATCGTCTGATATTTCGCCAGATTCACTTTCACTATTTGATGTCGATGATGATAATTCAACATTTGTATCCTGCAATTTCTCCTGTGAAGATTCTTTGGTGAGCCTCACAGCTTCTTTTTGCTTTCTTAGCAACGTAGATGCTTTTTTCTTTGAGAGTGTAATATCTACTCTATCAATAAACAGTTTTCTTTCACTCCTTTGATCTAAGAGGAACGTCACTTCTTCCTTTGGAACCGTTTTTTCTTTGGGACAAGAACATTGTGTTAGTACTTTGCACTTGCACGCTGCAATGTCAAAAAGTTTCGTGTGTGCTTCTTTTTTGAACATATCAATCTTTGCTTTGTAAGCTTCAGAATTTTTTCTGCTTTGGTATGGCTTCATAATGACACGATACTTTTCGTGGTAGCTTCTGAACATTGTTACAATTCGCCTGTCTGACAGAATTGGGACGGAAGCACTTTCCCAAATTGTTTTCAATTTATCAACAACTTGTTCTAATATTTGAGATATTGAAGGATCTTTATTAGTATTCTGTTTCAAATCGTTTCTTACAAACAAGTAATATTTAAAAACTCCGTCTGTAGGAAGATTCCTGTGCCACAAATCTTCCCCCATACCAAACATGGGGCACTCAGTTGAGGCCCTGGTTGATTTTGCACAAACTCGAGACATTTTGAAAGTATACAAATCTGAAAAAGAAAGAGCTAATATCAATTATACGTTAATTTCAGTTAATAGTACATGGCAAACTTAGGGCAACACAATACAGAAATGCAAAATATATAAGAAATATAGTTTAGACTATCTGAGTAACGCCAACAACAGAACACCCACCTGCTACGAGAGCGACAGCTACACTGAACCGAGGTACTCACGTGACAGCTGAGTGAGCTGACTATAGAAAACTGTTTTTAGAGAATAGAAACTTTTTTTAAAGGTTGACTGAGCTATTTTTATACAAGTGTGAATAAATTCTTGTCTATTGTGCATCGTGGACTCTTCTGTAATTATTGGTTAAAATCTGCTTTTTTCATTTTTTTTCAATATTGAAGGTCATTGTGGCACCTGAAGATATTAATGTTATGATTTTAAATTTATACCAGCTTATTTCCTCACTACTCCACACATTTTCCACACTAGCCAATTTGAAAATTCGAAAAATGGGTTTTTCACTCCGCCCTACTGTACATCTTCAACATTGAATTCAATCTACTATTTACTAGCCCAGGCTACTAAGCTACAAAATTTGGATCACTTGAAGATCGGAGCCCCCAACCTTCTTTAGTTAGCCTTATGACGTTAACTAACGAAAATATCACGACCTAACCTAACTAATCGTTAGGTCAAACTGTATGCCCTTGACGATTGGTTAGGTTAGGTCGTGATATTTTCGTTAGTCAGCCTTATAAAGCTAACTAAAGAAGACTGGGGGCCTTGATCTTCAGGTGATCCAAAATTTTTTTGTAGTTTATAAGAATTTTCTATATTTGTAACTGAAAACAATTAGGGCCTACCTTAGTCTCAAAACAAATTTAGAAACTTTACTACTTACACCCTCCTCTAAATCGTTTAGATATAAACTAAAAGGTAACTTAAATCCTGTACTACATATTGGCCATACTATGAAATTTACAAAGAAAATTGTCATAATTTGATTAACAATTCTACAATTAACCAAAATATACCAGTTTATAAAACCTAATTAGGTCGAACAAGGGGCCTACCAAGTTTAGGAAGCATTGATGTTTTAATACTAATGATGAATAAAGAAACAATGGAGCTATTGAAGAATAGGGACCCCAGTCTTCTTTAGTTAGGCTTATAAGGCTAACAACGAAAATATCACGACCTAACCTAACCAATCGTTAGGTTAACTGTACGCCCTTGACGATTGGTTAGGTTAGGTCATGATATTTTCGTTAGTTAGCCTTATAAAGCTAACTAAAGAAGGCTGGGGTCCCTATTCTTCAATAGCTCCGAAACAATACTGGACTCATAGGGAAAATAGACATTATATTTTTAAAGTGAAACAAACACATTTCTAATATCAGTTTTATATATTTCAGGAAGGAAAATTGATGGTTCAGTATACCAATCAAGAGAAAGTAGAACTGGTATTGCTACATGTTTCCGGGAAAAGCCAGAGGGAGGCATATTCGTGAAATAACTAAACATACCTCCCTCTGGCTCTTTCCGGAAACAAAGATTTTTAGCTACCTCAACACAAACCAGTTATTATTATATATATATATATATATATATATATATATATATATATATATATATATATATATTTCTTTTTTGTCCCTGAAGATGTGGATATATCACGAAAGCGCTCGGATTTCGTGTTTCCTTTTCCCTGTGGTTCTTTGCTTATTAAAAAGATCACGTGTTGTTCTGTGATTTTATTGCATATATCGGGTGGCCCCCAAAAAATGACACCAAATTTGAGAAGTGATATCTCAATAACCATTGCAGCTAGGGACTTAAAAAAACAACCAAATGAAAGATAATTCTTTTCTCTTTAAATACTTATTCTATGGCTTGATGGTTATAAGCCCATATAATGCCCGAAATTGGCTTCCAAACAAAATATATAAAAAAAAGTTGCGCATTTATATTTATTCCTTGATCCTAATTTTAAATGAAATTTTTCTATTCCAGACCCCTCAAGATGGGATTGAGAATCTGATAAAACATTATACAAGCACTACGTGAAGAAAAAGGATATTCATTACACATAATCCTTTACGAATTTCCAAATAGATATTGGAAAAAAAGAACTGTGGCACATTTTTTACAAAAACTTAAAGAAACCGGCAGCAGTGAACGGCGTCTGGGAAGTGGTCGACCAGAAACTATTAGAACGCCAGAAAACATTGAAAAAGTAAATGAAATGGTTTTAAGTCAAGAGGAACAACCGGGAACAAGTAAAAGTGAACGTGAAGTTGCGAAAGAAACCGGGATTTCACGTTCATCAGTACAGCGAATTATTCGCTGTACTGATGAACGTGAAATCCCGGTTTCTTTCGCAACTTCACGTTCACTTTTACTAGTTCCCGGTTGTTCCTCTTGACTTAAAACCATTTCATTTACTTTTTCAATGTTTTCTGGCGTTCTAATAGTTTCTGGTCGACCACTTCCCGGACGCCGTTCACTGCTGCCGGTTTCTTTAAGTTTTTGTAAAAAATGTGCCACAGTTCTTTTTTTCCAATTTCTATTTGGAAATTCGTAAAGGATTATGTTTAATGAATATCCTTTTTCTTCACGTAGTGCTTGTATAATGTTCTTATCAGATTCTCTCAATCCCATCTTGAGGGGTCTGGAATAGAAAAATTTCATTTAAATTAGGATCAAGGAATAAATATAAATGCGCAACTTTTTTTGTATATTTATTTTGGAAGCCAATTTTGGGCATTATATGGGCTTATAACCATCAAGCCATAGAATAAGTATTTAAAGAGTAAAGAATTATCTTTCATTTGGTTGTTTTTTTAAGTCCCTAGCTGCAATGGTTATTGAGATATCACTTCTCAAAATTGGTGCCATTTTTTTGGGGCCACCCGGTATATACAGGGCGTCCCAAAAAAATGTATACACACTTTAAATAATTATAAAGGCAGTGTTTATTAAAATACATTTCATTTTCAAAATGTAATAGAATCTACAGACATTATTTAATTGTTTTGTTAACGCCTGTTTTCAAACTGACGTCCGTTCTGGTCCAGGCACTGCTGATAACGCGAAGCAATGGAATCGCAAACATCACGAAACATTTCGTTTGGTATTTGTGTGCATTCTCGTTCAATGGCTGCTCTTAATTCAGCGACTGTTGCAGGTTTTATAGCGTAGAGTTTGTCTTTTAAGTATCCCCATAAAAAAAAGTCTAGTGGTGTGAGGTCTGGTGAACGCGGAGGGTATTCTACGAAACCCCTTCGTCCAATCCACATCCACATCGTGCCAAGTACCACTCGCAATACTCCACTCTTCGGTCCGGATCATCTTCATTAATAGCATGGACTAATCTTGGAATGTAACTTTTCCATTGACAGCGCTTCAAAATGCGTTGGACAGACGATTCTGAGATTCCTACCTCACGACTCGCTTGCCGCACAGATTTTCTTGGACTTTGGTGATACGTTTCCAGTACTCTTTCTTGCTTTGTGGGGCTTGTCGATGTCCGTGGTCTTCCGGAACGCTTCTTGTGGATATTCTGAACAGTTCCATCGGCTTCAAACTTATCTCTAATTCGAGTGATGGTAAGTCGCGTTGGTGGATCTGTTTGAAACCCTCCTAAACTGTCTTTGCACTTCAACTGCGTTTCACACTTCCAGTAGCATTTTAGAATGAATTTCCTTTGTTCAAAGCTTAGTCTGACTGCCATTATTAATTCTAATGGGTTTAACTTGGAAAGAAAGAAACATCAATTGAGCTATCAGCTGTTAAAGTGTGTATACATTTTTTTGGGACGCCCTGTATATATATATATATATATATATATATATATATATATATATATATATATATATATATATATATATATATATATATATATATATATATATATATATATATATATTATATATAATGTAATTTCCATAATAAAGGTGAACGATCAGTATAAAAAAACCAAAAGATTCACATCTCCAAATATTTCAAAAAGAGTAGAATATTGGTTGATATTTTAACAGTTAATTTAACTCTGTTTTTCACTGTCAACAATTTTTGTTAACTGTCAATTTATTTCTTTAGATTTTGTAAACTCAGGTATTCTTGATAAGAATCGTATGGAGAAGGGCGATGATGTTGGGTAAGAGATTCGTACAATGAAACCATCTGGTCTTATCGAGGTTATTCAAATCGTAAACTAAATTTCATAATAAAATCTCGCAAAATGTCAATCTCAAAGCAGCTAATTAACATAAAATTATTTACACAGTAACCCAAAGTAGTCAAAATACAATTTTTTCCTTGGTTTTACAATTATATTTAAACCTTTTGGCACAACTATATATATATATATATATATATATATATATATATATATACAGAAAAAGAAGAAGATGACGCTATAGAAGCGATAAAGGTTAACTCAAAGTACTTCTATAATTTCGCAAAAAGAAAGTCGAAAAACCAAGCGACTATCGGACCTTTAAAAAATGAGAACAGTGATTTATCTAATGATCTAACAGAAGTATCTGAAATATTAAAAGCTCAGTATGAATCATCTTTCAGTATCCCAAAAACTGACAAATTGATTTGCGATAGAAACGCGTTCTTTGAAGAAGAACCACAAGGGGAAAGTATAACGGATTTCGACTTTACGACGGATGATATTACACAAGCCATAGGGAAACTAAAAACACACTCAGCGGCAGGACCGGATAAATGGAATGCCACACTGATCAAAAACTGCAAGAATGCAATCGCTGAGCCCCTATACTGGATATGGAGACGATCATTAGACACGGGAGAAATACCGGGCATCCTGAAGAGCGCGAACATAGTCCCAATATATAAAGGAGGAGATCGATCCCAGGCCAAAAACTATAGGCCAGTGTCGCTTACATCTCATCTCACTAAAATATTTGAAAGAATAGTTAGACAGAAAATCTATGACTTTTTGGAAATTCAGAAAAAATTCAATGATAACCAACACGGGTTTCGATCGGGCAGATCATGCCTATCACAACTAATGGAACACTACAACAACATTATTGATTCACTTGAAAGTAATGAAAACTATGATGTACTATACACAGACTTTGCTAAAGCGTTCGACAAGTGTGACCACGGAATCATAATACATAAACTGAAATATATGGGAATAACAGGAAAAGTAGGGAAATGGATATATAATTTCCTTAGTGAGCGGAGGCAAGTCGTTACAGTACAAGGAGTATCTTCATCAGAATCAGAGGTCCTCAGCTCAGTACCACAAGGAACAGTATTAGCTCCACTACTCTTCATAATCATGCTAACTGACATAGATGAGGACGTTAACAGAGACAGCACAGTAACATCCTTTGCGGATGACACAAAGATCAGTAGAAAAATAAGAAACCCAGAAGACATAGGATCTCTACAAACCGACATAAACAAAATCTACAAGTGGACTGAAGACAACAATATGAAGTTTAACACCGAGAAATTTCAGCTATTACGGTACGGAAAAAGAGAAGACCTAAAGTGCATGGAATATTATACCCCAAATGGACAGGAAATTCAGAGAAATTCCAGAGCAAAAGATTTAGGGGTTGTAATGACAGATGATGCGAAATTTGAAACACAAAATAAGATAGCAGTAAACAGAGCAAAGAGAATAACGGGTCAGATATTGAGAACTTTTAAACGAAGGGATAGGAATGTAATGATTCCTCTACTGAAAACCCTGATAATACCCAAATTAGAATACTGCTCGGTCCTAACTTCCCCATATAAAAAAGAAGACATTAGACAACTGGAGGGGATCCAAAGAAGCTTCACAGCCAAGATCAATGGGTGCAAAGAACTAAATTACTGGGAAAGGTTACGAGAACTAGACCTATATTCACTGGAAAGGAGAAGAGAGAGATACACCATTATTTACACTTGGAAAATAATGGAGAAACTAGTCCCTAATCTTACTCTGAATCCCATAACTCCCCAAACAACGATGGAAAGTAGAAGCGGTAGACTGTGTCGTATTCCCAAATTGAAGGCGAGACAGGGAACATCCTTAACCCTGAAAGAAAATAGTTTTGTAGTGAGAGGACCAAAACTGTTTAATCAGTTGCCCAAAGACCTAAGAAACACGAAGGGAGTTGCAGTGGAAATCTTCAAAAGAAGACTAGACGCCTGGCTCAGAACAATCCCCGATGAGCCGGGCGTACCTGGCTATGTGAGGTGGAGAGCGCAAGAATCCAACTCACTACTTCACCAGGCCAACTCGAGAGGAGGGGCGACAAGCTTGACCTTCGCGAAATGAGAAATCATCGCGCGGAACCTTTGTAAGGTTGTAAGGTAAGGTATATATATATATATATCAACAATTGTATACGGGTCTGGTAACCATTATAAATCAGAGCGTGTCGTCATACAAAACGCTTATTTAAATATTCATAACAGCTCCGCCTTCAGGAAGAAGAAAGACCCGAAATTTAAAAGTACCGCTATAAGAATCCTACCTTGTTTACACGTAACATTTACCTAATAAAAACACCCAAAATTACACCCCGAAGTTATCAAATTGTACAAGACCTAACCGTAGAAACGCGTATGGAATCAATGTAAAGAATCACCTACCTACGAAATAAAGGAACAAAAAATATATAAGCAAAATGGTCGTGAGGAAGAACCGTAAAGCTTAATATAATACTGAAGAAGGGGCCAAATTTTTCACCCAAACCTCTCTCTCTCAGTAAATAAAACACGGAACATTTCCTTCCTCCGTTTTTGAGATGAGAAAAGCTCGAAAACAATTAATAAAGGAAAGTCTTTGGTGATGATATTTGTTCCTTTAGAAAGGAAGTGTTGAAATCATTATACAGGGTGATCCAAAAGTCAGGTTACATAGGGCTTTTCTGTTTCTTTGGAGGTAAATGAGTTATGAGATGTTATCGAAGGAAGAGCGCATTGCCGTTAATGGTGGCCATATCGAACATGTGATGTGACTATTCCCCTGTATCATTACATAATACAGTATTTCCCTATGTAACCTGACTTTTGAATCACCCTGTAGTAAAAAATAATGAGTAGAAGCAATAAGATTTATGGCAAATGGAAGGGATAAGATTTGTATATTAATTCTTTTTAGTTTTCAGTATAACATCAAGGTCTCTCTCTCTCTCTCTCTCTCTCTCTCTCTCTCTCTCTCCTCTCCTCTCTCTCTCTCTCTCTCTTTTGCATATATTTATATATATATATATATATATATATATATATATATATATATATATATATATATATATATATATATATATATATATATATATATACACAGTATATATATATATATATATATAGGGTGGGCCGTAAGTTTCCATACATCGGAAAAATAAACATTTTTTTATGGACAACCATTTTTATTTATATAATATGCTCTACATGGTTGCCATTGTTTTGAAAACACATTTCAATACGTGTTCCCCACTGTTGATGAACACGCATTAGCACAGTTGACGTTATGCTTGTAATGGCGTTGGTGATACGTTCCTTTAGATGATTTATGTCTCGTATCTTTTCCTGATACACCATGGCCTTCAAGTGCCCCCAAAGATAGAAATCAAGGGGGGTGAGATCTGGGGATCTGGGAGGCCACTCCACAGGACCACGCCGACCAATCCAAGCATCCGGAAACTGCTGATCCAAATACCGACGCACGTGAAGACCATAATTTAAATTTTCCTATGTATGGAAACTTACGGCCCACCCTGTATATATATATGTATATATATATATATATATTCGTTTACGCGCGAAGCCACTTCCTTTCTATTTGGAAACAAAATTTGAGGCAGAAACAGACGATTAATGACCTTATAGAAACACAAGCTATTATTATTATAATTATTATAATAACCATTTGACTAATGTATAAAGACAATTGTTCTGCGCTGTGTCATTCATTCTATAAGTACTAAAAAGTACATCAAATACAGAATTACGTAAGTTAGCGTCACCTGCACAGTTCGAAACAGACCAAAATAAACGTATCACTCGAAAGAAATGCTTTAATTACAGAAACACACCACTAAAAAGTATATATATATATATATATATATATATATATATATTCAATTTTTTTTCCACTTCAGTTTTGGTAAGGCTTCTAAACAAAATCTATAAATTAGGGATTTTCCTATAGATTAAGTTCTTCGCTGTTTATATACAGCCGAAGAAAGGGTCTATAATGCTTTTGTTTTCTTATAATATATATATATATATATATATATATATATATATATATATATATATATATGAGTTTAATTTGATCGTTGGGTTTTTTTTTTTGCCTTCAGAAAAATTCTCTTTTTATTTGGTTACAAAACGTGTTTTGATATTTATTTTTTAATTTTTTTTTTTGTTAAAGGCATAAAAAACAAAAATAAAGGCGTAATAAGAAGTTGATTTAGTGGTTCTTTATTATTTTTTATTTTTTATATAAATAAATCCATTGTTTTATTTTATTTTATTTTTTTGTTTTTTTATAACGTTTTTATTTGTTGACTTTTTTTTTCGCTTTTGGATTTTTAGATTTGTTTGGCTATTTTTAGTCGCTATTCAATTGTTTATATTTAATATATACAGTATATATGTGTGTGTGTATGTTTTTTAGAGACAGACAGACAGACAGACAGAAATTCAGAAAGACAGATAGATAAAAAGACAGAAAGACAGATAGATAGACAGAGACAGACAGGTATAGACAGAAAGACAGATAGATAGACAGAGCCAGACAGGTATAGACAGAAAGACATATAGACAGACAGAGACAGAGGTATAGACAGAGATAGACAGGCAGATAGAGAAAGAGAAGAATCTATATTAAATTCATAAAATGGGGAGCTGCATGAAGTGTTTTCTCTTTTCTCTTTGTTCCCCTCCTCGAAATGGGGTAGTCACAACTACTGAAAAAACATTAATGCAACTGTCAATAGTATAATAATAAAAATTAAATACAATTTATGCATAAAATGAAGCGTTTCCTCTTTATACAGAAAATTGCAAATTTACTTGGTTTGCAATTTCTGTCGCATTTTGCCACTCTTTTTGTATATGATGAAAAAGCTCTTCTCGGAAGGCAAAGTAAAAACTGAGTTGTCATTCTGGCTAGTTTTTTTTCACCCAACTGTACAAGCACTTTAATTAATCTATATAAATAATTTTACTTCAAACTGTGAATTTTGAGGAATATCAACGCATTACACTTTCCACGCAATATCTGCCATCTTGAATCCAGCGTAAAATAGAGCAATTTTATATGAGAAAGTCTTCATATCTGAAAGATAAAAGACAGTTTGTGACTTTTGTTGGCTTCGAAAAGGATCTAAAGAGACAAATCTTTCTGGAAAGAGAATGAAAGAATGTGTAATGGAGTTGGATAAAGAGGTAGACAGGATATGATTGTTGAATATGTAAATAAGCGATGAGTCAGTAGATTGTGGCAGCAAAAAGGAGCGTATCTCAAAAAAAATTTGGTGAAATTTATTAACCACGAGATAAAAAATTGATAAAAAATGAATAACTATTTCAAATCTTTGTGTTACTACTGTTTAATTAACATTGCTTGAGCTGGAGTGACCAGTGGGTGGTTCCCAACCTTTTTTGAGGCGATGACCCACACTAGAGCTGATTCGAATAACTCGTGGGAAAAAATAATGTAAAAATTATACCAATAATTTTATAAAATTACTAAAATTATACTATTTCTAAAATTTAATTTGATTTTTAAAAGGTATGCTATGACTAACCTCCATAGCCCAACCAGGAAATTCGCCATGGCCCACCAATTGGGAACCAGTGGGCTAGACTTTGCCATAATTTTAGCAAAATGTTTGCATTTCCGCTGTGAAAACTCATCCAAATAATTCCTATTACTTTTCTAGCTGTTGTAGTAAGCTCGACCAATACAGTTTTAAATGAAAGTCGACCGTTATGTGCTTCATATGTACCGTGTGTATGTATACATGTGTGTGTGTAACTAAAAAGTTATGTAGCTATGATTATTTTTTTATTCTCTTGTCTCATAAATTGAGTAAAATATTTGATCCTTTTTCCATGCGGATAACAAATTATTTTTGATGCATGAAGTCCGTTAACCCAAGTAGGCCAACCGGGCCTATTACAACAAAAATAGATTTGTTTTCCTGGAAATGATACCTTTTATTGTAGGTAAGCTAATTTTTATTGTTGTATAGTAAAAATAAATTGTTGAATTCAACCTATAACTGTAAGTATATATAAGTTGGCGACACTAGTCGCTATGCGTGCGGCCTTGCACTGGCTTTCTGGGGTTAAACACTACATATATTTCATTAAGCTTTTTTGTTTATATATTTATTTATTCTTCAAAAGTGTATTCTGGACCTCTCAGGGGTTACAGTGCGTGACTCGGATCATAATAGAATTAAATCTCAACGTCGTCAAGCATGACAGTCTGTTCCTTCACTGTGAAAACTGTACGTTTCATCTTTTTCCAAATCCGAGCGTTATCTGACATTAAATGTACAGGGTGTCCCAGAAGTCTGGACTCATAGGGAAAATATACATTATATTTTTAAAGTGAAACAAACACATTTCTAATGTCAGTTTTACATATTTCAGGAAAGAAAATACCCTCATGGCTCCGTATACCAATCAAGAGAAGGTGGAACTGGTATTGATACATGTTTCCGGAAAAAGCCAGAGGGAGGCATGTTCGTGAAATAACTGACATGCCTCCCTCTGGCTTTTCCCAAAAACATGTACGTAGCAATACTAGTTCTACCTTCTCTTGATTGGTATATTGAACCATCAGGGTATTTTCTTTCCTGAAATATGTAAAACTGACATTAGAAATGTTTGTTTCACTTTAAAAATATAATGTCTATTTTCCCTATGAGTCCAGATTTCTGGGGCACCCTGTACTTTCGAATTACGAAGTATTTGAAACGTATACGGAAAGTATCAAAGCTCCGAACGTACACCAAATGCCCGAGAGTACATCTGACCTTAAATATACTTTCCGAGTACTCTTTTTTAAAGGTACTGTATAGTACATAGTAATTACATGGCAGTATAAAACACCACGAAAAATATAAAAAACAAATTAACTTCATTTTGGATTTGGTTCCGTTCCAACATACCGTAACCATATGAATCCTAACTGAAATTCCTTTCAACTTTTCAACTGTTCCGTGCGATGATTCCTCATTTCACGAAGGTCTTGTTGACCCTCGTCCTTTAAAATTTTATTTTTATACTAGATTTACTAAACATTAATTTAACTACCATTTATTCAATTGTGCACATTATATGTTAAGAAACAAATATATAAATCTTTTTCCCCTTGCCGGATTCGAATCGACGACAGCGAGAACTTCCACGGAATGTGCAGAACCCTTATTCCAATAGGCCACGCGGTATTAGAAAGGTGATTTGACATGTCGTGTATTCATAGTTTTGCTTTACATTACAATTTTATTAAACAAGCTGCGGGCTTTGCCTCACAACTCTTTGGGTGCTGACCGTACCACCCTTCTCCGCTTGTAAGGGGCACTTATTAGGTCGAAGCTTGATTATAGCTGCGAGGTCTCTTCCTCGGTAACACCTGCTCGGTTTCGGTTATTAGATGCGATCTATCACGCCGGTATCCCTTTGGCTGCGGTAGTGCATTTAGGTCTTCTATGCCGAGTCTTCTGGGTGACGCCCGGGATTGTTAAGTTTGTTGAGGAGGCTGGCCTTCTCCCTCGTTTGTAGTAATCCACATATTTAACTTGGTTTTCCATTTTCCTTTTCTCTTTCATTCCGTTCGTATCATTTATTTTTCGTTTTGCCATTTTTCATCTATTTTACAATTTTATTCTATTTAAGTTTAGCCTTAAATAATTAATTAATTACGATGCCAATGCGATTACGTCTTGTCAGTGAATCATTCAACTTATTGTCAGGGACCTCCATCGTTATTTGAAGAAGAAGGTGCCTTAGTGCGAATCTTAACATTGAATTCAGATAAAACTTCACAAGCACTGTTTATATGGAAAAGTTGCAAGGCAGAAGCCATTTCTGCGTCCTCATTACGAAGCTGTACAATTCGAGTATGGCTAAAAAACACCCTTGCTTCCCAAGAGTCCTGGAACAAGATTCTTAGTCTCATGAGAAAAGCTCTATCTTTTCGGGTACAATCAAAATAGGTTTATTTGGAAGAAGACGAACAAGACGCCATGAAAAGGACGCCATCATGTTTTGGCTCTATGTATCATCTGCAAGTACAGACAGTGGTTCGAATTGATAGAACAATGGATTAAGTAAAGTATCAGTAGATTTTGAATGAAAACCTTTTGTCTTTTCTGTGTGGAAGCTGAAGATGAGGCGTGGGCAGGGCCGCCGAGAGGGCGGGGAAGCTGGGTTAAATCCCGGGGCCCGGACCTCTAGGGTGCCCGGAAAGAGGGGTGATAAAATCTGAACATATTAATAAAGCAATTGATTAAATAACAGAGAGGAAATATAATTAATGAACATACATTTTATAGAGATTATCATACTGTATGTTTTGAATAGTGACTTAGACATATAATCAGTTTCCTTGTTATGTACACAAAAAACATTCATAATAAAATACTGAGTAAACAGGGGGGGGGGGGCCATATACCAATCCTTCCCCGGAGCCAGAGGCAGCTCTCGCCGGCCCTGGGCGTGGGTACTTCAACAGGATAATGATTCAAAACATACCCCTAAAAAGTACATGCACATTAAATTGGTTGGGGCAGAAGAAAATCAAAGTTTTGGAATGGTCTTTACAGTCCCTGGACCTCAGTATCATCGAGCAACTTTTGGAAAATCTGAAGGATGTGGTCTATACAAGAAATCAAAGAATTTTACCGAATTAGAGACAGTTCGTCAAGAATAATAGACACAGTTACCGAAGGAACGAACACAAAAGATGATACAAGGATATAGACAGCGTTCTGCTTGAAGTAATCGTAGCAAAAAAGAGATTCTACGAGCTACCAACTTGAAGGATGACTAAATAGTTGTGTTCTATAATGTTCAGAAATATTTTACAGTATTAGCCATTTTTTTCATGTGTTGTCGAGCTCATTTTACTCGTTAATATTTTTTATAAGCGAAGGACAATACCTTCATACATATTATATCTACGCATTTACAGTATACCTTTCAGAATACATCACAATCCAGACATTCAAAAAAATTTTTTTGTAGAAATGCCCAAACGTTTATATGCAACTACAGTATCTATCTTCCAAAGTATGTAATAGACCAAATAGATTGAGATCATTTTCATATAGACGGTTTTTTTTGCACGTCCGAGAAGAGATTAATTTTTTTTTCAGTGTGTTTCGCGCATCTTCTTAGTTTGTATTCTTTATTTTGTTCTTCTCCACCGTATTATGTGATCATTTTCCAGTCATTTGAATTTTTTATTATATATATTTCATGCAATTTTATACTTCATAATTTATATAATAATATGGATTATCACCTCAGTACTTGCTGTACCTCTTTTGTAACCTTATGATAAATTAGGGAGTGTAATATTATACAGGGTGTTCAAAAAGAAATGTAACACAATAGAAAAGAAAGGGGTAGGTTGCAATGATATATGCATTCTCCAATGGGTTGCGTTTCTTTTTGAACACCCTGTGTATATATATACATATATACACACACATTGCATTCTAAGAATCTAATACTAAAGGTGTTATTTTGAGCAGTTAATTAGTCCTCTGTCCATAATATGAATTTATTATATTCATTTACGTTGCACACGTGGCTGATACACATAAACATACATGAATTACATACATCTTAATACGAACATATGCACGCAAAAAACAAATGTTCTGAATTCCACATATATGCATGCGTCATGTATATACAGAGGGTGAGCGAAAAGTCCCTGTACAACTGCAAGAAGTGTAGTGAACCTGTACCTGTACTGTGTTGAAAGTGGACAGGTGCACAGGGACTTTTCGCTCACCCTGTATTATATAGTGTATTTTTTAATGTGTGAAAGAAGGGGCCAAGGGAGAGCGCTCGCAAAAATGCACCCTCCTATACAGTGATGGGCATCGATACACGAAAATCCCTAAGGCGATACCGATACACCGATACTCGTAAATCGTCTAAAGCGATACCGATACACCGATACTCGTAAATCGTCTAAAGCGATACCGATACACCGATACTCGTAAATTGTCTAAAGCGATACAGATACACCGATACTCGTAAATCGTCTAAAGCGATACCGATACACCGATACTCGTAAATCGTCTAAAGCGATACCGATACACCGATACTCGTAAATCGTCTAAAGCGATACCGATACATCGGTACTTTATAGATAGCTAAAGCGATATCGATACTGATACAAAAGTATAGCTCGATACGTAACGCCGATATATGTATCGCGATACTGCCCATCTCTGCTCCTATATTAGGAGAGAACCAAAATCAAAGTCTTCTCCGATGGTCATGATGCCTTTTTTGCGTATAAATTTTGGGAAGATTGTGTAGTGTGTAAGATGCATGGATGTGTCGCGAAGAATAAGGGAAAAAATGTGTGTTTGAGAGTATGCTGGACTGCTCAATAGGTAGATGATACACGGAAATAGATATCAGTTAAAGGAGAAACGGGGCCGCAGTAATCCCTGTTTCTACCTAACGTCCCCCAACCTGGAGTACTTTCCTGGTCGATTGAAGTCTACAATCTCCATATGGTGCGTATATAATGATATATATATATATATATATATATATATATATATATATATATTATATATAAACAGCTACCTATCTTTATAACGGGATTCCAAATGCATATAAAAGGAGTCATTTGAGCTGAATAATAAAGCAATTTTTATGGACCACCAAGATAACAGTTCTATTTCCTCAACAATTATCAGCGAATTCCATAAAACCTGGATAAGGTAAGCATGCAATTTGATTAGACATGTAAGATAAACCATTAATGACAAAAATTACGATTTTAATTTGGAACATTACTTTATGGGACTTTATTATCATCATCATCATCATCATCATCATCATCATCATCATTATTATTTGATTTCTTTACTTACCGTGGATCCCATTCAATTATTTTATGTCTCTAACGTCTTCAGATCTAAAATTGTACGTAAAAATAATAACAGAAGAGGATTGATTGAAAGATTGAATTGCATCTGGACTTATTACAGTATAAATAATTCTCTGTGATGTTTTTAAAGCAATTTACTTTAGAGGATTCACAAAATATATTGTTTCCACACACACACACACATACACACACACACACACACACACACACACACATGTTCAACTGCTGCGAAACCTCAATTAAAAAATAAACAGAATGACGAACGCGTGCAATCTATTTTATGTAGGCCTACTTCAGACGTTTCGGGAAATTACTATGCTCATCATCTGTGTTAGACTTGAATTTGCAAAATATATTGTAAGTCTACATTTCACGCATATCATAAGAGAAAATACTGTGTGTGGTATTTCATTAGAGAACTATTTAATTTTTGAAGTTACCTTTAGATTCAAAATTTTTGTTTTCCAGCAAAGTCGAAGGTTGATTTTTAGTCTTTCATTTTTGGGATAGTTTGGGATAGTACCCGACATTTTACTATCTTATTACGTTTTTGTTAATTTTATCCATTTGAAACTGGATAAAAAATAAGAATATTGAGCCAAAATGGCCAAATCAAAGAATATCCGTAATCATATTCAATTTATCACAGTTTTTGTTAGTTTATATTGCAGACGCGCCCAGTTATCAGTCCTGGTGCATCATTCTTCAAGAGCAAGATGCGCCGCAAATTGTGTCTCCTCTCCAAGGCAGCACAGATTTACCAGCATCAATTAGTCACACTCGTACTGCCTTAGGCGTGATCTACACAAACTCAGTGGCGGTTCCTCATATGGGCAATATGGGCAGCCGCACAGGGCGGCATTTGTGGAGGGGCGGCATGAGCGCCTGCAAAAAAAATAAAAATAAAAATAAGAATAAATAAATAAAGAAATAAATAAAAATAAAAAATAAAATAAAATAAATAATAAAAGATCAATAAATATATTTTTATTAATAAAAAACCATCTATTGCATTTTCCATAAACCTTCCCATAAAAGACCTAAACAATGCAAAATGCTTCCAGATTAATATTATTGGGAATAAAGGCCCATACTTTAACATATGTAATGTTATTTTTCTGGGTTTGGTTAAATAGTGAAATGTATATTATTTATTACAGAACGAATCTTCACACTAAGCCACTAAGGTCTGTCAAATAACCGCAAATGGATAAGAAGAGGTCAAAGCTATCAGGTGCTCAGTTTAGAAAAAAGAGGAAAGAAGAAGAGGAGAAACGAGCAAAAGATAAAGGTATAGAGCTATGTCATCTACTCTTCACTGCTATATTGCACTGCTATTTTGTGATATAGCTTTCTGAGTCATTTGAAGTGTACTATTATGTATATAATTAGCCATTAACCAAGGAGGTTGTATTATTCATTTGTTTCCTATTCTAAAAGTTTAATAAATTGTGCTTAATAACATGTTAAATTAATTGTACTAGCCTATTCATGCATTGGTCTGTTATGTTCTATTTTACTATTTGCAGGGGCACTTTTGAAATATTTTGGAACACCCTCTGCCACTAGCCAGGATGAGAAGCCGTCTACTTCTGCCATTATTGAGGCTGAGGAGCCATCTACCTCCTCAGCCTCACATATGTCTCCACAAATGCAGTCTGATCCTGAGGATGAAGACCCATTTGCTTCTACTTCTCCCCGGCAGGACTCTTCAGGTGAGTTTGTGTGCACATATGTCTGTGAGTGTGTGCGTGTGTGTGTGTGTATGTGTGTGCATCCCTGCAAAGCATTTTGCAAACAGTTATAAATTATAATGTTATTATCACTGGGTCTGGGTTACTGGGTATGTGTGGTGTTTCACCACCATAATTCCATAACACCACCACCATAACAAAGTGCTGTGAATAATGTGTTATCTAACTTAGGTGTGTATACTAATGAGTAATGCTCTTGTTCTTTCTATTAGAAATGCCTGGAGCAGAATCGCCTCCTGAGGATGAGTCTCTGTCCACCGACCCTGCTAACTGGCCTTCAGTTCTGACTGAGAGAATTCGGACACAACTGGTTTCCAGGGGACCAAGTCAAGTACCATCTGACTTTGTATTCCCTAGAAACGACAGTGACGGAAGAAGTTTCCACCATCAATACTTCAGGAAGTCATTGGTTAGTGGGGAAAATATAACCAGAAGTTGGTTGGTCTATTCCTTAAAAAACAACAGCCTTTTCTGTTTCTGTTGTACATTATTTTCCAAGAGGAAAATAAATTTAACAAGTTTGGGACTCTCGGACTGGAAGCATGCAAGCTCATTGCTCACATCACATGACAACAGTTCAGAACACCTAAATTCTATGAAAATCTGGAAAGAACTGGCAGTGAGGATGAGAAAGGGGGAGACCATTGACAAGCAGGAGATGGCACTTCTGGAGGCTGAGAAGTTGAGATGGAGAGCGGTGCTGACACGTCTCACTGCTATTGTGCATTCTCTGGCAGTTAGGAATTTGGCACTAAGGGGACATACAGAAAAATTGTTCTCACCATCAAATGGCAATTTTCTGAAAGAAGTTGAACTGATGGCACAATTTGATCCTATAATGCAAGAGCACATTAACCGTGTCCAAAAAGGGACCTCCAGTCACACCAGCTACCTCGGCCACCACATACAAAACGAACTCATTGATTTGTCGAGCAGCAAGACCATTTCAGCAATGGTGAGCGACATCAAACAATCAAAGTTTTTTTCAATAATTCTAGATTGCACTCCAGATATCAGCCACACTGAACAGTTGTCAGTTGTGATTCGGGTTGTGTCACTGGAGGGGAAGCCCCATATAAAGGAACATTTCATGGGGTTTTTGGAGGCAGAGGAGTCCACTGGTCAACATTTGGCATCTCTGATTCTGAAGAGACTGGAGGAGCTAAAAGTTCCTTTCATGGACTGTAGAGGACAATCATACGACAACGGGGCCAACATGAGGGGAAAAAACAAGGGTGTTCAATCCAGGCTCCTAGAAATTAATCCCAGAGCTCTGTTTGTTCCATGTGGGGCTCATTCTCTGAATTTGCTTGTGGCCGATGCTGCTAAGGGATCTATTGATGCCACAAGTTACTTTGGCATCTTGCAGAAGCTTTACAACTTGTTTTCAGCCTCCACACAACGATGGGCCATTTTGAAAAAACATGTGAACATCACATTGAAGATGTGGTCTGATACAAGGTGGGAAAGCAAGATCAAGAGTGTGGAGCCCCTGAGATATCAGGCAGCTGCAGTGAGAGATGCACTGATCGAGGTGAGGGACCACACCAAAGACTCTGTAATAAAGGTCGAGGCTCAATCTCTGTCAGAGGAGGTTGGGTCATACCGCTTCGCCATTTGTTCAGTGGTGTGGCATGACCTGTTGTGCCAAATTCAGCATGTGAGCAAGCAGATGCAGTCTCCTAGCATGCACGTTGATGTTGCAGTAAATCTCCTAAAAAAAACAGAGAGAGGTCTCCGCAATTACAGGGCAACAGGTTTTGTGGCTGCACAAATGGCAGCCACAGATATCTGTGAACAAATGAATGTGGAGGCTGTGTTAAAACAAAAACGGCTGAGGTCCACAAAGCGGCACTTCTCCTATGAAGCATCTGATGAGCCCTTGATTGATGCTTTGAAGAAGCTGGAGGTGACATTTTTCAATGCAGTGGTTGATGCTGCAACATCAGCCATTCAGGAAAGATTTTCCACGTTGGAAATTGTGGGAGAGAAGTTTGGAGTGCTGACACATTTCCAAAATCTCACATTTGAGGAGCTGACAGAACAATGTGTGAACCTTAGTACTACACTACACTTTAAGGGACAATCTGACTTGGATGGCAGAGAGCTTGCACAGGAGCTGAAGAACTTGCCTGACTTGCCATCAAAGACCATATCCTTGCTTGAACTGCTGACATTTATCCATGAAAGGGAGCTCTCTGAAATATATCCAAATTTGTGGACTGCTCTCAGAATTGGTCTTACTCTTCCAGTCACTGTTGCTGAAGCAGAGAGGAGCTTTTCAAAGCTGAAGCTCATCAAATCCTACCTGAGGTCAACTATGTCACAGGAACGCCTTACCGGTCTGGCCATCATCAGTATAAATCATACAATTGCTGAGCAGATTTCATATGATGATTTAATTCATGACTTTGCATCAAGGAAGGTAAGAAGAGTCAGGCTTTAGATGGCAGTTGTGCTGTGGTGCAATTTATTTTGTTTCTTGTTCAAAGTGTAGCATAATAATTACCCTCTCTTAAGTGTCTTATTCTATTTATGTGATAGAGCATTTGTACAATTTAGAAATTTGATTCTCTAGTTTATTTATGGCAGTTGTGCAATTTAATTTGTATTTTTCCTGTTCATAGTATCATAATTACATTCTCTTAAGTGAGTTATTCTATTTACGTGATGAAGGATTTGTAAAATTCAGAAATTTGAGTCTTTGTTTTGGTTCTGAAGTTCCAACAATTAGTCCAATAAAAAGTTATTTTGTGAAAGAGTTATGTCTGTCCTTTATTTTGGGGGGATTCGAATGTGTGTGTGTTGGCGAACGGGGGGGGGGGCGCTGAAGGTGAGGTTCGCCCAGGGCGTCATGTAAGCTAGGACCGCCACTGCACAAACTGGACCAATATATATATATATATATATATATATATATTATATACACGCAAACTCTATCCACTCTGCTCTAAACAAGTCAGGCTATTTCAGGTTCGAACCCCCTTCTCTTGAATTAAAATGAATTTACAAATTTCATTGAACAAAAATTTATTAAAATAAATATTTAAAAATAACTTGTGAAATATTTAAAATTAATAAAGACAGAGCCATCTGGCGGCAAAATTGAATAATTAAATAGAAGTCCATCCGCGCAAGCTCCGCCCACAAAAATATCGCATTTAAGCCACAAACCGCAAAACCTTGAAAATTCGCAAGGCCCAAACCGCCAGCTCGCGTCTTAACCGCCGCCGCTGTCTTCCAAAACCCGGCCCCGGTTTGTTTTTGTTTGGGAAAGCTTTAATAATATATATACAGAATATATATATTACTGAATGAACTTTAATGGTTTTTAGGAAGAAGTCCTACGTGAATGAGTGTGTATATGTATATATATATACACACAATAAGTATATTAATATAGAGTATTGTGCACGTGAGCTCACACACACACACACATACACGATTTTAAAGGAGAAAACACTACTTAAAAGTTTTAGAAGCAGAAATAGCAATGAAAGGATGTATTAGTAGGATTAATATTATTATTATTATTATTATTATTATCGGTAGTAGTAATAACGTAAAATTACATTATATGATAAATAAGAACGAAAACAAAAAATATTTCTACTCTATAAAAGCAAGTTGTGTGTCTGTCTATCTGTAAAAGAACGCAGCCATGAAAATTTTGAGCTTCACATTGTGTTAAAATTTGTGAAGCTTAAGATTTTCATGACTGCGTTCTTTTCTATAGATTTATTAACCAAATAATTGAGCCCCTCCCCTGAGTAATTGGGGGACCTATATAACTAATTATTGAATACCCGGTTAGGTTAATTGAATGTCCGGTTAGGTCAACTGTACGCCCTTGACGATTGGTTAGGTTAAGTCGTGATATTTTCGTTAAGACTAACGAAAATATCACGACTTAACTTAACCAATCGTCGAGGACGTACATTTGACCTAACCGGGCATGCAATTCAGTTACCTGTGGTCCAAGTTGGTGTTCTTTTTCTTAAATTTTCGGGAAATACCAGCTAGTACCTTATGAACCTTATGAACCTTATGTTGTTTCGTGTGTTGGTCTCTCTTCACACGGAGGTCAAGCTGGTGGCCCGCCTCTAGGTCTGGCCTGGTGGAGGAGCGAGTTGCTTTCTTGCGCTCTCCACCGTACATAGCCAGGCACGCCCGGCTCATCTGGTACTGTCCTGAGCCAGGCATCCAGTCTTTTCTTGAAGACCAACTTTGACCCCCGTTACGTTTCTGAGGTCCTTAGGAAGCTGGTTGAAAAGTCTTGGCCCCCTGACAACCAAGCTATTTTCCTTCAGGGTTGAGGTCCCTTGTCGTGCTTTTAATTTGGGAACACTACACATTCTGCCTTTCCTATTTTCCAGTGTTGTTTGAATGGTAATTGGGTTTAGTTTTAGGTTTGGTACCAGTTTTTCGATCATTTTCCATATGTAGATTATGATGTACCTCTCTCTTCTTCTT
Organism: Bathynomus jamesi; assembly: GCA_023014485.1. NCBI lineage: Eukaryota > Metazoa > Arthropoda > Malacostraca > Isopoda > Cirolanidae > Bathynomus > Bathynomus jamesi. Next base: position 28,787 of record JAJOZX010008218.1, on the reverse strand, counting down.
TCCAGTGAGTACAGATTTAGTTTACGTAGTCTTTCCCAGTAGTTGAGTTCTTTGCAGCCATCAATCTTGGCTGTGAAATGCCTTTGCGTTTCTTCTAGTTTATTAGTTTCTTCCTTTTTATATGGGGACGTCAAAACTGAGCAGTATTCAAGTTTTGGTATAATCAGTGTTTTTAGCAGGGGAATCATTACTGTCCTGTCCCTTCTCTTGAACGTTCTTAGAACCTGTCCGGCGACTCTTTTTGCTTCATTTATCGCTATCTGATTTTGTGTTTCGAATTTCGCATCATCTGTCATTATTATCCCGAGATCAATCGCTTTCATGCTTCTCTGAATTTCCTGTCTATCTGGAGCATAATATGCAGTCTGTTTAAGTTCTTCTTTTCTACCATATCTCAAGAGCTGAAATTTCTCGGCGTTGAATGACATGTGTTGTCTTCTGACCATTTGTATATTTTGTTCGTGTCCCTCTGCAAGGCCTCCACGTCATGTACATCGCTGATTTTTCTGCTGATCTTTGTATCGTCTGCAAAGGATGTTACTATACTATTGCTGTTTACTCCGCTGTCTATGTCTGTTAGCATGATAATGAACAGGAGTGGGGCCAGTACTGTCCCTTGTGGTACTGAGCTGCGTACTTCCGATTCTGATGATGATATACCTTGAATTTTGACGACCTGCAGACGATCACTAAGGAAGTTGTAGATCCATTTTCCCACTTTGCCTGTTATTCCCATGTCTTTAATTTTATGTCCTATTATACCATGGTCACATTTATCGAAAGCTTTAGCAAAATCTGTGTATATAACATCGTAGTTGTCATTGCCTTCCAATGCATCTAGGATATTGTTGTAGTGCTCTATTAGCTGTGATAGGCATGATCTACTGATCGGAATCCATGCTGATTTTCGTTGAATCTTTCCCGTGTCTCCAGGAAATCATAAATTTTCTCTCTAACTATTCTTTCAAATACTTTGGTGAGGTGGGACGTCAATGACACTGGTCTATAGTTCTTTGCTTGAGATCTGTCCCCTCCTTTATATATAGGGACAATGTTTGCTCTTTTCAAGATGCTCGGTATTTCCCCAGTGTCTAGGGATCTTCTCCATATCCAGTATAAAGGTGTAGCTATTTCATTTTTACAGTTTTTAATCAATAATGCGTTCCAATTGTCCGGACCTGCAGCTGAATGTAGTTTCATTTGTTCTATAGCTCTCGCTACATCTTCTAGTGTAAACTCAAAGTCTGTTATATACTCTCCTTGCAATTCCTCTTCAAAGAATGCATTTATGTCAGGTATCGCTTTGTCACTTTTTGGGGTACTGAAAACTGATTCATATTGAGCTCTCAATGTATCAGATATTTCTTTTGGATCGTCGGTTAGTTCATTATTTCCCGTCCTTAAGGGCCCAATAGCGGCGCGCGTTTTTGTTTTCCTTTTTGCATAGCTATAGAAGTATTTTGGATTTTCCTTTATTGCTTCTACCGCCTTTTCCTCTTCCCTCTCTGTATGGTCCTTAATCAGGGCTTGTATTTCCCTATCGATACCCTCCAGTTTTTCTTTTATTATTTTCCTGCCATTATCTCCGCAGTTTCCTAACTTCGCCTCCACTCCCTTTCTTTTGCGGAATATTCTTCTCTTTTGCCTTTCTAGCCAGCTCCTCTTTCCTTTTAGCTGTGATTTCGGAGCATATATATATATATATATATATATATATATATATATATATATATAACTCTTAATAATGTCCTAATACCTAAGTTATTCCTTAAATTAATTTTTTATTACACGATAATTATAGAAAACCTTAGTAAGATAACACATAGAAAATGGGGTAAGAAATGTCGGTTCAGGTCAGAAGCGTATTACGTGTACGTGCGAGTTTATAATTGTAATGGTTGTATTGCATGTGTCAGTTTATGGGTAGGCACACCAATGTTACCGAGTTATAAATTCGTCAGAGTAAGACTTTTAACTTGTCACGTTGGCTTAACTTGACGCTAACAAACATTTGAATTACCGACCATCTTCAGAAGTAGTTTGCAGTTTGCACAACAACCGGTTTGAAAAATCTGTTAAAACGCAAATGTAAGGTTCCTTCAGTAACATTTTTATATTAATTTGCAGAATGTCCATAAAAGTCTATTCCGGTTTTGAAAGTAAATAATAGAGAAATATTGAATATGAAAATTTAACTTTCTTAAAAACAATAAAAACAAATAATTAATAAATGCAAAAACTTCACTTTTTTCTACGTGAAGGTCAAAATATGAAAATAAAAACCCACTCTAATAGACAGAGTTTATTTCCACGACAGTTTCGACGCCCTCGGGAACCTTCAGTTAACCAAAAACAATATGTGAGTTTGCCTTACATTGCCGGCTTAGAAAGAGTAAAACCGTTGACGAAAGATTTTAAGTTTGCTTTGGCGTTCAAATATTCGTCTACCGTGAAAAGTAAATTGGTTAGGAATAACGTGGCAAAAGAGGAACAAGCCTGTGTCTACAGCATTCCCTGTAAAAGTTGTGATTTAGTATACGTGGGAGAAACTGGAAGAAATATTGAAACCCGTATTAAAGAACACAAATATGCCTTTAGAAGTTGTAATACTAATAATGCCATTTTTTATCACGCCAGCCAAAATAATCATGCTATAGATTGGGAATCAAGTAAGGTACTTTATAAATGTAATAATTATGTCAAAAGAAAAATAATAGAATCTGTGTGTATAGAAAAAGTAGATAATTTTAATTTGTGCGAAGGTACTTATAAGTTAGACCCTTTAATGAGATTCTTGGTCAAAAAATCCCTTACGGAGTCGTGGGAACGTGTTCGAACCTAAGTGTGAATTTCTTAATGTCTCTGGATTGGAATGTTTCCTTACTCGCCTTTAGTAAATGTAATAATGGAAGTAATAAATGTGGAAATAAATATAAATGCAACAGATGTAATAATAAAGGTAATATTATAAATGTAATAATTAGGGTAAAGGTAATAATAATAAATGTTAAAAAAATGTAAATGTAATAATAAATGCAGTAATTATGTCAAAATATTAGAATCTGTATGTATAGAACAAGAAGATAGTTTTAATTTGTGGGAATGTACTTATAAGCGGACCCTGTAATAAAATGCCTTTCCAGTGTCGGGAGAACGGTATCTAACCTAGGTGCGAATTTCTCTGGATTGTTTCCTAATCGGCTTTTTTCATTCGTTTTTCGGTTTATAAGTTCTGTATAATAAACAATGATGTAATAACCAATGTAATAATAAATTTATAATTTCTGTAATAAATAATTATGCAATATTAAATGTAATAAAATTAATAATAAATTCAATAATTATGTAAGAAAAATATAATAGAATCTGTATGTTTAGAACAGGAAGATAGTTTTAAAATTTGCGCGAATGTACTTAATGAAAATGCCCTTCCGGTGTCGGGAGAATGGGATCTAACCTAGGTGCGAATTTCTTAACGGTCGGTCCCTGGACTGTTTTTCCCTCTTGTTTTGGTTCATTCGTGTTTCTGTATCCACCCGAGGAGGATGCCAGTGGGCGTCGAAACTGTCGTGGAAATAAACTGTCTATTAGAGTGGGTTTTTATTTTCAAACAAATAATTAACATGGGCAAGATATCAAATTTCAACATGTTCTCCATTATTATCTAAATCAGGGGTGCCGTAAGAGTTTCTTTGGGATACCAAGAAATTTCATGAAAATAGCCAAAATAAGTAATTGAAAATTCAAAAGTTTGGAAAATTGGGACATTTCAAGTGATGAAAAATATTTACAATTTATTATGTCCATACGGAAATTGCAGAGGGGAAGGAGGATGTTCTGGGGGAAACTGGATGTTGATTAGTGGTAGAGGAAAATCCTATGGGGTACCGCAAAACAAATGTATGTGGCATTGTGGTGGCATGTGCCAAAGAAGGTTGGGAATCACTGATCAATATCAGCAAGTGTTATAATCTTTCGAAACTGTGAAATAATCTTCAAGTTTGTGGGGGATTATGGCATTTACTATTTACTTATTTTTTTGTTTAAGCTTCTAAATCTTTAGGTTTATTTTCATAAACAATGCAGCTCGAATCCTTCCCAAACGTAGAAAAATAATAATGTAAGATCAGGCGACCAGGGAGCCCGTGTAATGGGGCCACAGCGTCCAATCCAAAGTTTCGTCACTGAAGGTCCGAACACTTAGAGCGTAATGAGATGGAACGACGCCTTGCTGGAATATGAAGTTATCCAAAATGTTTCGGTCTCCACTTGAAGCATCTTCAAATATGAGATACTAAAATTGGTTAAAACGCCAATGCTAAAACGTAATTCCATTACGGTTTCCATAGACTGATGTCGTAACATCGTTTTCCGTTGATCAGCTAAGTTCAGTAACAGTGGGTCTAAGTGGTAGTTGGAGGGAGAACATTCCTTTGCGTTCAGATTATGTAACAACTCGTGGTTCGGATTCGCACGTACAGTAAAACTGTAGGTCCCCTCCGTCACATGACCTTAGGGGCTTAGATGTTCCGAAGGAGATTAAACAACCCAGTCAATTCGATCCATAGACTAAAATAAATTTCGTCATACCCTAATTGTTCATTAATATTATTTATTATTATTATTAGTGCACATTCAATATTTCTTTTTTATATACATTCATAGCCATAACGGGAATTTATGGACACCCTAAATAATAACTACACAGACATGTTTATGCGAAACATACCAAAAAATTAAATCACTTTACTTGTACACAAACGGTGGAATTTTTTACGACCATATTTGCTTTCATACAGAAATTTGGGTATTGTTTCCTGATGGTCGCGTCATCACGATTAAATTCATAAGTCCTTTTAACTATTCAGCTTGTTTTCTGTTAATTTCATTGTGAGTATCGTCCATAGGCGGACCCAGAAAAGGGTCCAGTGGGTTTAATTGAAGCAACGTGTATATATATGTATGGCTGATATTCACATTAAACGCGTGAATTTCTTTATTTTGAAATAACCTGCAGGAAAAGTGAAACGGATCGCAAAATTCGAATCTTCAGTGGTATCGGTTCGAGTCTCATCGAGATAAGATATATTTATTTCTAATGTATTTAATTTTAAAACTTAAATTACTACAAGTATGTTGTTCCTGATTAACATAAAATTGCTATGCGTGTAATTACACTAAGTTTATGAAAATAAACTGAAATGGTATTTAATTGACACTTCCTCTAATAGATGGCATCACCCACTTCGATTAAATTATTTTCAAGGAATCAGTTCCCCGAAAAGTATTTCATCAAGCATCAGAGTTTGATGAAAATACTGTCATCGCCTGATGACACTTATTCAGTGAACAAATTTCCCATATCTTGATGAAAATTCTAGGCTCCCTGCGCATGTTAAAAGCTACCGCTGCATACTTGTTTTCAACTTTGATTTTCTAACGCCAAATGTGTTAAAGTGTGTGTGTGTGTGTGTGTGTGTGTGTGTGTTATTCTTGTTCCGTTCGTTTTAAGGTTTATTATTATATGCACAAAAAAGACTTGCCTGTTTTTAAAATACAGGTACAAGTGTGCGTATATGCTTCCAGATGTAGGTCCTGATTCTCCTACAACCATATCTTATAATAATTAATTTGAGAGCCCAGTAAAGCCTAAAGCTTAAGGGCCATAATACTCGGGTAGAAATAAATATATTGGGTAAAAACAAAAAATATTATCATACCAAATATATTTAAAACTAAGTCGTCACCTCCAAAGAATTTGACTGTCACGTATTTTGTCAAAGATTTCCTGATATATTAAATTACAACTGGGGTTCATCTCTGTCAAGTGATGACGTCATTCTAAATGATAATACTCACACGAAATTTGAGACGAACAAATGAACGTACGCATTCCTGAGGCAAAAGGTGAGACTCGATGCTCGCCCTTAAAAGACTTTCTCAGCACGTGTTATCCATTTCCTTTTCTAGTTCTCAAAACGCCCCTCCCCCAACTCTCTCTCTCTCTCTCTCTCTCTCTCTCTCTCTCTCCTCTCTGAATTATATAAAGGGTGATCCAGAGAAATGGGACCCAAAAGAAACCCCTGTAACTCTTAAAGTATAAGTCCTTTTATAAAATCATACGCATCATTCGAAAGAGGATAGTTACAAGTTTGTACAGGATTGTATAGGTTTTTGACAATACAAGACAAGATAAGATACAAAACAAAATAAAATGTTAGTTAAAACTAACCCTTCAAGATGACTGCATGGACTGTGAACAGCTGCGTTTCATAACTGAGCAATATTATAGCATGGAAGAAGTGTAGTTTCAGCTCTTAGAAGGTGATTTTGACATCTGAAAATTTGTCTTGAAAGATCTTTGAGCTGAAACTACACTTCTTCCATGCTCATAATATTGCTCAGTTATGAAACGCAGCTGTTCCACAGTCCATGCAGTCATCTTGAAGGGTTAGTTTTAACTAACACTTTTATTTTGTTTTGTATCTTATCTTGTCTTGTATTGTCAAAACCTATACAATCCTGCACAAACTTGTAACTATCCTCTTTCGAATGATGCGTATGATTTTATAAAGGACTTATACTTTAAGAGTTACAGGGGTTTCTTTGGGTCCCATTTCTCTGGATCATCCTATATAAAATTCATAATTTTCACGTCAACCTTATTAAATACAATACAACCTGCACACAAATGAAAAACGATTCCGAGCGCTTTCGTCTCTGACAAGACCTTGTCGGTTGTATTTTATATAGGCTAAAATTGCCAATGGTCTTATCCGTCCAAATGTCGTGCATTCAACATTTGTGTGTGTGTAAATAACTATAAAATTTCCGAATGTGTAAAGTTTAGGTCAATAAATGTATCTATATTTGAATCAGTGAAAGAAAGCCACCCCCCAGCCTTCTTTAGTTAGCTTTATAAGGCTAACTAACGAAAATATCACGACTTACCTAACCTAACAATCGTCAAGGGCGTACAGTTGACCTAACGATTGGTTAGGTTAGTTCGTGATATTTTCGTTAGTTAGCCTTATAAGCTAACTAAAAAAGGCTGGGGGATGGCTTTCTTTCATTGATCCCTATATTTATCTTAAGAGTACACTCCAAAATCAATTGCTTTTCTTTGGCAAAACAATCAATTGAGGCAACTTTTTATGATGATTTTACATCCACGTATCACTTAAATTGCTTGACTCGTCAATTGAGATCCAAAAGGTAGGCAGGCACACACACACACACACACACACACATATATATATATATATATATAATATATATATATACACACCCTAGGTGTCCTAGTGGTTAAGATGCTGGGCTACTGATGGGGCGTGGTTCGGACTCCACGTTAAACTGTAGGTCTAAGGTGGAGTGAAAAGCTTGACCTTCGTCAGAATGAACAATTCGGGCGGAAGCTAACCAAAGGTATATATATATATTATCCCAGAAAAGTCCCTTGTTCTATGTACATTAGGTCTGTATATTCCATATATATATATTGCAGACGTTACAAGCTAACAAAGAATCGAGGATCCACGCTAGGTTAGCCACAGAAGGAAGTAAAGTAAAAAGCTAAGGAATTGTACAGTTATAGAAAATGCCAAGTACAACTCTGACACCATGCATACCTAAAATTCCACACCATTTTTACCCCGACTCCTAAAAATATTCACACCATGCATACACACCACACACATATATATATATATATATATATATATATATATAAAGTTTCGCATACGTATTATGTCGTACAACGCATTAAAACAGTTCCCACCGTTATGACAAAACGTTACAAACAAATAAATTGTCTGGGGGTTGGAGGGGGGGGATAGCCCCTAAAACTGTGCAAATTCCACCAAAAAAAATTCGATTTAAATTTTTTTTTAAATTAAAAAATAAATAAAAAATATTAAAAAAATAAAAAATAAAATAAAATGGTTCTAAATAAGCATCGAAGCCATTAATAAACACCAAATTGCCTAAAAGCATTAGCATTTCGAATACAATTCGTTTATTTTCTTTCACGCCAAGTTATTTTTCCGCTTTGGTCGACGATCCACAGCTGTCGGCTGCTGCATTGCATCTTTCTTATACGCAGCAGAAGCGGCAGTTGGCTAATATATGAAAATTCTGTAATTGCTTATTTCCGATTTTTGTTACTTGCGAATGGCGAGGAAAATAATGCATTTTTTTTTTTTTCTTGTAAGAATTACTCCCTCCCGATGCACCCCCCCCCCCCCACCTTCCCATTTTCCCACCCTGTCTGGGATAGAAGCGTGAAGTTATATATATATATATATATATAATAAGGCGCATGGAAATTTCAAATTAAGAAACTGAGAGTATATATTTCTACAGGGTGGCCCATAAGTCCCAATCGGTTATAATTAAAGCGAAAATCCATCATACTAGCGGAGCTCACACTGACGTAATCAATTACTAAGGAAAGAATATTTGTCGAGGTGGTCATAATATTTGGCGCTTTAAACAATCAATAAATATCTCTAAACTTATTGTAAACTTTTTACTTCGTTTGATTTTTTTTGTATTTTCGCTTTAATTATAACCGATTGGGACTTATGGGCCACCCTGTATATATATATACTTCTAAACAAATAAAGTATATTACGGTATTTGAATATTCTGAATTGATTTTTTTGTATTATCGTTTTAATTATAACCGACTGGGACTTATGGGCCACCCTGTGTGTGTGTATATATATATATATATATATATACATGGTTGATGGGGGGACTTCTAAACAAATAAAGTATATTATGGTATTTGAATATTCTGAATTATATGACGCGAATGTGTTCCGACTAAATATGGACAAAGGGAGAATAGGATGGGAGACTAAATTTATGATGCGTGGTGTAATTAACATTGAAAGACACAATTACCACGACGCGAAAAAATTAGTAAATTTACACGTTAGACTTGACCTATATCATAAAAAAGTACTTAGGACTACTTTAAGGGGACAGTCTTTGATTAATAATTAATTGTAAACCTATGACGTAAAGAAAAATGATCGATAAAATAATCTCTTCTATATATATATATATTTATGGGGGACTAATAAAATTTAATTGGCGCGTTTACTAAACAATATTTCCTTCACTTCACGTACTAGAAATTGTATATTTTTTTTTTTTTCTTTTTCTTACCGCTTCATTCATTCATTGATTGGATTTTTCGCCATGGCGAGTCAGTGTTGTTTGTGATATGGGGTTGAGAGGACGCGTTTCTCGCTCGCAGTCACTCTCATCGCTTGGATTACGGTTTTATCTTGTTATAAAAACCAATTTGGCGTGAAAGATCGTAATATATATGATTTAAATGTGAAATTTTAGCTAGCTATATTACGTACAGGTTTTGTATTAATTATATATTTAACACGTTCTTAAAATTAGAGAGAAATACTGAATGTTTTTTAACTAATAACGATATAAATATAAAGAACGTTATTTGTTCGTGAGTGGTGGTGAACGTTGTAATTATAATTTTTACTGTAGTCATTGGTCGCTGACAAGTGTGCTAATTACTTCGATTAAATTCGCTGACCTTATTATATCCTTGAGCGTAATCAAAACGCTTTATTCCATTATGAAGGTATGAAACCATTGAATTTTGTTCCTGAGGATGTCATTAGACGAAAGCGCTTGAGCACCATTCTGTGTTTCCTTTCCTTCGTGGTTTTATTCATCATATATATGTATGTATGTATATCTATTTTGTATTCCTTTCGTTAGTCAACTGAAGATAAGATAGTTGGTTGGTTGGTTGGTGGAGAAGTTCCTACGACGAGAGTAATATAAGGGAAGAGACCCCCCCCTCCCCTTTTAGTACGTTAAGTGAGGACTACCTTTTATTCCCCTTGTTTTCAATCATTATTAGTATGGAAGAAGAACTACATTGTCCAGCGTGTTGTTCCATCTTCACGGACCCTGTTCTACTTCCCTGTTTGCACGCATCTTGTTTGAAATGTGCTGTCGGTTTAGAAAGACCTCTGTCAGGTCTTCTGGCAGAGTTGTCAGCAGCGCCGGGTCACGACCCTGAACCACCGGATGGTGGGGATAGCGACAAGGGTTCCGTTTACAGTGAGACCGACAGTGGCGTTGTGGTGGCGTCTCGCCCTGGGTCTTACCTCAGCAGCCCAGAAACTCTCGCTGTAAACGGCGAAGTTAATCAGACGAACCACGTAGGGCTCAGATGTCCCTCTTGCCAGAAAGTGATTGCCTTGGGTCCCGGAGGGGCCCAAGCACTCCCTAAATTTACAGCTATGGCCAGGATCATTTCTAGGCACAAAGGGGATGCTGGCACCTCGAAAGAGGGTGTCGGAAAGGGAGGTATAGCTCCACCTTGTCAACTTTGCGAGGGACCTCCTCGTCCAGCAACCACCGAATGCAAGCAATGCCAAATTTCGTACTGCCCTCCTTGTCTATCTTCGTGCCACCCATCCAGGGGTCCACTCGCAACTCATACACTTGGACCTGTGGCATCCATTGGGCCTTCTGGATTCACTGGGCCTTGCGTAGAGGTCTGCATTGCCCACGGAGAGAGAGCCTGCCTTTACTGCATGGTTTGCAGATGGAGTGGATGCTCAGAGTGTGCGCCAAGTCATTCGCAACATGACCTGCAGCCGCTGGAACACCTGGCCAAGACCCAAAAGGTAAGAAATGGTCCACCGTTTAAAACGCGACAAAATGATGTTTTAACCCTTCCTCCTTCGCTTTATTTCCATCTGATTCACTAATGCTAATTATCTATCTAAATATCTAAATATCTATCTATCTATATGTATATATATATATCTCCTAAATTTTATTTATTTATTTTATTTATTTATTTTTTATCGTATCCGCGCGCAAAGGAATTCACTAATGGCGATCGTACGAAACAAGGTTTCGTCATGACAAAATCTCATTCATTCAGCAAAAGTCATAACTCCGAAGTCGACCCTGTATAGCTTTTTGCTTTGTTTATGATACATTATGAAATTAAATCCTGAGTCATAAATACGATGACGTTCTGCTCAATAACTTATATTTCGCGTAAAGAGAAGCAATAAGGACTTATGCAGTATTTGTCTTAGATATACGCAGTAAAGTCAATCGTCTTGTGGTTAAAGGTTTTTTTAAGTGATTTAAAGTATCTTCAGCTTTTGCCCCGCTTTATAATCACGCAATTTGGTCGTTCGTCAAATGCATGCAATAACAGCCACAAATTAAAGGTCTTATAAAGGCGTTTAACGATTAGAGTTGGGAGGGGGTGTCTTTCTGCCATTATAGTAGATGGTTTGGCATGAGCTTGTTCACTTTTCTCTATGAATTTTTGTTTGTTTGTTTGTTTGTTTGGCAGTTCGAATCACTTGATATCATACACACACATTAGCATCAAAGAACCTATGTCCTAAATTTAATCGCCATTAAAATTTCCCCATTTTGGGGGCCTTTTGTTCTATGCATGTTTAACAGAGTTGCCTAGTCCAATATTTCATTCGTTTCGGGCTTCTTCCGCAATCTTAAAATTAATACATGCTACATTTGTGTTTCGTGTTTCAGCGTTATTTACAACCGTATTTATGAGCATTATAAAATGAAGCCTAAATTACAGGCTTATCTCGCTTCTATAGCCTTGCCCTTCCCTAAAATGAGACTCGGTGCATGGCTTCTTCTGGGCCATGGATTGACCTTTTTTTTTATTATTATTATAATAATTGCTCAGCGATATAGTTAGGGTCCTCTAATTTGTTCATTACGATCTGGCGATTTTCATTCATAAGGTATGGCAGGCCAATTTAGCAATTAAAGTTGCGCAGGGGGGCGCGACTCTGCAATTGCATGGTGAAAGGCTGTAAAAGCACGTTTTTAATTTAAGTTAAACATAGGAATAAGCTTCATTGTAACTTGTGCAATAATAAACATTGCTCCTGGATGCGTATTATTAAGGGAAAAGCTGATGATGCCTTATGTGAATACTGTCAGTCTGATGTAGTACACACACACACACACACACACACACACACACACACACACACATGTCGGATTATATACCTGTGTAAGTACTACACGAGCGAAAACACTTGGTTCGGAATCATATTATTGAATATCCATAAATTGAGGCCTACCATCAAATAGAATAAAAAGAGGCCTGAAATGTTGTCATTATCGTCGTTTTTCGTATCATTTCTTCTGATAGTTTGAATGGTTTACTATTTGCAGGAAATAACTATATTCGCGATGTTTGTATATTCTCAATGTTAACACTGTATACTGAAAGAGTAGAGCAGTTTTACAAGGACGCTACAGGCGTTTGCTTTAATGGGTAGTAATAATGTTTATATATATATATATATATATATATATATATATATATATTATATATAATACACAGACCGTGCATGGAACAAGGAACTCTTCTGGGAATATATATACTGTATATAATATATATAATATACACACACGTAAGTCGATCCTGAGCCGCCGTTTAAAGTCATTTATTGAAGTAATATATATATTATATATATTAACCTTGGTTTTACTTCCGCCCGAATTATTCATTCTGATGAGGGTCAAGCTTGTCACTCTACCTTAGACCTACAGTTTAACGTGGAATCCGCCGAACCACGCCCCACCAGGGGCGGTCAGAAATTACAAAGTCCTCGTCCATACTCGATCTCGCGACCTCCCGATCAGCAGCCCAGCGTCTTAACCACTAGGGTACGCACGGTACCAAGCAATTTTTATTGTGTGGAAGGATGAACAGCTGGGTTTGATGCGCGCCGCCTGCCATCACCGGGTTTCGAACCCGGGGCCGGTGGATTCATAGTCAGCGATGCTAACCACTACACCACCGAGGCGCATCCTATATATATATATATATATATATATATATATATATATATATATATGAAAATTATTTCACGAAAGCGCTTGAGTACCATTTTGTGTTTCCTTTCCTTCGTGGTTTTATTTATCATATATATATATATATATATATATATATACACACATACATATATATACAGGGTGGACCATAAGTCGCTTTACCTTCGTATTATATAGGAAACTCATTTCGATAAAGCGATTTACGGCCCATCCTGTATATATATATATATATATATATATATATATATATCAAAGGAAACCCTATTTGTTACAATGGAAGCGAAGTTAATAAAAAAAAAACAGGGTTAAGAGAAATATGGCGGTGCCATTAATTGTAAACGTAATTGATTCTCTCTCGCGTAATAATAAAGTCGAACGCGAACTTTCTTTTGTTAACTTCAGGTTCGATTCTCGGAGAACCCTTCCGAGGGGGGAAACTCTTACTGCGGATGATAAACCAACAAAGAAGAATCTTTCTGGTAATTTTGTTGTGTCTGTAAACAAGGGAACCGAATCCGCGGTCATAAAAGTCTCAGTGATAAATCCACAGCAGTCTCACCCAACTTTGCTATTTCTCTCCCTTTTTTTGGACGAGCCAAAGCAGCGTTAAGCTTTAAGCGTTAAGCGTTAAGTATTAAGCGTTAAGCAACATTAATGTCTAAATCTCATTTAATTTTCTTCGTCAAAATTTATTCCGGGAATTATGAATATTATGAGGACCCTGTTTTTATTCCTTTAATTGTAAACGTGCCAACGGTCTACTGGACCGTTTTGTTTTATTTTAGGACACTGTGTGTGTGTTACTGTCGCTACAGTTAGACAAAAGGCTAAAATAAGGATACGAGGTATATAATAATGGACATATACAGGGTGGCTCAAAAGTCGCGTACCATAGGAATTTTCAGTGTTGACTATAAATGTATTATATTTTGCTTTTATTTAGGTAGAAGATGGCTGCTAAATTAACAATGGACGAGAGGGTGAGTTTGGTTTTAATGTATGGAATACCATTAAATTCTGTACCGATTCATCGATTTGTAGTACCTGGTATTCCATACATTAAAACCAAGCTCACCCTCTCGTCTATTGTTAATTTCGCAACCATCCTCTGCCTCAAAGAAAAAAAATAATATATAGTCAACACTGAAAATTCCTATGATGCGCTACTTTCGCGCCACCCTGTATATATATATATATATATATATATATATACAGGGTGGGCCGTAAGTTTCCATACATAGGAAAATTTAAATTATGGTCTTCACGTGCGTCGGTATTTGGATCAGCAGTTTCCGGATGCTTGGATTGGTCGGCGTGGTCCTGTGGAGTGGCCTCCCAGATCCCCAGATTTCACCCCCCTTGATTTCTATCTTTGGGGGCACTTGAAGGCCATGGTGTATCAGGAAAAGATACGAGACATAAATCATCTAAAGGAACGTATCACCAACGCCATTACAAGCATAACGTCAACTGTGCTAATGCGTGTTCATCAACAGTGGGGAACACGTATTGAAATGTGTTTTCAAAACAATGGCAACCATGTAGAGCATATTATATAAATAAAAATGGTTGTCCATAACAAAATGTTTATTTTTCCTATGTATGGAAACTTACGGCCCACCCTGTATATATATATATATATATATATATATATATATATATATATATATATATATATATATATATAATGAATTTCACACTTAAACACGTGAAATGAATGACTGATGCAAACCCACAAAGAAAAAGAAAAAATTATTCCTTGGAAGGCCTTTCGTGTATTCAGCAATACACCTCGCCAGGGAATGACGTCATTCCCTGACGAGGTTATTGCTGAATACACGAAAGATCTTGGAATAATTTTTTTCTTTTCCCTTGTGGTTTTTGCATTATATATATATATATATATATATATATATATATATATATATGTGTATATATATATATATATATATATGTGTGTATATATAAACCTTGGTTAACTTTGGTTTTGCTTCCACTCAAATTGTTCTTTCTGACAAATGTCAAGCTTGTCACTCCACCTTAGACCTACAGTTTAACGTGAAATCCGAACCACGCCCCACCAACAGCCCAGCGTCTTAACCACTAGACTACCCAGGGTACCCATTTATCTACCAACCACTTTCTTTATTGTGTGGAAGGATGAACAGCTGGGTTTTATTGAGCGCTGCCTGCCGTCACTGGGTCTTGATCCCGAGGCCAATGGATTCGTAGTCAGTGACACTAACCACTACACCACCGACGCGCTTCACTATATATATTCGTGATGTATTATTATTATTATTATTATCATTATGGGTCCATCCCAGAATAGGCACCTGATGTACCTCAATCCCAGATGAAGCACCTGCGTTCAACCTCAATCCCAGAATAGGCACCTTGCAAGGAATTAAATAAAAAAAACCTGATGATTACAAAATTTGGGTCAATCCCAGAATAGGCACCTGATGTACCTCAATCCCAGATGAAGCACCTGCGTTCAACCTCAATCCCAGAATAGGCACCTTGCAAGGAATTAAATAAAAAAACCTGATGATTACAAAATTTATTGTTTATACAAAGTTTATTACAAATGTAATAAAGGCAAAGTTATAAAAGGTTTAAAGTGGTTTAATGAATAAAGAAAAATTTTAGATATTATAAATTCCTGCAATATGAGCCCGAATGTTTCTGAATCCATCTGAAGCAAATCTATCTTGCCACATAAATTGGTATAGATATAGATATAGGTTAGGTTAGGTTAGAGTTGATTTTTTCAAATATTGATAAAAACAATGAAATTATATCTCTAAAAACTGTTTATATTTTTTTCTCCTCAATCCCAGATTAAGCACCTGTGTTTTGCCTCAATCCCAGATTAAGCACCTAAAAATGATTTCAGGTGCCTATTCTGGGATTGATCCATTATTTTATTAACAAGGAAGGAACCAAAGTGGTTACAAAATAAGTGTGCATTATGCATTATTCCTTTCAAGCAAACATGAGAACAGGTTGCACCTCGGTAGTGTAGTGGTTAGCATTGCTGATTACGAATTCACCGGGCCTGGGTAGGTTTGATTCCCGCCGATGGCAGGCGGCGCTCACCTCTCCCACCCAGCTGTTCATCCTTCCATACAAAAAAAATAAGAATGGTTAGTAGATAACTGGGTACCCTGGGTAGCCTATTAGTTAAGACGCGGGGCTACTGATCGAAAGGTCGTGAGATCGAGTCCGTACGAGGACTTTGTAATTTCTGACCATCCGTGATGGGTCGTTGGGTCATGGTTCAGATTTCACGTTGTTGTAAGTCTAAGATGGAAGCTTGAACTTGGTCAGAATGACCAATTCATGGGGAAGCAAAACCAAGGTTACCAATGTACGGTAAACAACTTATTATCCGACCTCCAGATAACCAAGTTTTCCAGTATAAGCCAAGATCGGTTCATTTTCAGCTATCCGACCTTTGTAGTTCATGAATTGGTCACCAGGGGAGTTGTCTGCGCATGCTCAGATCGCTTCTTGTCGGATGGTTAGCGTCATTTACACTGTAATTTTAACAAAATTAAATGAAAAACAAGAAAGAAGTTGTTGGATAGATAATATATCTTTTGTGCAAGAACGAGGGGCCAAGGGCGAATGCCCGCAAAAGTACCCCCACTCCCCGTCAATAGAAGAAAAAGAGAGGCAAAACTAAAGGTTTTCGAGATAACACTTGTTTAAAAACAATACATCCAGGCATCCGGCGTTTTCGGATATCCGAACTTCTCCAGGTCCCTTTAGGGACGGATAACAAGTTGTTTACGATATATATATATATATATATATATATATATATATATATATATATATATATATATATACTGTGTCTATATAAAGAGAGAGAGAGAGATCGGGGTCAGAGAGGAGGTAAACGGAG
Source organism: Bathynomus jamesi (assembly GCA_023014485.1). NCBI lineage: Eukaryota > Metazoa > Arthropoda > Malacostraca > Isopoda > Cirolanidae > Bathynomus > Bathynomus jamesi. The sequence continues at coordinate 11,977 of JAJOZX010008218.1, read as the reverse complement.
TTTCCCCTTCTGCGCATATGTGTGAATCTCAGCCAATAAAATTACTTATAAACACCCACTTCCTTTGTTCTTGAAACGTTTGTACAAAATGCTTTTGTCATTTGAGCTTTTTCCTTCCTTCATAATTGTCTGTTTGCATGACGATTTCCCCCTTCTTGTTAAAGGGAACGCTATTGAGATTTGTTTATTTGTACATGCTTTCAAATTTCAGTTTTCTCCCCTTGAAAGTTTTGTAAATGATTTCCCTGTCTTTCTTTTTTGGCAAAAATTTATTTCTTTTATATATTTGTTTTCGTTTAATTAATTGACACATTTTATAAACTGACAAACAAACTGAAGCGGAAAATTTTTGTTTTCAATAAAAACATTTAAAAAAAAAAAAAAAATATATATATATATATATATACTGTATACAGAAAAAATAAAAAATATATATATACAGTATATATATATACACTGTATACAGAAAAAAAAAAAAAAAAAAATATATATATATATATATATAGATATACTGTATACAGAGAGATAGATAGATAATAGATAGATATACTGTATATGTCACCATGTCACTTACGCAAAATATACATTATTCGCTTTTATGTTTTCTTTGATATTGATAAAAACAATATACCAAAGTAGAAAATAGCCCAGTTGTATAACATATAATTAGTGTACATTTCTTACGCATATATATATATATATATATATATATATATATATATATATATATATATATATATATATATATGATACACACAGACCGTGCATGGAACAAGGGACTCTTCTAGGATAATTAAATCCACTATAGTCCGAATAAGTAATGGTAAATGACAAATACTATAGTTTTTCTTTTTCATGATGCTAACCCGACGTGGGCAACGGGTCACTCGCACGTCGGGCTAGCAACATGAAAAAGAAAAACTATAGTATTTGTCATTTACAATTACTTATTCGGACTATAGTGGATTTAATTATCCTAGACGAGTCCCTTGTTCCATGCACGGTCTGTGTGTATCATAAAAAGCCTCAGGGAACCATTCTGAGTTCATTCCCATATATATATATATATATATATATATACATTCAACTGCAAAGAACACGCAGTATAAATAACGTAAAGAACGACGCTTGTATAGGAGATATTCCGCGCAAGACGCGTGTTCTTTGCAGTTGAATGTATATAATGTTACAGCATGCGGAAGGTGCCCCCTTGGGGCATTGGTTTCTGCGAGTATGTAGAAGAATTACGGCATTTGGAAGGGTGAGGTCCATGGTGTAATGGTATCGCGTCTGACCGGCAATCGGAAGATCCCGGGTTCGATTCCCAGGTGGTTACCTCATTTTTTCATTTGTTCCGTTTTCTCTCTCTCGTCTTGCGCGGAATATCTCCTATACAAGCGTCGTTCTTTACGTTATATATATATACATATATATATATACCGTGCATGGAACAAGGAACTCTTCTGGGAAAATTAAATCCACTATAGTCCGAATAAGTAATGGGGACCATTCTGAGTTTGTGTATATATATATATATATATATATACTGTACATGGGAACTTTACTTCAATAACGATTTCATGTCACATGGACTCCTTGATAAGACGAACGACAGCTGAGGTGAACAGATGGATTTTAGTGGCATCTGTCACGGTCGGGTAAATAGCTTCGGATTACCCTGGAAAGAACCTTTTCGGGCTGATTGACAGTCCTGGAATCTCAATGAAGCGATCCTCATGAAGTAAAATGTAGAAAAGATGGTCATGTCTCCGATATGTTATTTAGACGCTATCAACGTATCCGTGGTGATAATTTTCACACACACACACGCAGAATTCTACAGGGTGGCCATAAAGTCTGAAAACATAGGATATATTAAGATAATGTTTTTTCCTCCGTTACAGAGAATTCCTACAGTTCTGAGAAAAATGTCATATGCTTCCAGACTTTATGGACCCCCTGTATATGAGCTTATTTAAAAAAGCTATCTTGTACTAGAATAAAATTTAACTACTTTTCCTTTCTCTTAATTTATTTACCAGTTTAATGACGGGAACCTCTTTGAGTGGACCGAAAGGTCTTTGAGGCTTCGTCTTGTCCTTGTAAGTCCTCATAACTCTCTCTCTCTCTCTCTCTCTCTCTCTCTCTCTTCTATATATATATATATATATATATATATATATATGGTTACTAGCTTACATGTAGAGTTTTTTGTGTTAAAAAATCAATAGAATTAGAAGGGAGTGAACCAGAATATTCTGAAAGCAGTTTCTAATTGAGCGACAAAAAAAAAAGATTAATTAAAAATTATGAAACATGTCTGCTCTCCTCTCTCTCTCTCTCTCCTCTCTCTCTCTCTCTCTCTCTCTCTCTGTGCACATATGTTTATCCCTCACGTCAAAATGTACGTGTTAATAGATAGTATTTTGAGCCTTAAGGACTGAGGGAAATATGTAAATAGCTGAAAATAAAGCGGCTGTGATAAACCAAAGGTTTAAAATATAATTGTACGTGATAGGAACTGTTAATAATAGTTATGAATTGAGTTGTAACAGAATTAATTACAGAGTTTCAAGAGACAAGGATGTTATTTCACGTTACGACCCAAATGGGCGGGCGTTCAAATAATGTTGTTGTTGAAGCGTGGGTCGAAAAACAAATTATTTTTAAGGTAGTTTTTTTTTTAATGTTTATTATTTATAGTATTTTCAGAGCGATTTCGGGGGGTGTAACAGGAACTCGGCAATTTGTATTCTTACTGCATCATTTTAATGGATTTTGGGCCTCTCTGACTGTCGAAGGCTAAGTGGATCGCGTTTTATTTATGAAGTTCCGTTGTAAGCTCGCAATTAAGTAAAGTTAAATGTATTATTATTTTTATGATATTACGCGCATTAACCTAAATCGTAATATTAAAGAAAACTTAATGGATCAAGTAAAGATAAGCACCCCCAGCCTTTTTTAATTAGCCTTATAAGACTAACTAACGAAAATATCACGACCTAACCTAACCAATCGTCAAGGGCGTACAGTTGCCGTAACGATTGGTTAGGTTAGGTCGTGATATTTTCGTTAGTTAGCCTTATAAGGCTAATTAAAGAAGGCTGGGGTGCTTATCTTTACTTGATCCAACTTAATATTTACGTTAAGTTAATACTTATAAAATGTATCTATAAAATATATAGTAAAATATATGTTTATGAGGACATTAAGACTCCCGGACGCGGCTTATCAACACTGCATGGAGTATTATTTAATTTTATAGCCTTTATCACGTTCATATTTCATCAACAACTAGAGAAAACGTTTTTCTTTCTTTACTCGTTTTGTATTTTCATAAATTTTTTGGTGAAACGTAATAGTTGATGAAACTTTTCGCGTACACGCAAAAATTACTAAACAATGACGATTTTCTGCCAACAGAAATGGGGGTCTACGAAATGGGGGTAATGTTAACAGTAGTTTAACGACGAATGGCAAAGCAGGAGAAAGGGGAGGATGAGTTGTTATCACAACCTCAAAGGGGAGAAAATCCAACGGTTATACAACCAAACAAACAGATAGGCGTACAGAACCTTCCACAAAGCAGTTTATAGTGATGACGTCAGCACCCCCAAAACATTTCCAATGACAATTTTTTTTTTTTTTTTTTAAACCAATGGACAGCTATATGACATATTGGGATATCAACATCCATTAATTCTTTTTTCTTTTCTGTTTTTGTACAAAAGAAACAAGAATTTGATAAAAAGTCCAAAACTACGTTCACGAAAAAAAGCTGTCTTAGTTTACGTTTATGACCCAAATGTTTATGTCCTTATTGCGTTATAAATGGCTTTAAATGGTATTTACATCGTAAAATCACTCATTGCTTAAAAAATAAAAATGATGGAGGACCACCTAGCAACCATTGCCATCATCACTTCTTTTACACACACACACACACACACACACACACATGTGTGTATATATATATATATATGGTTCAACTCTGAATACAAAGGAGCTTTAAAATGAGTGGTTTACGCTTTTAATCTGAAGGTTTATTCCAGCGCACTTATAGTATAAGAAAATTTAAAGCATTTTGAAGCAGACGCCAGATTCCAGAACGCATCATGACGCCTCCCTTCTCGTTTTCGTCCAACCCCCCAAAAAAAAGGACCTTAAAATTTGAAAGGACTAAGTACATCCATTTCGCTTTTCCAAAGCAAATAAAACCTGCTTGGCAACTCGTGTGTACTCTGTTACCACCTGTGGATAACTTTGCCATATTATTTGTTTAATGTTTACCGTGTGTATATATATATATATATATATATATAATATATATATATATATATATATATATTATTATTATTAATTATTATTATTTCCCTTTTGCATTAGTTCCCCTCCTTAAACCGTGTCAAAGTTTTTCTTTTTATCTTTTGCTTCACTTAAATCCTTTTTGTTCTTCTCTTTTTTCCCCTCAAATAAA
>JAJOZX010008218.1:0-5000 GCA_023014485.1 Bathynomus jamesi | reverse complement strand
AATTACGCGAATTTACTGAAATTTTTAGGGATTTCATGAAATCACTAGTTTCACAATCTTACTGTAACATACAGTATATATATATATATATATATTATATATATGTATATATATATATATATATGTTAATAGACCTAACTTTAGATTTTAAAGCAGACTTAATTACAATTTAGTCTATTTTAATATTACTTTAATATTAATATTATAATATTACTTTTTATTTTAATATTTTTTTAAGGGAGAAAAAATTACGACCGTATCCTGGTTAGCTTAGTGGTTAAGACGCTGGGCTGCTGGTAGGGCGTGGTTCGGATTCACGTTAAACTGTAGGACTAAGGTGGGGTGACAAGCTTGACCTTCGTCAGAATGAACAATTTGGACTTTCATTTTTGTATGTAAAAACTAAAAATGTCTAGAAATTATTACACTACCTGCGCTGTATGAGTTTAGAAAATTATAGTATTTTGGTAAGGCCTATACGTAGTACAGGGTGTTTCTAAAGTCCCTATCTATTTCAGTGAAAATGTAGCAAACAGGGTAAAATTCAATAACAGTATAATAAAAGGCATACATTTAATGAATACTTAAGCATATGATTCTACATGAGCACCATCAGTATCTCAGAGTTCGAATCTGTCAGCAGCATTGCGGAACACATTTTGGAGCATGACAGGGGTTATATTTGTAACTGTTGTTACCATACGAGTACGTAAATCTTGCAGATCTGTAACCCTCGTCTGATAGACGTTTGATTTGATAAAGCCCCATGCAAAGAAATCCAAGGGCATTAGGTCAGGAGATCGAGCCGCCCAGGGCCTGTTGCCTCCACGTCCGATCCACCGATTTGGAAATTGTTCATTTAGGTACTCCCGAACAATGTTTGCGTAATGACAAGGTACCCCATCTTGTTGAAAGACGACGGCGTTTAAAATGCCATCTGAATGAAGCTGGGACATTTACGTGCTCGTATCGTAACAGCAGTTACAAAAATAACCCCTGTCATGCCCCAAAATGTGTTCCGCAATGCTGCTGACAGATTCGAACTCTATAGAGATACTGATGGTGCTCATGTAGAATCATATGCTTAAGTATTCATTAAATATATGCCTTCTATTATATTGTTATTGAATTTTACCCTTTTTGCTACGTTTTCACTGAAATAGATAGGGACTTTATAAACACCCTGTATGTGAGTTAAGGTACAATGCATAATTTGTATGTGGCACGTCAGGATTGATAGGAATGTGATGTAGGTTATTCTACCCAAACGCTTCTATTTCTTGAGAAATGTACCTTTCTCATATGACAAAAAGGGTATTTATATTTCCAATTATGGTTGATTTGCTGAGTTTCATACGCGTAAACATCTGATTTTATTTCAAAATTTAACTAATGTACATTTTCTTATGCCGACAGTTTGTAATAATACACCTAATTCATTCTGTTATATATATGCAGACGATTTACTACTTTAAACAAAGGCAAGAAATCACCTCTTACAAGTACGAAAGAATTATCATGCCTACTTTGGTTGTAAGATCGGCGACCAGGACAAGGTTTGGGCTCCACATTATGTTTGTAAGTCCTGCGTGGAATGTTTCGTCAGTGGGCTTGTGAGAAGAAGGAAATGCCGTTCGGCATCCCCATGATTTGGAGAGAACCGAGAAATCACTACGATGATTGCTACTTCTGCATGACAAACGTGGCTGGATATAATAATAAAAATAAGAGGCACAGCACATATACGAGTATTTCATCAGCCATCCTCCCTCTGCCAATTCAAGTGAAATTCCTGTGCCGAAGCCGCCTCTTGATTTTGAAAATTTTGATTCAGATGTAGACATCATCTCAATAACAGCAGAGTCATGTTCAAATGAAAATCAGTCACCAAAATTAATAAGTCAGAGTGATCTCAATGATCTAGTAAGAGATTTAGCATTACCGAAAGATTCGGTAGAACTTCTGGGATCAAGGATCAAAGAATGGAATCTACTCGCACCTTCGACAACATTCTACTGGTACAGACATCGTGAAAAAGATTTCATCAACTTCTTCTTGACTGAAGGATCACTGGTATACTGCAATGATATAGTAGGTCTGGTAAAGGCGATGGGCAGAGACTACCAACCATGTGACTGGCACCTATTTATTGATTCCTCAAAGCGAAGTTTGAAAGCTGTCTTACTGCATATTGGAAACAAGTTCTCTCTGCCTGTAGGGTACTCAGTTCATTTGAAAGAGACTCATGGAAATGTTTAATTTCTTTTAACAAGATAAACTATGAAAAACACAAATGGTTTGTTTGTGGTGATCTTAAGGTGATCGGCCTTCTTTTAGGCCAACAGGCTGGCTTTACAAAATACCCATTCTTTTTATGTCTGTGGAATAGCAGAGACAGGGAGGAACACTATGTGAGGAAAGAATAGCCTCAGAGGAAGCAGATTACTCCAGGTCAAGCAAACATCATTGCTGATCCACTGGTAGATCGTAACAAGATAAAGCTTGGATTAATGAAAAATTTCGTCAAAGGTCTCAACAAAGAAGGATCTGGATACCAATTTTTACGTCAAAAATTCTCTCAAATTCCCTCAAAAGCTGAAGGAAGGAGTGTTCGTCGGTCCTCAAATAAAGCAACTCTTGAGCGATCCAGCATTTGAAGATGCATTGACAGCTCATGAAAAAGATGCTTGGCTAGCTTTTAAGGCTGTTGTGAACAATTTTCTTGGTAACGGGAAATCTGATGACTACAAAGAAATAGTTAAAGACACGATCCGAAAATATCGTTTGCTGGGACGTAACACGAGTGTTAAGATACACTTCCTAGACTCTCATCTTGATTTTTTTCCTAAAAACTTAGGCGCGGTAAGCGAGGAACAGGGAGAGAGATTCCACTAGGATATTTCAGAAATGGAATGGAGCTATCAGGGAAGATGGGATGTTCGAATGATGGCAGACTATTGCTAGAGTCTAAACAGAAATGTACCGAAATCAGTACACCAGAGAAAGTCGACGAAAAGGAAGTTTCTTTAGCTACTGACTATAATAAATTCAATACGTTACTGTTGATAAATGATTGGTTCAGTCATTTAAAAATTTTATATATGAATATACTAGTGTATCTTACTTAAATTCATATCTACATGTATTATATATATATTAGTGTATATATGTAGTAATAATATGAGTATGTGTGTGGGTGGTGTGGGTGTGTATAATATGTTTCTAGGCATGCATTACTACTGTAAAATGTTTGAAATGAATGACATATGCCATATGATTCGTCTGTTCTCTTATCCAATTGGTAACATTTACTTATCTTTACGTTACGAGTGATTGTAGACTATCTAGATGTGATAGGAAAAAACTAAATATACAACTGAAAAGAGCACGCCTTTATTGCCTAGAACCACCCATTTTCATTGAAACAACTCAAAAAATTTGAATTGGCAGGGCTGTGTTATCGACATCTCGAACTGTCCCTAATAGATACATATACAGTATATATATCTAACCTTTGGCTTGCTTCCGCCCGAATTGTTCATTCTGACGAAGGTCAAGCTTTTCACTCCACCTTAGACCTACAGTTTAACGTGGAATCCGAACCACGCTCCACCAGCAGCCCAGCGTCTTAACCACTAAGCTATCCAGGTTACCCATTTATCTACCAACCACATTTTTATTGTGTGGAAGGATGAACAGCTGGGTTTTGCTGGGCGCCGGCTGCCGTCACCGGGTTTCGATCCCATGACCGATGGATTCATAGTCAGCGACGCTAACCACTACACCACCAAGGCGCATTGTGTATATATATATATATATATATATATATATGTGAAAATTATTTCACGAAAGTAACACGTGAAAAATATTTATGATGAATAAAACCACGAAGGAAAGGAAACACAAAATGGTGCTCAAGCGCTTTCGTCTAATGACATCCTCAGGAACACTGAAGTACATAAAAGGGTTACAGCCTATATATAGGTTACAGAAAAAAAAAATAAATAAATAAATAATATATATATATATTATATATATATATATATATTATATATTATATAATATAATATATATATACACACATTTAACTGCAATGACCACGCAGTATATTAATGTATAGAAACGACGTAAGTATTGAGGAGTGTTCTGCACACGAGGAAGAGAAATAACGAACAAATGAAAAATGAGGTGACCGCCCGGGAATCGAACCCAGGATCTTCCGATTGCCGGTCAGATATGCTACCACTACACCACGGGCCTCGATTAGTCAGAAGTCGCAATTCTCCTACATAGGGCAGAAACCAATGCCTTGAGAGGGCACCCTCGCAAATCGTGAGTATGTACATTTAACTGCAATGACCACGCAGTATATTAATGTATAGAAACGACGTAAGTATAGAGGAGTGTTCTGCACACGAGGAAGAGAAATAACGAACAAATGCGTGGTCTTTGCAATTAAATGTACATATTCACGATTTGCGAGGGTGCCCTCTCAAGGCATTGGTTTCTGCCCTATGTAGGAGAATTGCGACTTCTGACTAATCGAGGCCCGTGGTGTAGTGGTAGCATATCTGACCGGCAATCGGAAGATCCTGGCTTCGATTCCCGGGCGGTCACCTCATTTTTCATTTGTTCGTTATTTCTCTTCCTCGTGTGCAGAACACTCCTCTATACTTACGTCGTTTCTATATATTATAATATATATATATATATATATGCAATAAACGGAGAAGTAAAAATAAAAATTAAAAATTAAAGGATTATCAGAGAGGCATGCAGATTTGTAAGGAAAAAATATCGATTTTTAGCACAAGATCAAATGAATTATAAAAATACAAATTTATACTGGAAATCTGCCCGGATTTTAACACTCTGCCTTTTTTGGTTAAGTTTCGATGTATATAAAAATAAAATGAAAATTAAAAGTTAATAAAGTATGCTACTTTATTAACTTTTAATTTTAATTTTACTTTTATATACATCGAAACTTAACCAAAAAA